>CM024533.1:65355049-65534029 GCA_014182385.1 Eucalyptus viminalis | reverse complement strand
ACGGTTATATTGAGACAATAAATTTGTAGTATTATTAATAACAAAGGTCTCAAGAGGTCTAAATATATGGCGGTCAAATATTTTTTATCATAAAGAAACGGTACAGAAATGTGACGTTATAATATAACATATTTTCATAGATGATATGGTTGCAGATCCACTAACTAAAGCTCTACGCCCATGTGTATTTGAGCGATATGTCATTAGCATGGGCCTAGAAGTATCTTGGGATACTGTTATTTAGTGAGAGCTATTTTGGTTTTACTCTGATAAAGTTCACATCTGTGTTTATTACATTTAGTAACGGTTTGATATGTATCAATTTTTACATTCAATAAAATATTTTTTAATATGTTGTTATTATGTTAAATACATATTGATAAAGTCTCAAGATATTATATAAACCTTGAGTGAAGGCTAGGAGCATCCGGTTATTAGCCTTGTGCATATGCCTTGTTATACATAAAGAAAGGTTAACCATAATAACAAAGCATATGTGGGTTCATTGAAACCATAAAGACATTCTCTAGTGGCACAAGTTTTTGTAACGCTTAAGGTAAGAGAATGGTGACTGACAAATGGGATCTCTCTATGAGAGATGTTATTCATTTGCCACACTACCATATTGAATCCATATCAATAAAGTTGAGAACATTCGTGATCATGGAAGGCTCTGTGTGTATACATGTAGTTACCGTCATGATTTGGTATTTAAGACTTTATGGGATGGGATTGACTATTAAGAATTATCTCTAGACCAAAGTGCACACATACAGTACAATTTCAATTAATATAGCCCAAGTGGGAAAATGTAAGAGTTTTCCTGATGTGGGCTACATTAATTGGTATTGTAATTTACCGTTTTATGATTATTGTAAAACGGGGTTGGTCTAAGGTGAGATAAAATGTTTTTTAATTAATATAATATGGGGCTAGCTAATGTGAGACGAGTTAAGCCTGGCCCGTAATGAGGAGGTCTAATTGGAAACTCTATAAGTCTCTCCTCTAACCCTAATTATCACATGTATCCTCACATAAAGAGCATTTACCTAACGCTAAATGTGAGGGACTTGCGTGTGGAAAATTAGTTTTCCGCTTTCGTTTCAAGAACGATGAATCCCAACACAGGTGCGTTAATCTTTCTACTCAATTGTTTGTGTTCTTGTTCTGGTTATGGAAATCTTGGAATTGCGTAATTTGCATCCAACAGAGCTTTATATCTTTCGTTATGAATCTCCACGAAAGTTACCCAATTATTCAAGCTTCAAGAAGCTAAAGCATTTGTATTATTGTATATAGAAGAATGCGAGAATTTCGAGGAGACTTTGGAATCCAATGGGTACCGAGATTTGAAAAAAGTGAGACGATTTGAAAAAAGCCGACTCAGAAGAGGATATTCTCGTTGCCACTTGCACAGGTGGGACCCACTCCTTAGAAATTCCAACTTTTCTCTCTCTCTATCTATCTCTCTCTCTCTCTCTCTCTCTCTCTTCTCTCTTTCTTTATTCTCCTGTTGCTCTCTCCGTCTTCTAAGGCTGCGCATGACAAAATTTCTGAAACAAAAATTGATTTCTGGTTAGAAATTGATTTCTTAATTTCTATTCCCCATACAAGTTTATGAGCAAAGAAACCCGTTTGATAACGACTCAAAATTTTTATTTCTAAAACAAAAATCCGTTTGATAACAAAATAAAATTTCTATTTCATGATGGTCACTTTTATTCTTTTTCAAAACAAATCCAAATCAAGTTGTTTCTCAAAGAAAGCTAAACACAAGTACTTAAAACACATGAAAAAGAAAATATCGCGGGAGAGAGATTTATGGGCAATTATGGGCAGTCTCAAACCTAGACACAGAAAGTATATCTATTCTTATCGGAATGTTACGAAATTTTAGTATGTTATAGAAGAGACATAATTTAACATTTTCTGTGAAGAAACCTAAGCCTATATCTCGATGTATTAAGAGAAGTAATTTGTTGTCTTCTTTCTTAAAATTCTGCAGCAACTTCTAGATTTAGTACCTATCGAAGAAATATCATTTCACTACCCGAACCTTGACCATTTGTTCTCAAATTTTGATATGTTGTTCCCAAAGAGGTTTTCTACAACTTTCATGAAGAGTTTAAGGTTCAATTCTATCTAGTAAACTACAGAAAATTCGTAGAACTACCTAAGGTATTGCTGTCTTCTACAGAACAGCTTACTGATTCAAAGAGAAATGCTCTCACCAATACATTTTCACATAAATCTTACTATAACTAGAGGTCGAACCTAATTTAGTTAACATTCTCTTAAGTAAACTTGTTCTTTTCCTTATCTACATCTTTAAAATATAAAGCGACGCATAACTAAAGGGTTTCCTTCTCTATTTTCCAAATAATCAATGTGCAGATCACCCTATGCCAGCAACCGAACAAAATTCTATCTTGTGTTCTGCAAACGAACACTGAAATTTATAATAGTCTCCTAGTCCTGAACATAGGGGATCACATGACCCAGATGGTGTAAGGTCCTAATGATACAGTAGCAGGCCAATGTAAAGTCGGCACTAATTTAATTACATAAGAGAGTTTTTTTAAGCAGATTAACAATGCTTAAGTTCCACATACAAGGCGCAGAATTGAATGCAGTCACTACTATTTGGTGAGTGCATTAGCAGACTCCATTATTTACAAGAAAAAATTACAAATTAATACAGTTATCCTTAGCCAGAACTTCTTTCTTTAAGATACATACTTTCCTATATCTATGTCACAATAAACTCATTAATGCAACATTCCCTAGTCTTTGGGATCCAATACCAAAATCTTCCAATTATTGCCTCTTTCAGAAACTAAGGACACAAACATTCATCTCTGTCCTTCAACTGCTCTACATCATAAAGTAGAAACTTAATCAAGGAAAGCATTTTTTCCGCCATCCTGCATTGGCCAAGATGAAAAACAGTCAAATGGCATAAGAGACATGAAGGTCGACTATGAGGGCACCATTTCATTGTCCCATTGAGCTCTCCAGAAATAGAACAAATCAACTAGTGTAAGCATCCACATTCAATTAGAGCCATTTATAATAAACCAGAGACACCATCAAGCATAACTCCATCTTCCTCATAAGCCCCAATATCCTTGGACAAATTCACAAGTTAGAAGAACACAGGACAAGGGTCGTACTGTAGAAGTCAGATAACCAGAGGAAAAGAGCGGACGTGGACGAAAGCCGAAACATGAAAAGAGAGGCGAGAAGGGAAGGATCGATCGAACCTTGTGAGGAATCACGGGGGGAAGTTCCAGAGAAGGCCACAAACGAACGCCAACGCGAGCGGACTGAACAACGACGGAGATGGGCGACGGCGACTGGAGTTGCGGAATCAAGAGCGGAAAGGGGATGCGGACAGAGGAGGCGGGTCCGACGGGACGACCGGAGCAAATTGGATGGCCTAAGGATGGCGACGGCGAGATGAGCGACAATCTGACTGGCAAGAGGACATCGACGGCGACTGGAGTTGCGGAATCAAGAGCGGAAAGGGGACGTGGACAAAGGAGGCGGGTCCAATGGGACGACCGGAGCAAATTTGATAGTCTGAGGATGGTGACGGCGAGACGATCTGATCGGCAAGAGGACGGCGACAACGTCAGAGTCAACGGCGAGGATGGACAGCTTCGAAGTCGACAGCACTAGGGTTTTTGGTTGAAGTAAGGAAAAGGAAGAAAAGCAAGGGTAAAGTGAGGAGAAGGAGGAGTCGGCGTCTGTGAAGAGAAGGTTGGAGAAAAGGAAATAATTTCTATTTCTATTTTAGAAACAGAGAAGCTACAATTTCTAGCTTCTGATTTCTCCTCCAAATCAATTTCTGGAATAAAAATCTGTTTCAAAAATAGAGAATTCAAATTGCGTTACCAAACGGATTTCTATTTCAAACCTGTTCCGGGGAACAGAGAAATAGAGAAATCAAGAAACAGAAATTTTATCATGCGCAACCTAACTCTCCTTCCTTCGCCTTCCTTGTCCTTCCTCCCTCATCAGCGATGCCCCGAGCGGAAAAGCTCGCCCAAAACCACCACCAACGGACTCGACCGTTGATGAACGCGACGGCAACCCCGAGCGGAAGCATGAGACGCGACTCTCCATCGGGCGGAGATCTCCCTCCAGGGCAGCGACCCCGTCCTCCTGCCGCATCCATCCGTTCCGCGGGGGTTTCATGGATTGCGTTAAAATTCTCGCCTTTTTTCATTTCGGTTGCGGCTGACTCAGGCCGAGAAGGGTTCCTCCCTTCTCTGCATCTTCATTTGGTTTTTTGCATTTTCATTCGGGCTGGCGGCTGTCTGATTTGACATTCTTCATCGTCTCCCGTTCCTTTTCTGGTGAATTCCTCTCTACATCGTTTTTGTTTTGCACGAATTGGACCTGCTTGCGTGTCTTGATGCAATTAGTGATGGATTACGGAAAAGATTCGGAACGGATTGAGTTGTTTTAGATTATTTCGGTCATGACTTGTCATTCATACGCAATGAAAACAGCCTTCCGATGAACTCTCTCTTGAGCTGACTCAATTGATTCCTTCCATCTGCATTTAATCTTTAATAGCTTTAGCCTGACCAATCCACATGATCTTGACACACATTGCTACTCACTCGTATGCTTCAGTTCGATTCTGCACCAATTAGGGGATCGAGTTTCGCTCTGTAGTAACTAGTCCACACCATTCACGTGGAATCAGCTTGTGGGGGATTAGCTGTTTTCATTTATCTTATGCAATATAGTCGACTGGGACTCGATTCTTCTTCTAAGCTTAGATTGTTTCTGCAATTTCTTTCTTCTTTTTTTGGGTCTGTTGGGGTCCTACTTAATTCTAAAATTTTAGCGGGTGTACTTAGTGATTAATCTTGTCATGGAAGAAATTCATCGAGGATTCAAGATGCCTTGCTGCAGAATTTATTCGTAGAGGTTAATGTTCTTGAGACATTACCCTGAGAATGTGTTGCATTCAGTGTCGTGGATTCGATCAGACATCAGCAACCATGTTCACAGAATTGTCATTGATTTCCCATTAAAATTCCCATATTGAAGAAATGAAGAAGTAGGGGCAAAGCATTGTGTCTAGCATAAACATAAAGCACCCTAGCTAATGTTCATGTGCAATGGTCACAAACGTTCTTTAGCTTTGATAACTCAAAACAGATATCTGCAGTGTTTTCTGAGTTAATTCATGACTGCGTTTCTAGTTTCATCGTTTGAAATTTTTGGGTGGGATTACCAGCAACATTGGAATTGTTAGGTAAAAGAAAATGACTGGTTACTTGCTTGTTAAGTAAACAGGTAGTAGATTACCAAAACTAATCAGAGATTTAGCAATTTCTCACTAAATTGGTAAATTACTGACTCTTCTGGAAATTTTTCTGGTGTCGTAAGTGGATTACTAGCACTATCAGAAATTTACTAATTTTTCAATGAGGTAGTATGTTATGAACTCATTTGAAATTTTACTAGTGTCGTAAGTAAATTAATAATGCTGCTTTCGTAAGCAGCATTCAACTCTCCACTGTTCTGCGCTCTCCAAGTGTGCTTGTTCCCCATATTAAGTAAATTACCAACTCCATTGAGATTCTACTAGCGTTGTTAGCAGTTTACCGACATTGTAATTAATGTTTCTGAGTATGTATATAAGTATCTGGGAAAAGAGATGTTCTACTGTTCTTTATAGGATTGAGAAGACAAATTACAATGACTTATACATTAAATTATATGACTTGTGTAACCTGATGTGACTTGAATAGTCTATTTGTGATATAATGAGCTTGAAGTCCAAGGTTGATGAGCTACTGATATCTAGGCATCATGAGATTTGGTATGGTCAATTCTGTGCATTTGACTGTTAAAACGAATCTCATATGCTGGATCTGTTTTATTCATTGCACAGAGAATTATAGTCATTTTTATATAATGCACAGATTACTGTATCTTAGGTGAATATTGGTTTCCCATTGACAGTGATATATGACCTTATTCACTAATTGTTACTATGCTGTTGCGTTCTTGGGTTGAGTGGTGAGTAGGCCTCCTATTTTGGACGTGGAGCTTTCATATTTTTGGAAATTGGTGAACCATTTTCAACAAAATCTAGAAGCTACTAACTTACTAGAGAATAAACTTGAAGACTCTCAAATGTTGAAGAAGCTTCTGGTACTGGACAGCAAGACTACGTGAGCAAGCAGAAGCCAAGCATCAAAGAAAATCCTAGAATGAGCTAGAGAAATCTACATGCAATCTACGTGCATGGGAAACACGTGAAGAAGCCTCAAGCTAATCAAGAAAAGATGGGCACACATTATAAAATATTATATGAGCTTCAAGAAGCAGAAAAGCAAGCTTCAACTTACTAACTTGAACGTAAAGGAAAGCCTACAATTGTTGACTCTTAACCATGAAGGAAGAAGGAACCAGAAGATCCGGAAGAAGCCGCCCAAGCATAAGACAAAGAAGCTGCAATTTTATATTATTTTATTGTACTCAAAGTCGGTAGATATGGCGGTGAACTCACGCCTATAAATAGGCTTGTAATTGATATTTGAGAGTGTGTGAGGGGATAACCCTCCACCTTGTGCACCTTGTGTGTGGGGTGAATCCCCCACCGTACCTTCATCAATTAATGAAACTATTTTTCCTCATATCCATGTTCTTTATCCTTCAATTATCTTATCTTATCTCTTGTCAATTCTCTACAAAGTATACCATACACGTGTACATATCACTAACCAAAAACTATAATACCAAAGCCATGCTTCGGCACGCATACACATCCAAAAATTTTAACACACCTATATATATATATGAGCTTAGACTCACTCTCTCTAAAATATTATGCATATTGGTCAGTTTCAGAGTTTAGGGACATTTAGATTAGTGCCTCTACATATCTTTTTAAGGTGGATCTTTTGTATTAGGTTTTGATTACGTAAAGTAAATATATATATGTACATTCATCTGATGTTAAATTACTTATTAATTCGATGTTCAATTTGTCCGGAAAATTCAGGTTTTCACAATTTTGATGATGCTTCTAAATTCTTTGAAGCTCCAAGTCCGTCGTCGCGTGCAAGGTTAGCAAGCTGGAATCCTTGCGGCTGGAATTTCATTATTTCCCCTCCCATCTTCAGACATCATTCGTCTTTCACAGCTCAAGGAATCAGAACTGGTCCCCTCCAAGAAGATGCTATACCTACCTAGCTTTCCCCCAAAATTTGTTGTACTTAGATGCCAAATCATGCTGGGAAATAAAAACGTCAATAGACCTTTCAAATTTGAAGGCGCCGTCAGATTTGGAAGTTGCTCATTGCCTTAAAGTGAGAGTTCAGAGGCCTCCAAGTTTTGGAGAACTCAAGTGCCTTCAAGCTTCAAGGAGTTCCATCTATGGACAAGTTGCCTGACCTGACCAACCTGGAAAAGCTCCCGAAATTTTATCTGCAGTGATGTCCTAAAGTGGTTGAGATCCAAGGCAGACTAAAATCGTCGAATGCAACTTTGGATAGGTTCCTTTTAAGTCTTTGGAGAAGTTACCAGATCCGTCAAGCTTCAAGAAGCTAAAATCTTCTAACATACACAAGCGTGAGAAGGTAGAAGATTTCTCTGGGTTCTGATGGTCAGTGGAGGACTTGAAGGAAGAAAGCAGTCTGATCTTGCGGAATCCAACTTGTCTGAGTATCTTTTTTCGTTTTTAGGGAACTTTTATCTCTTGGACTTCTGAGTTTGGTTGATGGTAGGGTGTAAACGTTGGTTGCGTACCTGATTTCAGTGGTTGGCCGGTAGCTCAAAACTCTATATATTGCAAGCTCCAATACACATGCAATAATCGCAAAATACTGTACAAACATTTCTTCTCTCAATTGTGTTACTATTGAGATCAAGCTAAGCTTCAAACGTAGCTTCTGCTGTGAATCTTCTTCGGTTGCGGTTGACTAAGGCCAAGAAGGGTTGCTCCCTTCTCTGCATCTCTATTTGGTTTGCTGCATTTTCATTCACGGGTGGCTGTCTAATTAGATTCTCTTCATCGTCACCCACTCCTTTTCTGGCGATTGTCTCTACTTTGTTTCTGTCTTGCATTAATTGGGTTTTGTTTGTGAATTTTGATTCGACTAGTGGTAGATTAAGAAAAGAGTTGGGAATGAATTGAGTTCTATGCAATGAAAACAGCCTCCCATTGAACTCCTTCGTGAGCTGTGACTCAATCGAACTCTTCAATCTGCATCTAATTGCAATAGCTTTTAGCCTAACCAAGTCACATGCTCTCGAAACACTCTGCAACTCCTATACATCAGTTCACTTCTGCACCAATAAGGGGATCGATTTTTGCCCTTTAGGGACTAGTTAAGTCCAAACCTTACAGGTGGAAAAGTTTGAAGGGGGAATAGTTTGAAGGGGGGTACTCGTTTCTTCTTCTGAGCTTATGAAGGTCTAGCTAAAGCCAAAATATTGTACTAGGAGGCATGAGACCTTACTAAAACCGATTGGTTCTGCAATTTCTTTCTTCTTCTCTTGGTCTGTTGTGGTCCTGCTTGCTTCTAATATTTTAGCGGGTGTACTTAGTGACTAAATCTCATCATGGAAGATATTCATCAAGGATTCAAGATGACTTGCTGCCGAATTCATTCGCAGAGATAAAAGTTCTCGAGACATTACCCTGGAAATGTGTTGCATTCAGCGTCGCGTATTCAATCAGAAATGAGCAATCATGTTCACAGAATCGTTGTTGATTTCCCATGAGAATTTCCACATTGAAGAAATGAAGTAGAGGCTAGACAATGGGTCTAGCATAAATACATATAACGCTCCCTAGCTAATGATCATCTGCAATGGTCACAAAGGGTTCTATAGTTTTGATAAGTTGATACAGATTTCTACAGTAGCTTCGGAATGGATTCATGACTTCGTTTCTGGTTTCATCATTTGAAATTTTTGGGTGGGATGAAAAGCAAAATTGGAATTGTTAGGTAAAAGAAAATGACCGGTTACTTGCTCATCAGGTAAACAGATAGTAAATTATAAAAATTGGTAAATTTCCGACTCTTTTGGAAATTTTTTGGTGTCGTAAGTGAATTACTAACGCTATCCATAAAGTTGAAACGCGACTCAGATAAAAAATCAGCTCGGCTCGCACCAGATTACTTCTGGGCAGGCCAATTTGTGTTGCAAAATAAATAAATAAACGTTCGGTACTAATTTAGTGTGTTGTTGACACCTAAATTTCGATTAGGTTATTAATTAGGCTTTAATTTATTTTATTTTTCCTTCTTTTAAATAATAAAAACAAAATAATAAAAACAACAAAAAATAAACAAAAGCAAAGAAAAAACAAAAAGAAAAACAGAAGCCAGCACCCACAAGGGCTGGGCCTTCAAAGCCCAGCCCCTCTCCTCTTTTCCTTCGCACAGGTCCGCGAGGCCCGGCCGCGACCTAACCCGGCCCATGCACCCCTTGTCTTCTTCCTCCTTGGCTTCTCCCTTCACGCCTCTGCAACACACACGCAGAGAGCGGCAGCTAGGGTTTCGACACGCGCGTAGGCCAGCTAGTGATGGATGGGACGTGCCTTCAAAGCAAGCAAGTGGGCGGCCGAGGTGATGCTGGTTCGGCCGCACCAAGGCCGGTCGGCAAGCCAAAGACCGGCGGCCGAGCCTCTCCGTCGACCGGACCTCCTCGCCTATAAATAGCGGAGCATTTCCGTCGTTGAAGGACACACCAGAGAAGATCGCGAGCTTGGAAACCTCCTCCTGAGAGACTTCGGAGCAGGTTGAAGAGCGAGTGAGAGAGAGAGAGGCATGCGAGCTCCGAGAGATCCCCTAAGAGACTTCGGGGAACTCAAAGAGCGAGCAAGGGCGAAGCGATCGGGTCACGAGCTCAACGACCTCCCTCCGAGAGACTTCGGGGGAGGCCGGCGGCGAGCGAACCCAGATCAGTGAGAGCTCGCAGCCGGAGAGAGAGAGATCTGAGCGGAAGGGGCTGAGCGAGAGAAGAATCGGAGGAGAGAGGGTCGGATCTGGGTGCGAAGGCTTGCTGCCGTCCCCCTAATGCTGTCGCCTTGACCAAATTCCGACTCGTGCCCTGACGCCATCCAGAGTTGAGCAAGGTTAGCCGGAAGAAGAAGGGTCGAGATCTGGGCGCAGATCTGGAAATTCGCCGTGCCGAGTCGCCTCGAGCCAGGCTGCCGCCATCGCTGCTGCTCACTCTGCCACCTCTGCAGCCACCGTGCCGTGCCCTCGTTGAGGTAACAGCCGTGCCGACCCGCGTCGTCACTGTCGCTCCTCCTTCCCCCCGAGAACCCAAGCGAGCCGCCCGTCGTCGTCGCCGCTTCTTGAGAATCCAATAGCCGCCCATCGTCTTCACCGAAACCCTAGCCGTCGTCCGTCGCATCACTGCCGTCGAGTCACCGCCCGATAGCGTCGGACGCTTATTGTCACTCTCCCTCGGCGCCGCAGATCGTTGGACGCTAGGGTTTCAAGAATCGGTTATGCAAAGAGGAAGCCGGGTCAGAAAGCGGGTCGGACCCGAGTAGGGTTTCCGCCTGGGTGAGGCCTCTGCACGTGGGCCGGGTAGCCTTCGGGCTGAGGTTTTTATAAAAAATGGGCCAAAGTGGGTTTGGGCTTTACATTTAAAAAAAGAAAAACAATCAAAAAATCCGAGTCGGGCCCGGGTCGCAGCTCGATGACCCGGGTCGGACCTAATACGCGGATCTGACCCGGGTAGGTTTTTTTAAAATTTTATTTTAAATAATGTTTTAAATAAGTAAATAATAAATAAATAATTTATTTTAAAAAAATCAAAAGATGTTTTATCCCAAAAAAATATTTAAAAATATGTTAAAAATGTTTTATTTTCCAAAAAATCGAGAAAAATAAAAAATAATTTATTTTCCAATAAAATTAAAAAATATATTAAAAATATTTTATTTTCCGAAAAATAAAAAAAATCAAAAAAATTCCATATTTTCCAAAAATGCCAAAAATCCAAAAAAAGGCCAAAAATTCATGAAAAAGCCAAAAAATTCAGAAAAACCCAAAAAGACTTGTATTTTTCCAAAAAGAACCAAAAAACCCCAAAAAAAAATCCCTTTTATGTCCAAAAATTAGAAAAAGACTCAAAAAAATGTTTTTCCTCCCAAAATGCATGGAAAATCCCTCGAACATCCAAAAGCCTAGGGTTTAAACAAAGATTAGGTACCGAAAGTGCATTATTGATTAACTAAAGTGTAATCAAGTCCCCGATCCTAATTTCTGCGGTTGCGCGAGCGGTGAGTATTTCTCCCGATACTTCACTTGGGTTTCTAATCAACCCACCTCGAATTGATTAGTGGCGACTCCATTTTGAAAATCAACTTGCAAGTTAAAAACTTAGACCATTAAGTCGTGAATTGGTGGACTTGGGAGAGTCCGGGCATAATTAAATTCAGCCGAGCCATTAGCCTCCTTAGGCGCTCGTACCCGATTGCGGGCGCCGAAAGAAAAAAGAGGTCGCGACAGCTTGGCGACTCCGCTAGGGACAATTTGAGGACTTAGGCCATTTTTTGTCTTGTTTAAATTCTTTACCGACTTGTTTTTGTTTTTTCTTTATGCAGGTTAGTAGCTTAGAAAATTATTTTAATTTTGCTTAAAATAGATTATCTTGTGATTATAAACTCTTGTGCATGCTTTTACTGTTTTAACACTACACATGGCACACACAACCCGCCGCATGGGACCTAGGCCGCCCTAGGATTTCTAGGATGGTGTTAAGAAAGATACGACCTCGAACGCGAGGCGCGATGTAGAGGTTGCCTTTCTTTCCCGAATTTCTTAGCCGAGAGTTAAGGGGGTATGCTAACAACGCGAGACTGCGACGGGCGGATACCTTTTTAATTTCATCAAGCCTTCTGAGTTAGAAATCGAGCCACACATCTCATGTGCATGTCTTTGTGCTTGTCATTTTATTTAAAAGCAAAGTGATTTCTTTACTTTTACTCAGTCTTTTTATTTGGCCCGTGGCAATTTAGGATAAGCTTTTCAAGTCCCAGTTTATATGAGATGGGGAAAGATGATATCCAGTTCATTCCTGCTCCCAAGGTGGAGCTCTTTAGATGGTGGGGTCAATTGGATCAGTTTGCCCAAGAGCGCGTGAAGGCCAAACTCGGTCATCTTCTATCGCTGATCCAAATCACTGTTCATCCTAAAGTCATACAAGCCATGGCACATTTCTGGTGCCTGAGGACACTTACTTTTATGTTTGGTAGGTTTGAGCTAACCCCAACCCTGGAGGAATACATCATCATCACTAGAATGCCTCTTGAGAAAAAGCTTGTCAGGCCATCAACAGGCATCATCCCATTGCGTGGGTTGGCGCGACTTTTAAGAACTGAAGTCCATATTATGACACAAATTCTTGAAAACAACCATAATACCTGCCCATTTGAATTTATGAATGCTTGTTTTCAAAATCAGCCTATGACCCAAAAAAGTGAGATTTTCCTCCTGGCCTTTTTCGGACTGATCATTTTCCCTCATCAAAGAAATGTCATAAGTCCTAAGATGGCATGGATAGTTGATCAGATCTTGAAAGGGGGAAATTATGTCAACATGATTTTAACTGAAACATTCTTGTCCTTTAATCGTTTTAAAGACAACACGGAGAAAATCATGCGGGTCTCTCCTGAAATTTTACAAGTCTGGTTCTTTTCTCACCTAAGCGAATTCCGAGACTTCATGCGATCGTTTGAAACAAATGCTTTCGAAAATCCATTATAAAAATTTATGGTTTTAGGACCATATATTCCCAATCAAAGCTGTTTGAATTGGGTTGACTTCCTAAGAAACCCAACTCCTGAGGCACTCCAATGGTGTGCTGGTTGGTTCCATGAAAAGAGGGCCCGCTTTACTTACAAACACACCCACCGAATTCCATTGCTTGGCTACACCGGCGATGTTCCCTATTACCCATATCGGGTGGCACGACAATTTGGAGCCCTTCAAGAGATTCCACCGCCTTCCAGGAGGAGAATTCCTCCAGTCCTTTTCAACACAAGCCGTGACTATGCAGTCGAAATTTCTATCATTGAGGAAACTTGGGACAAGTGCCATCGCAAAAGGATCGTGGTACTTGAAGGGCTTGAGGGAGAAGAAAAAGCCCACCACGCCTCTGCAGCCTACATCCACAATCATCACATCCCGACAAGGTGGAAGCCATCGGTCCCTCGCTCAATCAGAGAGAGCAGCCCGCACGAGCAAGCAGAGCTCATGGAGAGGGATTTGGGAATGGACTTGATGCACACCTCAGAGCCAGCTCAAGGAAGCAAGCATCCTCACAAGAGCAAGGCTCCCCGTCGCATATAAATTGGCAATCATGTGCCCCTTAGCGTTAATAGTGTGAAAGTTTTGTTTAGGGACTTTTGTTTAATATCTAGTATTCCATTCTATCTTTTCAATTTCAAGTTTTAGATGTTAGGAGTTGGCAATCTATAAATCCTCTTTTGATAAATAAAAAAAGCAGTTAGACCATTGCCATGGGTCAATCTTTGTTTACTTTCGTGCTCATTCCGTATTTTCGCAACGACAGGTAATTATGAATCGCCGGCCACCAATCGCCCACGAATGGCCTCATGTAATAGGGCCCGATCAGAATGATGTACAAAATCGCCTCATTAACATTGAAGACGGTGTAGGACAGATGTTCATTGTCCTTCGACAACTCTCGAGACAAATGAAATCCACTCAAGCTGAGCCCAACTCTATAGTTGCCTCAAACACCATCATGACGCCCGCAAATTTGCCAAAAAATAGCCAGTACTATAGACAGTTTGAAAGGATCATGAAAAAGTTAAACCAGCTACAGGGGCGGAATCCCATGGACCTTTCCAATTATGCCGGCATTGAGATCCCTGAAAAACTCAAAGCACCTGAATGCGAAAGGTATGCTGATACCTCCTACCCAGAGACCTACTTGCAGGCTTACCTAGTCCGAAGGATGATTCAATCGTACCAATCAAACTTGACTGGCCCTGCCTTGCGATGGTAGATTGTCAGAAAGATTAGTCCCCTTAAAACCTGGAGGGAACTAATTCATGTTTTTCACCAAGAGTACAATATTGACATCACCCCTGACATCACCTTGCCCTACGAAGAGCTGATGATCGCGGAGCACGAGGAGCCATTAGTTGCTGAGATAAGAGAGAAACGTGTCAATGAAGCCTTGCATAATAAATGGGCAGCTGAACAACATCCTATTACTGGAAAATTTCCCACTAGGAAAGGCAAGGAGCCTTTGTACGAGATCATAGACTCAAAGCCTGTTCAAGAGCGGGGCACAACTAGACAACTCCCCAAGCTTACTCCAAGAGCTAGGGTCCAAAGAATACCAACCCCTATCAACCTGGAAAGTGAATCAGACAGTGAAACTCTAATGTCTCTCACTTCCTTTGACAGAATCAAGTTAGCAAAACGAAGGGCCTTACTCAAAAGGTCTGGACCAGAAGCCAAGAAAAGAAAGCCTAAGCAAATCGATTCAGCATCTATTGACGAGCCACCGCACCAAAGCTTCGAGCATTTCCAAGAATACAGCTTTGAAGGCCACCATCCTTTAGAGTACAACCCTGAAGACTTCCCGGCCCTAGAATACAATCCCAAGGACTTCCAGCGCTATTTCGACAATGAAACTGATGATTCATCGTATAACTATTTCCTACTCTCATCCGGGGATGAAGGTCCGTTAGAAGAGGAAGCATACGTCTTTACCCACTACAATCCTAACGAAGTACTAAGCTCGTCCTCTGACCATGAGGATAGCTTCAATACTTCATCCTCATTCGAAAATTTTGACCAAGAAGAAAGCAATGGGGTAATCTCGGTAGAATCCAACTTTCCTGAAACAGAAAAATTCACCACTACAATGAATATGCAGTGGGAAAACCAGTGGCCTAACCAGGATACATCAAGCCCGTCTTGCGCTCATAAGATCATGACCCCTGGAGAGATATGGATACCTAATCTCCGTAAGTATAATGGCACAACTTGTCCCGTGGCTCATTTGCAATACCTCCACACTGAAATGAGTCGGTACTATAGCCCAATGTCTTACGGGGTCTGCATTACAATGGTTGATCACAGCAGACATCTACCTCATGAGAAATTGGAATGAGCTGTCTTCTACATTCCTGCTTCAGTATCAAAGCCAGATTGGGACTAAAATGCCTTGTCAGAACTTGGTTCACTTCAGAAGAAGACCAATGGAGGATTTCCGGGTGTATGCAAGGAGATGGGAGGCTTTTATGATGCAAACTTACCCTCAACTGGCCGAAGAAGAAATGATAAAGCTATTCATAGGAGCTTTACCTCGTAAGCATCGTTGTTGGTTGCATGGGTTGCACTTCCATAGCTTCAATGAAGTGATCCTCTCATGTGAATACTTCGAGTCTACTGGAGGTGAGGAACTCAAAGGCACTTGACTTCATAACCAACACTATCGAAACACTCCTTTACACAGGAGTTTTCATGGGTTTTACTTGTTTTTATAATTTCATGTCTCTTATCTTGTTTAGTGTGCTACTGTTGTATTTTCCATTCCAAGTACTCTATTGTACAGTTCTAACATTTTGTTTTAAGAACATGAGGCGGTACTCCAAACCAGCCCAGTGATGTTATCCAACCATGAAAATAAAATATCATCCAAGGAGAATACCGAAATTTTGGGCTTCCTCATGCATTTTTCTCCCCCAAAGACGTATTTTGAAAATAAAGAATATTTCATCACCCAAAAGCTTTTGTCAAAACAAGATGATAAATTTAAGCACGTTTGTCTTTCTGACCCACTCACTTCATGTCTCAGAAGATCATTCTCGTCCCCTTTGACTTAGTGTGACAGGGGGCATTTGAAGCAAGCACATCGGGTGAACTCGCCAAATTCAAAGACACCGCCAAGAAAACGAGGGGGCAAATAGAAAGAATCATCCTACACCAAAAGAGGGTAAGTCTTATTCTCTGAATATAATTTGGAAACGATGTCCTCTCTTCTATTTACAAGAAACGGAAGATAAGACGTAATAGGTACAGGCATACGGTTGAAAATCAAGCCGTCCCTAAGAGCTCTGTGCACTCCACCTCGCTCCTGCCCAACTCCTTCACAAGCTAGAGCAATATCCTTTCCCCACAATGTGCTTGAGCAACCATATGCTGTGGTTTCATCAACAAGACTTCTAGCTTCGACAAACCCATAAGCACAAGGAAGGGATCTTTTCTCTTTCTTTGAATTGGCTACTGTCAACAGGGAAGAAATCCAGACAGTTGAAGCGGTCTTTAGCCCTTATTCAAAATAAGGACCTAGAAACCTGACTTCCTATTGGGACGTATATTCTCGCAAGAAGTAATTGCCATAAGAGAATTGGAGGTTTTGATTGTCCATCTCAGATTCCATAGAAGCTTGAAGTACATGACTTTGCTCAATGCTGCTAATGGTCATATAGTCAAAGACATAAGAAAATTCCACAGAAGGAAGACATTGAAGATAAATCAACAACCATCAATCATGCATACATGGCCATGAGTGAGGAAGGCCAATCGAAAGAAATGTCAAACTGTGCCGAGACGAAAAGGCTGTCATTAATATTCAAATATCCTTAAGAGTCAGCAAATACAAACTTTGGAAAAGAGTAATTTGGTATCGTTTCCAATACTCCCCCCTCTTTGAATTCACTTTTGACATATTCCCCTTATTGGCAGGAAGTATCAAAATTCAAGAGCCAAATTTGATGGTTAGGTTTGGCAAATCAATATTGGCCAAGCTAGTACATGGAAATGACCCACATCAAATTCACCTGGCTTCGTGTAAAAGGACGTGTCATCCGGGGAGCCAATACGGGGAATAATTGACCTAACGAAGCAAGGGACGTAGGACTTCGTGTGACACCCCGAACCCTTTGCAGGTCGTCACCAGCGCCAATGTTACTCCTCATTACCTTTCTCGTTAGAAGATGCGTCATAATTCATAGACACATTTTTTTAAAAAAACAAAATGGTCCCAGCGCACTCAATAGCGGAAGCAAAATAAAGCATCATCATCTATCCCCCTACCAATCCATGATACCAATACACACCAATAAACATCATGATTTTTATAAACATGCCACGACACTTTATTTACATATATTTTCAAGATGGGACTACTCTTGGGTCAGTACATCAAAAAAGAAAAGCTAGGACTCAGCCATGTCCAGCCTAAAACCTCAAAAAGAACCCTCGACCCTCCACATCACACGCGTGTACAACCCCCATCATAAGTGTCGGCTACTAACTCCCAAAAAAAAACACAGCCCCTACTCGTCGCGCTCAGGTCTCACACCCAGTCTAGTGCGTCAGGCGGTGGTGGTGGCAGCATCCCTCCCATCACCCCATCTCGGCGAACGTGGACAGAAACAAACTCCTGAACGACTGGGCCCCCAGCCAGGCCTATGTCGTACATGACAAGACAGGGCACACGTATGTAAGTGAGTCCAGGCACGGAAGGACAGCCGAACTCCTCACACTCTACCTCAACGTCGGATGGTAACCCGTAAAATGTACCTCGCGTGACGGCAGGAAGCGGCATACTGGCTAATCTGAAATGTTATCCCCAAAAGGGGTGAGTACAACCACTCAGCAGATAGGGAAATCCAATAACAACTCAATGCATCAGGCAAATCATACATGCATTGCAGGCGTTACTTACCTTGAAACCATGCGCATACTATCATGCATCATTATCATAGTCCTAACACGTACAAGTGTATCATCATATCAAGTATGTACATCACCATATCATATCGTCACGCATATCATCAAGCACATCATCATGCATATCATCATGCATATCATCATCACCATGCATATCATCATGCATAGCATCATGTATATCATCATCACCATGCATATCATCATGTATATCATCATCACCATGCATATCATCATGCATATCATCATCTTATTTATCTCATCATTTTATTTATCCCCTCGGGCAAAGACCTCCGAGGCTTCCGGCATTCAGCCTCCCAGGCCACCGGGCATCCGGCCCCCCACATTCGGGGCATCTCGCATCTCAACTAGCATCACGAGGCATTCCCTTCGAGCAGAAACCTCCGACAGGGCTTCCGGCATTTACACTCCCTGGCCGGGCATCCCGCACCCCAATCCTGGCATCACGAGGCATTTCCCTTCGGGCAAAGACCTCCGACAGGGCTTCCGGCCCCCCACATTCCGGGCATCCTGAATCTCCCAGGGAATTCTGGCAATGTATCTCTATACATTACGGGCATCATCCGCCATCACAACCATCTCCTCATTTACCATCATCCATGTTTACCAGTATTTTAATCTCATTTTAACATGGCACATGGCATGATATCAAACAAATCATACTAGGCATGACATTCACACATGCATTGATTCAATGCCATACATATGCCAAGACTTTATCACATATGCATCTCAATTCAATGTCATATACTTACCAAGACTTTTATCACATATGCAACTCAATTCAATATCATACACATATCAAGGCTTTATCACATATACATCTCAATTCAATATCATACACATACCAAGGCTTTATCACACATGCAACATGAATTAATTAAATGGAATCTATGGCCAATGAAATAATCCATTTCATTTATTTATTTATTTATTTATTTATTTATTTATTATTATTATTATTATATTTTTTAATAACTATAAATTCCCAAAATTATCAAAATTCAAGAAATTATTAAACAAACCCATAGGATGATAATTAATTGCAAAATTCATGGCCAAATTGAATTTTTACAAAATCTCATAATTTTTCCCAAAACATCCTATGCTTCTCGGATGAAACCAGAATGCACGGTTTCCGAATAAATTCAATTAAAATATCCATATGGCCTCTAAAAATTATAAAATTTTACTGGATTATAGCCAATACATTTTCGTACAATTTTCATGCAGAACTCCAAGCCAGATTCCATATAGATTATTTTATTAAACCTCACGAAGCTTCTGGATCTATTACCGCATCGTCCAGTGTACACATCTCCGAAGTATTGAGATTTCACCTACCTATTCTCTTTCGTTTTCTCTGAACTTTGGATATGTTATGTGTCAAGGTGTCCTTTACAAGTTTCATGAAGATATATAGGCCAAATAACCAGATTATAGTCCTCATTTTAGTCCTTTAAGTCTCGGATGTCTCGGAACACATCACCAGAATCATCGTCTTCAAGATCTAGTCGATTTACCAAGCTATACTTGTTCTTTTCACTTCAAATTTGAGTATGTTGTATTTTAAGATGTTCCCTACAACTTTCATGAAGAAATCAAAGTAATATTCTCAACAAAAACCAATATGCAACCATGAATCCAGCAAAAGGTCAGTAAAAACTCTCCAGATCTGAGGTCTCCGTAAGATGAGACTTTAACCCCTCAAATCTCCATCATTTTCCACTAAATTTCAGTATGTTGTAGTAAAATATGTTAGCTACAACGTTCATGAAGACATCGAAGCCAAAATCGGACTCCAAATACACATGCAAGCTCAAACAAGTTACTGACTCACACGATCCGAGCAAGAACAGTCACACGACTTAAGAACAAGCCAACCATACCTCGGTTTTTCTCACTTAAAACACCCAAAATCTAACATGCAAACAACATACAAGCATGCAAGAGAAGCTAGAGGACTCCCACTTGCCTCTAGGACGGACGAACGACGACGTACGGCGGTGAACACGGCGGACGGACGGCAAGCGACGGCGACCCCCTCCTTCCTCTTTCTCTCGGCCGCTCCTCCCTCTCGCATGATCTCTCTCTCTCTCGCACAACTCTCTCTCTCTCACTCTCTCTTTGGGCGAGCAAATGGCCGGCCACCCTTCTCTCTCTTCCCTTCTTATACCCCTAAACTCTCATGATTAGTAATGATTGTTTTGCCTACAAATCAACCAATGCATGGCATTCCCCTTTGCCACTTGTCCAATTACATGCATCATGGGCCTTGGAGTTGAGCTTGGGCTTGGGCTTGGGCTCCTTTATGGCTGGCGACCACTCCCTCTTGGGCCTCTATTGGGCCGACTAACTTGGCCCATTAAGCTTAGGCCAATGGGCCTAAGGCCCATTCCTAAAATTAACCATTTTTCTCTTTTTTTTTTTTTTTTTGAAATTCTTCTATAAATATTTTTAAATTTCAATTTTCATCTTGGTCAAAGTCTTGGGACATCTTGTCTATTGAAATTTAATTTATAAATCTTATGGCCAAGCATAGATTATTAATCTATCAAATTTAAATTTTCACAATCATATGCACAAATCATCTCAATAAAAAGACTAATGACTAAAGCATAAGCCAAGGGAAATTTTATCACCTAATTAGGAACTTTAACACACCTTATGGCTTGTCATAGAATTTTGGGATGCCACACTTCGTGTCCCCCTCTCACTTCAGGTTCACCCAATCATCTGCAAACCAATGAAGGGTAAAGTTGTATCGATTCCAGTTATTCGACTCTTGAAAGAGTTCATGACTAACACATTCCCTCTTGTTTGTTGCAAGATCACCTGATTGTCAAAAGTAAGGATAACAAATCAATGAGAAGCATGTCTTGTTACAGGATCACTTGACTGTCAAAAACAAGGATAAACAAATCAATGAGAGGCATGACAAACTCTCCTAAACGAAATGGCGTCCCGAGTAATCGCCAAAGCAAATGACAGAGATCCTCAGGCCCTAAGTCACTTATAATCTTGGCTCTATTGGTTGAGCCATTTCCACAACTTCTCTCCTACAAGAGGCAAGAGCAGGAATTCCTAATCAGATCCCCAATCCCTGGCTGATCGTTCATGTGTCATATCCCTAATCAATAGGGACAACCATCGACACCCTTTTGTGAATAACCCTTTTGATATTCAAGATTTAACATATTTGGGAACACCATTCTGCTAAACCTTAAAGCTATCAACAAGGTCTTTTTGAGCAAAACCATTCATTTGTTTTAAGAGTACAAACTCTCTCATGTTTAAAATGCTGCATGCCTTTTCCAAATGGATCTTTGCATGATGATTTTTTCTGTCTAAATCACTGATTCCATTGAGAATTATTAGAATAGACAGCTAAATGAAGAATACAAGATTAATTGAGCATGCTGGATGAGGCGCGTCGGAATGATGAAAGGCAAGCCATATCCTACACACAGTCCCCCATCTATACACTTGTGAGATGAGTGCAGAAGATTCCATGGCTGCAGGGTAAAGAGTTCTCTCGCGAATGGTACGATAACCAAAATAATGAGAGGCATTTCATCGCTCACCCCATTGAGCCCCATACATTGGTGAAGCTTCTCTCATACCCTCGTCAAGAACCACCCCACATTGGGGCAGAGTAGAGGCAAAGCAACATCACAAGGTGAGAAGAGAGATAGAAATTTTCTTACTCGCACTTGCATCAATCTTCGGGTGTATTTATTGCATATGAACACTCGCGTTAATTTAAGTGCCCTAGAATGACGAAGAGCAATTCTCTCTCTACGCACTTGTATTCATTGTACAACTCAAGTGAGTCTGTAATTTTACCCTCACATCAAGACAAAACAGAAGTTACTAACATTTAAACAGCATAGCTCGGAGCGCTAGCTGAAGACGAAGACTCAAGAGTCTAACAATAGTGTCATGATTGAACTTGCCTAGGCCAGTTCCTTGGACAACAAGAATGAAAAGTAGGGCATAAAAAAGCAGTGTACCTAGGAAAAGCAAGGTCAATACCCATGAATGAAAAACTGGAATAAAAAATAGGGGCATGAAAAAAGCAATGTGCCTGATAAAAGCAAGACCAATGCCCCTCAGTCAAAAATACAACCAAGAAAAAATTGTTGTTATGGTTCAATTGATGGAGCCTCCATCCGACAGTGAGAAGAAAGACCAGTGACAAATGCCAAGACAGTCACCAACTCTCACCCTCTTACATGTGAGCCAAGTCTACGTTACATTCCCATTGTAAAAGTCTCTTCAGACTAGGGGCACTTCAATTAACGTAGGATTTCATATGTTCATAAACATCGCTTGGAGAAGTACGAGCAAGATTACTCTATCTCTTTTCGCAGGATTCTTGACTTGCAAACCCGGAGACGATCGTGCGGCACTCCATTCATAAGCCTTGACCTTGATGGTCCCCTTCGATGAGCCGCTGACCAAGACTTCATCACAGTTTCAACAAAGACCTCTTACATTGGTAAAGTAGTACCACTTGCAAGAATACTCGGACCCTTGCTGACATGATGACAGTGAGATAGTGTGGTCCTTATAAATCCTGCATTAATGATCAGGATAGCCTTTTCCATGAGAGTGAGCGAAAAGTCCCTTCAGACTGAAAGTCTCTCATCTGGCATGCTCAAGACATCTACATTCTAAATGAAAGTTGTCTTTCAAAATCTTCCCCAGTGGAAATCAGATGATGCAAAACTGACAAAATTATCATACATGAATCTCATTTGAATTCATGAATTTACAGCATATACAAACATGTGTGCATATTGTACGAGTAACAGACATACTCACAGAGATCAGAGATATTGCCAAGCAAGCATATCTCTATCCCCATTTGCCTTAAAGTATCTACCACTGTCTAGGTACTTTCTTCTTGACACTCGACCTGTTCGAGTTGTCTTTAAAGTTTGGATGCTCGTGACTGTCCAAGTATCCTCTTGTCTTTGAGTACCGGCCACCATTCGGATACTCCCTTTTCCTGACACTCGACCTGTTCGAGTTGTCCCCAGAGTATTGATACTTGTGACTGATCAAGTATCCCTTTATCATTAAATACCTGCTGCTCTCTAGGTATTCCTCTTACCTTTAAGTAACTTTCATTGTCTAGATACTCTAATTCCGTGACACTCGACCTGTCCGGGTTGTCTTCAGAATTTTATCTTTGAATACTAGTAGCTGTTCAAGTATTCCACTACGTTGTGCACCTGCGATTACCAGGTATGCTCTCTTATCATCATAACACTTGGACCTGTCTAAGTAGTCCCAAATCATGTAATTAAATACTTGTGTTCATCCGAGTATTCCAGTGCTTTGTTCACCTGCAGCTACCCAGGTGCTCTAGCCCTTTTGAGTGCCTACAACCATACAGGTAAGCCTCGTGCCACATTCAAGCTTATAATACCAGGAGGTGAGAGACCTTCTGAATATTCGGGGCACGCCCTCGATATCCCCACTACCAGGAGGTGAGAGACCTTCATGAATATCCCAAGTATGTCCTCAATATTCCCAATTACCAGGAGGTGAGAGATCTTCACAAATATCTTAGGTACGTCCTCGATATTCCCAATTACCAGGAGGTGAGAGACCTTCATGAATATCCCAGGTACGCCCTCGATATTCCCTACTACCAGGAGGTGAGAGACCTTCATGAATATCCCAGGTACGTTCTCAATACTCCCAATTACCAGGAGGTGAGAGGCCTTCATGAATATCTTAGGTACATCCTCGATATTCCCAATTACCAGGAAGTGAGAGACCTTCATGAATATCTTACGTACGTCCTCGATATTCCCAATTACCAGGAGGTGAGAGACCTTCATGAATATCCCAGGTACGCCCTCGATATTCCCATTACCAGGAGGTGAGAGACCTTCACGAATATCTCAGGTACGCCCTCGATATTCCAATTACCAAGAGGTGAGAGACCTTCACGAATATCTCAGGTACGCCCTCGGTATTCCCATTACCAGGAGGTGAGAGACCTTCATGAATATGCGAGGCACGTCCTCAATATTCCCAATTACCAGGAGGTGAGAGACCTTCACGAATATATGAGGCACGTCATCGATATTCCAACTACCAAGAGGTGAGAGACCTTCACGAATATGCGAGATCCATCCTCAATATTCCCACTACTAGGAGGTGAGAGACATTCACGAATATCCCAGGTATGCCCTCGATATTCCCAATTACCAGGAGGTGAGAGACCATCACGAATATCTCAGGTACGTCCTCCATATTCCCAATTACCAGGAGGTGAGAGACCTTCATGAATATGCGAGGCACGTCCTCGATGTTCCCAATTACCAGGAGGTGAGAGACCTTCACGAATATCCCAGGTACGTCCTCGATATTCCCAATCACCAGGAGGTGAGAGACCTTCATGAATATCCAACGTAAGTCCTCGATATTCCCACTACCAGGAGGTGAGAGACCTTCACGAATATCTCAAGTACGACCTCGATATTTCCCAATTGCCAGGAGGTGGGACACCTTCACAAATACCCATTCCGACGCTTGCAAAAGCCCAAATACCCTTCAGGTTAGTACTTGTGAATATCCAGGTACTCTTTGATATGCTTGTGAATGTCCAGGTATCTTCCAGAATCGATACCCTGAGAAAGGTCGGCGCATCCTCCCGAGAAAAGTCGGGTACCAGCTGTTGTCTTTGACAGAGGTCAGACACCCCCACAAAATAGATGCCCTGAGAAAGGTCGGCGCATCTCCCGAGAAAGGTCGGGTACCAACTGGTGTCCTCGATACAAATCAGGCACCCACAATGAGATGCCCTGAGAAAGGTCGGTGCATCTCCCGTCAAGGCGACCGAAGAAAGGTTCGGGTCCTAGACAAATCATTGATTGTTTTAACAGGTGACCGAAGAATGGTTCGGGTCCGAGACAAACCACTGATTACTCCAATAGGCGACCGAAGAATGGTTCGGGTTCTGGAGGAGCAATCTCCCGTCACGGTGACCGAAGAATGGTTCGGGTCCGAGACAAACCACTGATTACTCCAACAGGCGACCGAAGAATGGTTCGGGTCCTGGAGGAGCAATCTCTCGTCAAGGCAACCGAAGAAAGGTTTGGGTCCTAGACAAACCATTGATTGTTTTAACAGGCGACCGAAGAATGGTTTGGGTCCTGGAGGAGCAATCTCCCATCAAGGCGACCGAAGAAAGGTTCGGGTCCTAAACAAACCATTGATTGTTTTAACAAGTGACCGAAGAATGGTTCGGGTCCTAGAGGAGCAATCTCCCGTCAAGGCGACCGAAGAAAGGTTCGAGTCCTAGACAAATCATTGATTGTTTTAACAGGCGACCAGAAGAATGGTTCGGGTCCGGAGAAGCAATTTCTCGTCACGGCGGCAGAAGAATGGTTCGGGTTCGAGACAAACCACCGATTACTCCAACAGGCGACCGGAGAATGGTTCGGGTCCTGGAGGAGTAATCTCCCATTAAGGCGACCGAAGAAACGTTCGGGTCCTAGACAAATCATTGATTGTTTTAATAGGCGACCGAAGAAAGGTTCGAGTCCTGGAAAAGCAACCTCCTCATATCACCCGGTAAGATGACGCATTGATACTTGCCAAACTCGGGGTTCACACCCTATCTCACTCACTCCCGGTAAGTAACCACAGGTATCTTCTTATCTGTCTTAGTATGCGTAATGTTATATTGCTCATTTTTTGCATATGACAATAGGTCCCAAATAAAATATAATTTACTCCATATAAACGGACAAAATTTAGGTATCAGTTTATCTTTGAATGTAACCTCTGCGAACTCACCTTCAAAGAGGGGCAGCTGTTGACACCTAAATTTCGATTAGGTTATTAATTAGGCTTTAATTTCTTTTATTTTTCCTTCTTTTAAATAATAAAAACAAAATAATAAAAACAACAAAAAATTAAAAAAAGCAAAGAAAAAACAAAAAAGAAAAACAGAAGCCGGCAACCACAAAGGGTGGGCCTTCAAAGCTTGACCCCTCTCCTCTTTTCCTTCGCACAGGTCCGCGAGGCCCAGCCACGACCTAACCAGGCCATGCACCCCTTGTCTTCTTCCTCCTTGGCTTCTCCCTTC
Organism: Eucalyptus viminalis; assembly: GCA_014182385.1. Taxonomy (NCBI): domain Eukaryota; kingdom Viridiplantae; phylum Streptophyta; class Magnoliopsida; order Myrtales; family Myrtaceae; genus Eucalyptus; species Eucalyptus viminalis. The sequence continues at coordinate 65,508,181 of CM024533.1, read as the reverse complement.
ACGCCTCTGCAACACACGCGCAGAGAGCGGCAGCTAGGGTTTCGACACGCGCGTAGGCCAGCTGGTGACGGATGGGACGTGCCTTCAAAGCAAGCAAGTGGGCAGCGAGGTGACGCCGGTTCGGCCGCACCAAGGCCGGTCAGCAAGCCAAAGACCGGCGGCCAAGCCTCTCCGTCGACCGGACCTCCTCGCCTATAAATAGCGGAGCATTTCCGTTGTTAAAGGACACACCAGAGAAGATCGCGAGCTTGGAAACCTCCTTCTGAGAGACTTCAGAGGAGGTTGAAGAGCGAGCGAGAGAGAGAGAGGCCTGCAAGCTCCGAGAGATCCCCTGAGAGACTTCGGGGAACTCAAAGAGCGAGCAAAGGCGAAGCGATCGAGTCGCGAGCTCAACGACCTCCCTCCGAGAGACTTCGGGGGAGGCCGACGGCGAGTGAACCCAGATCAGTGAGAGCTCGCGGCCGGAGAGGGAGAGATCTGAGCGAAAGGGGCTGAGCGAGAGAAGAATCGAAGGAGAGAGGGTCGGATCGGGTGCGAAGGCTTGTTGCGGAGTCCCCGATGCCGTCGCCTTGACCAAATTCCGACTCGTGCCACGATGCCATCCGAGCTGAGCAAGGTTAGCCGGAAGAAGAAGGGTCGAGATCTGGGCACAAATCTGGAAATTCGCCGTGCCGAGTCGCCGAGCCGGGCCGCGGCCATTGTTCTTGCTCACTGCCACCTCCGCGACCAGGTGCCATGCCCTCGTCGAGGTAACAGCCGTGCCGACCCGCGTCGTCACTGTCGCTCCTCCTTCCCCCCGAGAACCCAAGCGAGCCGCCCGTCATCGTCGCCGCTTATTGAGAATCCAATAGCCGCCCGTTGTCTTCACCGAAACCCTAGCCGTCATTGTTGACACCTAATTTTTTGCCCAAATTATTGCATATAGATTAATTAATTTTAAAAAAAAAGAAAAAAGACTAAAAAAAAAAGTTGTGGCCAATGATCTAAATGTGACTAGCCAAGCCTAGGAGGTCAGATTGGAATTAAAATGGCAAATTGGGGCAAAAATGCAATTTCCAAAAGTTGAGGGACCAATTCGCAAATTTTGCAAAATTTCACCCGAGCCCTTAAATCATCATATTAGCCCCCAATTAAGTGGAAATTGAACTTGGGTCAGGTCTAATTAATCGAATCGGGCAAAAAGGACCTAATTGCATTGAATTTGACATTTTCGGGCAAGAAAATGGCCAACTTTGAGGACTCTCTTGCAAAATTGGGTGGAGACAATTACGAAAAATGGTCAAGATCTTAAACTACTATACATGAGGTTGCTAATTGATCAGAAACCGCGGCCAAATTGATGGATTAAAGCACACAAACTAGCTACCAAAACCCAGCCCACGGTTAGGTCTTAATTCGGAGCTGATAAGTAGGCATATTGGTGGCCCCACCATATCTCACTCAGCCGCCCATATAGCTCGATATTTGCACGTGATGGAAGACCATATATAGCAGTGCAAGTGGACGGAAATTGGCCAAGGATAAGCTCCTGAAAGCACCGGAAAATCGCAGCAAAACCTGCACACTCAACAGCTGCAGAATTAAAAAAAATTGGCTAAGTCAGGAGAGTGGATGGACTAGCTCAGTTGGCAGGCTTGGTAGGGGGCAAAAAGCTGACCAAAAATCCCTCAATTCATGGGATAAGATCACTGAAGCAAGGTCTTTCAAAGGATGAAAAAAAAGAGACGAGAGAGAGAGGAGGGAGCTCGGAATCATACCCAAAAAAAACACCCTCAGAAGCAATTCCAGAAAGGAGAGAACCCAGAAATTCCAGATGAACCTTTAGAGAGAAAAGTGAGATTTATACACATCTACGGTCAAAATTAGACAAACCCTTCAACTAGAGATTGAAACTTCACTCCAAGATCTTTCCAACCATAGGTCACATGTCCCAAATGGAGATCGGGAAGGCCTCCTAAAGCCCCCCGAAACAGTGCCCTCCTGGCAAGCCTAGAAAGTCCGAAAATTTTAAGTGTTGAGCCTGATTGATCACGAGTGAGGAAAAGCGAGTGCTTTTGAGAAACTTGAGAGACAAATTAGGAAATCCATGACTTACAAGAAAAACTATAATACATATAGTTTGGGTTGATTTGAACTTGGCCAACAAGGAAGGTTTGGAAGTCTAATTTTGGAAGTCAACGAAAAGCTTCGTTGTCACTTTTTCTTCTGCAGATCTCACTTTCAGCTTGAAGGAACCAACTTCCACGTGCTTCCAGAGGACAATTTCGTGGTTTTCTTGGCCAAGAGTCACTTGAAAAAGAAACTAAAAAGCAAGGTAAGCATCCTAGATGTATTTTTGTTCGATTTTGAACATGTTTTGATCATGAAAATCGAGAAGGAGACTAGTCCAAAGAACTGATTTCTGAAGCTAAAATTTTTCTAAGTGTTTAAAACCTCTTCAATGCCCCCACATGCTTGACTTGTTACTCCCCTTTGCATGCTTTTTTTTTCGTCGTTGTGACTTTGATGAATGTTACATGGGAGTGCAAATGATGCATAGGACAACCCGGTTTAGTCTTTAAATCTCCTTGTGAACCATGAAACCATCTATAACATGAGCCAAAAACCACATTGAGACATGGTTGGCCAGCATAGATCATGCACGAATGCTTCTTGGAGAGTTCATTTTGATGCGTTCGGTTGATCATTTTCGGTGATGTTTGTTGCATTTGAAAGTAAGTGTTACCTATTTTCATCTAGATGGAGTAATATTTCATATAGATGTGGCATGTGATGGTTGTCGGAGCTTCAATCTGAGCATTTGACATGGTTGTTTAACTTGGGTTCATCACCAGATTTGCAAAACAGCTCCAACCCGCATATTGGAGGCCGTTTTCAGTTCGGTTTTTGCATGGTCTAGGCTGTGATTTCTAGTTAAATCTGTTCCTTGCATGTGGTAGTATAATCTTGATACTTTACCTCCGCATGAGATTGCTTATGGGTCGAGATTGAAGGCCACGAACATGGCCCGATGAAGACGTTTTGAGGTGATTTGATGCAAGCCAAGTATTCGATAAAATGTTTGAACCAAGTTTCAACCTTGAAACGGTCGATTTAAGCTCTATTATTGTAATATTCATGTGCTGTGTTGTTCAATATTAGCATATATCGGTTTAGGGAATTATTATTATTATTATTTTAAAAAAAAATAAAAAATTCAAAAATTCAAAAAAATTCAAAAAATATATATAAGTGATAAATGGCATCAAATTAAGGAAAAATGACATATATGAAATTTTATTAATTTTATAAGGCTATTTTCCTAATTTAATGCTATTTTGATATTTTATAATTATTTTCGTAAATAATCTATTTTCCATAGATTAAAATTAATTGGAGTAATTTCATGCATCTAGAGTAATTTCATGCATATTTAACTTCTCATTTTGCTCACAGGGGTCCTGTCCCGGGGCGTGATAACAAGGCCATGTAATATTATTTGCCCGACTTGTATCGGGTCTTTCTTTTCCGCATTACTTTCAAGTTATTTCAATTTCTTGGATGTTTATTTACCGCACCGCTTTTCAATAATTTGAGTGTAAATTTCTTTTCTAAATTATGTTAGGATTAGTTTAGACAAAAAAAAAAAAAACCTACAAAAACATTTGCATGGACACTTAGCGGTTTCATAAAGATTATAATTGGTAATCAAGATGGTGTGACCATTTAGATAAACAACCTTCCAAGTTAGTGATACCGCAAGGGCGCTAATAGAAACATTGGCGTAAACAAGTCCCCGTTCCTAGAAATCTCTGATTGCGTAGAAATCGAGGCAACACTCCCGTGTCTCGGTTGGTTTCTAGCCGACCTCAATAGGCTAGTGGTGACTCCTAGAACTACATAGGTTGTTAAGAATTAAAATTCAAAATCCAATGTTTCGCGAGGTATGGGCTTGGGAGAGCCCATGCCTAATTTAGGGCCGTTGGTCCGCTTCTTTAGGCAAATACCCCTAAACCTTTCTTTCTTTTCCCCAGATGGAAAAAAAAAAAAAAAAGAGGTCGTGACAGCTTGGCGACTCCGCTGGGGACTTGGTTACAAACCTTAGAGGACTTAGGCCGTAATAATTTGGTTGGTTGTTCACTAACATGATCTTCATTTGATAGCGCATGTCAAAGCCACGTGGAAGACAAGGTTAGTCCATTAACAACGTGTTAATTGTTTTTGTAGGTTTGGAGTAATAAGGGGTGGAGTGTGTGTTAACCCATTTCTTTTGTAGGGAGGTGTAGGAATGTATGTCTATATGGATGAAATTGAAGTGTTGTTTGGATATCAATTGTTGTGTGTGCCTTTATACTTACCTTAGCACTACACATTTACACACACAACCCGCGATCTAAAACCCCGATCGCACTAGGAAGCCCATAGGAGGTGCCAAAAGATGGAACCCGTGCGGGGAATGACCCATGGTTATCCACTTTTGGTCCCGCTCATTTTGATTAATGATAAAGAGAACTGTCCGACATAAGTGCGGAGTGGGGAAAACTCTTTTGATCTAATTGAAATGGGAACCTTTAGCCTTTAGAATCATACCTTTTAGTGAGCCTCACGAGTCGATATGCGATGTGTCTTTGTGGTTGCCGCATTTTTTTTCCTCTCTCTCTATCAAAGGTACTAGTATTTTATTCCCCGATGTAAATAATGTTTTTTGTGCATATAATGTTTTATCATTAAGTTTAGCTTATTTTGTGACATATGGTGATTGGTCAAAATGCTTATTTAGGTTTAGATACCATGGGTTTCCCTGAGCTTCGTATCATCCCTATCCCAAAGAAGGCGTTGTTAGACATGTGGGATGCACTTGATGTGGACAAGAAGACTTTTGTAGAGAAGAAACTTTGCTATCTTATTTTTCTCTTATATTGAGAGTCCCACGTGCCATTAGTGAAGGCCATGGCTCATTTTTGGAACCCCAAGACTTCAATGTTCGTGTTTGGTCATCATGAATTAACCCCAACTTTAGAGGAATTAGAAATCATTGTTGGCAATGTCCCTGCATTCGGTCTTGTCGACCCTCCTTTAGGAGTAGATCCTATCCCACTGTTGAGTCAATTCCTAGGAGTTCCTCCTCTTGAAATTAAAGAACTTCTTAATAGGAATTCAAAAGGCCTCCCTTTGTCTTTCATCGAACAAAGATTCCATAGTCTTCTCCCAAGCCCCAATCCTCAAAATACCAAAATTTTCCTTCTAGCATTCTTCGGATTCGTTCTTTTCCCGTTCACCCAAAAGACAATGGATCCTACCCTTGCTCATGTTGTCTATAGAGTCCTTCACCTTAGGGGATTTACACACATGCTTCTAGCCGAAATGTTCTCTCTCTCAACCGTTTCAAAGAGGACAAGGGTTCGATCCTTAGAGCACCTATAGGCATCCTTCAAGTTTGGATTCTCTCTCACTTAAAAGTATTTGGAGGGAATTTGGCTATTACCAACATCGATAAAGATACAAACCCTCTTTCCAAACTTAAGGATATAGAAAAATTCCTCCATGCTTGGACATTCCGTGGTTGGGTAGAACTTTTTGAAAATATCACCCCAAAACAAATTTTGTGGCAAGCCCCTTGGATTCGCTTCCCTAAAGCACGACTTATGAGCAATCACAATGACCCGATTTCACTCTTAGGTTTGACAGGATCTACGTCTTATTACCCTTTAAGAGTAGTTCGTCAATATCGAGTACTTCAAGAAATCCCTCCTCCTTTAAAGTTGGGGTTGTTTCATTTTGACTTTCGTGATAAGGTTGTCAAGGGGAACCAAATCGAAGACATGAAAAAAGAAGTGGAAAACATCATCAACATCCTACATCATTGTCCACCAAGGGATATTGAGTGGGTCACTGAGTTGGAAGGAGAAATGAGGGAGCACCATGCATCAAGAGGATATATTGATCGCCGTATTGAACCCGATGTTGCTGTCATCATTCCAAAGTTTCCTATGAAACCAACTCCGAAGGAAATCCAAATGAGGCGGATTATAAGGGAAAGGGATGAAGCCTTAGCTAAGGTGGAGCGTTTGACCGAAACAAACAAACGCATCCGCAAGTTGCTTTGAGGGGAAAACTAAAGGATTAGTCATATTCCATTAGAGTTGTGTTTTTAGAAAAGTTGTATAAGGTTTTCCTTATATGAAATATTAGTAGCGATGTTTAGGAGTTCCTCTACTTTAGTGGATGTATAGGGATCTTCCTTCACAATTTTTGGTGTAATTAGTGATATTTTTCCCTCCCTTATAATTACTTTGATTCTAATGGAATATGAGATGGGCATTTTGATCAATCATCATGTGTTACCCCTTTAATTGTATAACTTCCTATGACAAAATATTGATAAGAAGCCACTTATGTGAGATTCGGCTTATGCAAGGGTTTCTTATTTCTATTTTGTTATAAGAAAATATAAAATTGAAGGGTTTTAAGTTTTTTATTGTATTTTATTTTCTTTCTCATCTTCTATATGCTGATTTGTTTGTTCTTTTGTTTTATTTAACAAGGTACCGACAACACGTCTTTAAGACGATCGCCCATCAGGACCCGTTCTGTAGCTGCAAGGATGAATACAGAAGAACAAAACACCTGTTTTAACGCCTTGGATAATAGAATCACCGACTTGGCAACCCAATTTGCCCAATTTGCGAACGAGATTCGAGCTAGTCTAGTGGCTGCAGCCCCCAATAGAGACACGCTCGTGCCTACTCCTGAGGCTAGCAATGCCAACGTTAGGGAGAACGTTGCTGAAGAGATTCCCCATCAAACACCCGTAGTGGTGGAACAAGATCCCATCTCGGAAGCCATCTCAGCTCGAATGGAGGAGGAGAACAACAAAAGATTTGCTAAGCTTGAGGAGAAGCTTAAAGCCATACAGGGATATGAAACTAACATGATCGAGGAGCTGTCTCGATACGCCAAAATGGACTTTCCCGAGAAGTTTAAAGTTCCCGATTTCGCTAAGTATGATGGTATCGGCGATCCAAAAGTCCATCTGAAGTATTATTTGAATAGGATGGGGCGCTATGCACAGAACACCCCATTATTGATTCAAACTTTTCAGGAGAGTCTATCCGGCCCGGCCTTGCAATGGTACATCCTGTTGGAACCAGAAAAGATGGAAAAATGGGAAGAATTGGCGGAGGCATTTGTGCTACAATATAAATACAATACCGAGATTGCCCCGACGCGCAAAGTGTTAATGCGCACGGAGAAAAGGAGAAATGAGTCCTTCAGGTCATTCGCACAAAGGTGGCGCGCCTTGGCTGCTCAAGTTCGACCACCACTGGACGACGCGGAAATGGTGGAGTTTTTCCTTAATACCCTTCCTCCAGAATTTTACAACAAAATGATTAGCTCTGACAGTGGAAACTTTACCCGTTTGGTTGCCATTGGAGAGAGAATTGAAGAAGCCATGCATGAAGGTCGGATAACCGAAGGCACAAGCAGGAAATTTACCAATAAGAAGGAGAAAGAAGTAGAAGTAGCTTACGTGCAAGGCCCAGCCGAATCAAAACAATTTTCGAATCCTCAAAATCCTTCGCATCACGAGGGAGGTACCAGAATTACGAGCCCGGGAAGTGGACGCCGAGGCAATTCACACCTTTGCCTAGGCCCTTGTCCAAAGCGTTACCCATGTTGCTGCGAGAAAGGGTTGGTAGCTAAAGAGATTCCTCGTGACAACCCTCCTAAATTCCTAGGGTTTGACCTTACAAAGTCTTGCGAGTACCATATGGGTGAGAAGGGCCATGATGTGGATAATTGCCGAATACTCCAGAACAAGGTCCAGAGCTTATTGGACAAAGATATCTTATCATTTAAGGAGACGCAGCCCAATGTCAAGCAAAACCCTTTACCCTTTCATGTCGGGGATGTCAATATGATTGCTGAAGGAGAGGAAAGGAACGTGCAAATGGTCGGGGTTGACGTCCACAAAGCGTATGAAGATTTGATTTTAAGCGGTTATTACAAAAGGAGCGATGAAGTTGTCCCAACTGAGAAGAAAATAGAGCGTGTCACCAGGATGATCAACATGGGCATAATCCGCAATGGAGGAGGAGGCCAAGCAAATGAGACGATGACAGCTGTAATTGATTTCTCTCCCAAGAATTCTTGTTGTGAATTTGGGATGGTTGTGGAGATGTCAATCGAGGAGGTAAGCACTGTCAAAATACCAAATGATGTCGACGTAGCCAAGGAAACCGAACCGTTAATCATAAATGAAGGAGAAGCCTTAGATGCTGAATCCGAGCTCAAAGCTAAAAGAGTTTGCGGAGATCGTGCATTTTTGAAGATGGCACTAGAAAAGGGCGAAGTGGTAGATACACTAGGCCAACCAAGTGGAAAGTATGACTATCTCGTCAAATACTCACCTCCTCGAAGCTTTTTCATGGATCCTAAAGAAACCGTCCACGATGGGTGGGGAGGCATGGACGACTTAACCGAGCTCAAGGAAGAAACCGTCGCCATGATGACACCAGTAATCATCGATTTATCTATTGAAGAAGAGCAATGGGACTCTAATGAGGGCGAGTTTAAACACGTGGTTATTGATTTGGCGACCGAGGAGTTCGCGAGCTTAGAGCTAGGAGAGGCTGAGTCCAAACGGATGGTAATTGAGTTGCCACCATGTGATCCAGATGAGATCCCAAAAATCCATGTCACTACTTTCGATCCTAAGGCAGTCCCATGGGATTATGGGACAAATGAAGTCGATGCTGTTACCCGATCAGGTCGCTGTTATGCACCCATGAAGCTATGGAAAAGAAAGCTGTTACTGATGAGGAAGCGAAGCAATTTTTGGCGATGATCAAATCTAGTGAGTTTGAAGTAGTAGAGCAGTTAAGGAAGATGCCCGCCCAGATTTCGCTCTTAGAGTTGTTTAAGACCTCTGAGAAACACAAAAATGCACTATTGAAGATTCTAAATGAGATACACGTACCGGAGACTATTGGGGACAAGCAATGGAGGAGTTCATTGGGTCCATTCTCTTGAAGGACCAAATCTCGTTCTCAGACGAAGATCTTCCGGAGGAGGGACATGATCATAACAAGGCTTTACTCATATCGGCCAAGTGTTGCGATATGATGGTAGCCCGGGTCTTAATTGATAATGGGTCCGCTCTGAATATTTGTCCATTAGCCACCCTTCGTCATCTCGGGGTTGGTAAAGAGCAAATTAAACCATCCAAGTATACCGTCCGAGCTTTTGACGGTGTAAAGAAAGAGACAATCGGGGAAGTTGAGCTCAACCTTTTTGATCGGCCCTACCTCATTCTTGACAAAATTCCAAGTGTTGGATATCCCCAGCGCTTTTAATTTCTTATTGGGTCGACCATGGATCCATGCCGCTGAAGCTATACCTTCCTCTCTACATCAGATGGTTAAGTTCATTTCGGAGGGGAAAATTGTAACCGTTCGTGCAGAAACTGATTTTAAGATCTTTCAAGACACGGCCATCCCGTATGTGGAGCCTGAGGAGAAGGAGGAATCTAGCTACCATACCTTCGAGCTAGTCTCAATGGTCCATGTACCCATTGGGACCGCTCTTAAGAGTCCTGAAATGTCTAGCCCGTCTATCATGTCAAGTAAAGTGCTATTGAAGTACGGTCACACTCCCGGATTGGGATTGGGAGTGTATGCCCAAGGTATTACTAAGCCCATTGAAGCCCCCAAGAATCATAAAAGAGTAGGTTTAGGCTACCAAAAATATACGGAGAGTCGGGTGAAATATGAAGAGCTTGATGGTCAAGGCGTATATGGCGAGGTAGAGGCCGAGGTTACCATGGAGGCCGTATGGGCCGAGGCAATCATGGAGGCCGAAATATGCATGGGGGACACATGGGCCAAAGTAACCGTTGGGGCCGAGATGTGTGTGGAGGTTATGTGGGACGAATTGAATATGGAAGTTGCACTAATGCAATACAAAATCAGCAAGGCTTATTCCTTCCATCACTAAAGGATCTTTATCCACCATTGGAGAAGACCTTTACCAAGTCACCTGAGCTACTACAAGAAGAGGTGGGAGCAATCTTAGACATAGAGAACCTATTTGGTACCAACTATGTGTGTGTCACCTTTGATGATGACAAGGCGGAGCCTTCGCGGGCTTCTTCCAGCTTTCGGAGTAGGGATGCTATTTACCTATCTGTTTAGTTTTATGTCATTTCCTTTATGTATGTTTTATGTCATTTCTTTTATGTATGTTTTATGTCATTTCCTTTATGTATTCCCTTACATGGGAAGAGTTGTTTAGCTACTTTTGTTAGTTTCGTTTGTAATCAAGGTATTGGACTGTGAGCCGTGGTCCAAGATCGAACCTTGTAAAACGGCCTTATCATGTTAATACAAATGCATCCATGTTTTATTAAGGGCGTGAGGAAGTATTCCACCCAGTCCTATGATGATGCTTTGAGGCTTGGACTTCCTCATGACTCCTAGTTTTCAAAGTTTTGGGAAAAGATGTCGAGGATATGAGGACAATCTCTAATTCATATTTTTTCAAATTGTTATTCAAAAAGAATTTTTGAATGTGCATCATGCATGGCATTCGTTAAGTGATTTTACTTGACCCCCTCATTTGCATCTCGGGCATGTCATTCGGCATAATCATGATGCATATATATGTGACTCGGAATTGCCTGATGAAAGTCTCTTCGAATTTGACGAGGATAATGATATCCAGAAAGACATCGAAAGAGATTGGATTCGTCATGAAGAATCTAAACCCTTGACAGCCGAACAAACAGTTATTGTAAATCTTGGTGACACATAAAATGTTAAGGAAACCAAGATTGGGGCAGGCCTTTCAGAGATCGAGGCAAAAAGAATGGTTGAATTCTTAAAGGAATATCAAGATATATTCGCATGGTCCTACGCGGATATGCCAGGACTAGACCCAGAAATCGTGGAGCACACTCTACCAATTGACCCAAATATGCCACCAAAAAAGCAAAAACTTCGAAGAACGAAGCCTGAGCTTTCTAAGAAGATTGAGGAAGAAGTTATGAAGCTATTAAAAGTGGAATTCATCGAAGTATCCCATTATGCTGATTGGATTGCTAATATCGTTCGGTCATGAAGAAGGATGGACGAGTGAGAGTTTGCATAGACTATCGGGATTTAAACCGAGCAAGCCCAAAGGATGATTTCCTGCTACCGCACATTGATGTTTTGGTTGATAGCACCGCGAGATTTGAACTATTTTCCTTCATGGATGGGTTCTCTGGATACAACCAGATTAAGATGAAAGAGGAGGATAAGAGTAAAACATCCTTCATTACACCATGAGGGACCTTTTGTTACAGGGTGATGCCGTTTGGCCTAAAGAATGCGGGAGCCACATATCAAAGAGCAATGGTCACCTTATTCCATGACATGATGCATGAGGAAATAGAGGTATATGTCGATGATATGATTGCCAAATCAAAGTATGGAGAAGACCATATTAGGGTTCTAAAGAAGTTATTTGACCGGCTTAGGAAATTTAAGCTGAAACTTAATCCTGCCAAATGCATATTTGGAGCAAAGTCTGGGAAGCTATTAGGTTTTATGGTCGAGCCGAGGCATTGAAATCGATCCGTCGAAAGTTAAAGCCATTTGCGACCTCAAAGCTCCCTCTTGTCAAGGAAGTTCGAAGTCTCTGGGTAGATTGAACTATATCGCAAGATTCATTTCTCAATTGTCAGAGATAGCCAAACCATTCTTCAAACTCCTGAGGAAGAATACTAAGATTGAATGGGACGCCGAATGCCAGAAAGCCTTTGAAGAGATAAAGCAATACCTTCTTCAGCCACCAGTGCTGGTACCACCAGTTCCAAGGATACCACTGGTCCTCTACTTAACCATCCATAAGGAGTCACTAGGGGCCATGCTTGCCCAGAAGAGGCCAAGTGATAAAAAAGAATGCGCGATATATTATCTCAACAAGAAATTCACTGTTTCTGAGATGAATTACTCAGAAGTGGAAAAAACATGTGTAGCATTCATTTGGGTATTGCATCGGCTACGCCAATACACTCTTCACCATCGGATTTTGCTCGTGACGAGAGAATGACCCAATCAAGTATTTGCTAGAGAAGCCAGCTTTAGTTGGGAAGATGGCTAAATGGCAAGTCCTAATTTCGAATTTGATATACAAAGCGTAGCACATAAATCGATCAAAGGGAGAGCCATAGCCGATATGTTCGCTGAAAATCCTAGAGAAGCATAATTTTTCGACACGGCGGACTTCTGGACGAACGTATTTTGGCGGTAGCAAATGATAAATGGACCATGTACTTCGACGGGGCTGTAAATTTATCTGGCTCTGGGACTGGGGCAGTTTTGATCTCTCCAGCTGGCCAACATTATCCCATAGCTGCAAAATTGACATTCCCTTGCACTAATAATATCTCAGAATACGAAGCGTGCATCATCGGCTTGCAATTAGCCATTGACATGAATGTCAAGAATTTACAGGTATATGGCGATTCTGCACTTATTATTCTGCAAATAAAGGGTCGTCGTCGGACACGCGATCATAAGCTGATCCCTTATCATGAATTCCTTGAAGAATTAACGAAGGAATTCGAGGAAATATCCTTTGAATATTTGCCAAGGTCCCGAAATCAATTTTTGACGCATTGGCCACATTGTCATCAATGTTGCATGTGATGGAGGGATTGGATATTGAGCCATTAAAGATCGAGATTCTCAAGCACCCAGCTTACGTATGTCGGTTGAAGGCGAGCTAGACGGAGAGCCATGGTACCACGACATCTTGAATTACCTCCAATTGGGAGAATTTCCTCAAGGATGTGAGGTAGGCGACAAGAAATATATCAAGAAGCTAGCGTCAAAATTCTTTGTTTCGGCGGTGTGCTCTACAAAAGATCATTTGATTCGTCCTGTTGAAATGTGTCGATGCTAGAGAAGCCAACCAGCTAATGAAAGAAATACACGAGGGAGAGTGCAGACCACACATGAATGGCCACCTTTTAGCAAAGAAGATCATGAGGCTCGGATATTTCTGCTTAAGCATGGAAACCGATTGTATCAAACATGTTCGCTATTGTCATCAATGTCAGATTTACGGAGACAACGTCAATGCCCCACCTAACGAACTGCACTTGATGTCTCAGCCGTGGCCATTTTCCATGTGGGGAATAGATATAATCGGGCCAATTAACCCCAAAGCTTCTAATGGGCATCGCTTCATTTTGGTAGCTATTGATTATTTCACAAAATGGATTGAAGCGAGTTCATATGTCAATGTCACCGCGAAAAATGTAGCCAAATTCATTCGGCGTGACATCATTGCCCGTTATGGTGTACCAGAAGCCATTGTTACTGATAACGGCTCGAATCTGAATACAAGATTGTGGACGAGTTGCTTCATGAATTCCAAATTCGCCATTTGAACTCGTCACCTTATCGCCCGCAAATGAATGGAGCGGTGGAGGCAGCTAACAAAAACATAAAGAAGATCCTAACTAAGACGGGGCGGACAATTATCGTGATTGGCATGAACGATTGCCATATGCGTTGTTGGCATATCGAACTTCAATACGTACTTCGACGGGGCAACGCCTTACTCACTTGTATATGGTATGGAGGCAGTCTTACCGGTAGAGGTGGAAATTCCCTCGTTGAGGATTCTCTCACAGATTAAACTCTCGGAGGCTGAGTGGATGCAGCGAGATACGAACAGCTGAATATGATTGATGAGAAGAGACTTAGTGCACTATGCCATGGTCAATGCTACCAGAAGCGAGTTGCAAAGTCTTTTAATCGCAAAGTTCGACCGAGACATTTCCAAGTGGATGAGCTTGTGTTGAGGAAAGTATTGCCTATCATACCGAACCCACGCGGAAAATTCACTCCAAATTATGAAGGCCCTTATGTCATTAAGAAAATACTACCCGGTGGGGCTTTAATTCTGGTGGAAATGGACGCCGCGAACTGCCAAAGCTGTAAACGCTGATGCAGTCAAGAAATACTTTCCATGAATGAAATCAAGGCTGTATAGCCATTTCTTGTACAACCTGAGTCACTTAGCACTTGCATCATGCATTTCATGCATACATTCTATACATGCATATGTATTCATGTTATGTGTATCTAGTGGCTTTGGTGGAAAGATTGTAAAATGAAGAAAATTAAAATGACAAAACAAAAGGCAATGGTCCACATTTGAGACATTCCCAGAAGTTGTCAAATACAAACTCAGGAGAAGGGTAATTTGGTATCATTTCCAATATACCCTCTCTAACCTTTTTTTTTGACGTAGTTTCTCTATTTGGCAGGAACATCAGTATCCGAAGAAATTGATTTAAGCGGAATACATATCGACCAAGCAAATATGTGGAGGTAACACATGTCCAATTCACCTAACTTGGTTTAAAAGATGTGTTATTCTAGAGACGGTTCAATTAAATAAAAAAGAAGCGCCTCATGGACAATACCAGCACTTCGGCCTGGTGGTATGGGGAATGAAGTGGTCCGGGAACGGCCAGGGTTCGATCCCTGGAAGCGGCAATGAGTTTGCCATAAAATGTAAAAAAATAATAAATAAATTTTTTTTGCATCTTTTACTTTTGCAAAAGGAGGAAAGCGCTCGAACTAATGAGACCAAAGACTTGAGAATCTCTTCAAGCCTTAAAACAATAGGTTCATGCCGCTATTTGCTGCCAAATGGTGAAACTGATCAAGGGGTCACCTAACTACTAAGGCACAGGTAAGTACTCTTTTTCTCAAAATCAAATGGAAAACAAATGGAGAATTTCCATTTAAAAAAAAAGAAAAAAAAAGAGAGAGAACACTTGATGTTTTTCTAGAAACAAGCACAAAAAATGGAAATTGAGGAAACAAGTTTTCCACAAAATTCGCGAAAATCTTCTTTACCTTTAATTTGTCCATCCACTCGGCGGATCAGTCATTTCGAATCAAAATTCTCTATGGAGATTAATCCACCCAGATGATCTCAACAAAAATGAAAGGTGATATTACTTATGCCAAGCGAGAAACACTTAGGATGAAGAAAGGCAACCCCTTTCCAAACATGTACTTTAAGCACTATGGGATTCAAGCGAGAAAGAAAACCCGTGTCGTTTAAGGTCAATGAACTCTTACATAGATCAAGATGATAAGAGGCATTTCTTTCTTCTATCATTCACACTACAGGTGACAATAGTTAGCCCATTTGAGCCTTTTAATGTGAAGAATTTTCTACAAAATACCCCTGTCAAGAATCACCCCACAAAGGGGCAATTATGGAGGTCTGGGCTGACATTATTTGGAGAGGAAAGATGAGAAAAGCTTCCGTACGCTCACTCGCATAAATCATTTTGTGGTAACTTCAGGTGAGTTCTTATGGAAGCTCGAAACATCCCAAGGTGAAGAAGAGCATTCTTTTCTCTACCCAAACACCGATACCCTTTGCTTAAACCAAGTTGAGCCTAATCGTTCATTTCTAAAACCCAAGTGGTGATTATCTCCCCACATTGGGGGCAGGGCATATGATTTACCAATGCAATTAGTATTTACATGAGAATATGAAAAGCATCTCGAAAGTCTTAAGAGCTCAAAAAGTCCAAAAGAGCAAAAGTCAAATGAAAATTGAAGGGCATGAAAAAGTAGTGTGCCTGATAAAAACAAGGCCAATGCCCAGGGAAAAGAAATGCTTGCATTGAAAAGAAAATCATTGCAAATGCAAAAGTCATTATGTTAAGATGATTAGTCAAAGGACTTTCGAGACAATTTGAATGTTAAAAGCCTAGCGCTTTCTTTTTTTTAAAAAAAACGGATAGATGATATGGTAATGATGCCATGATAATCACCAACTCTCAAATTCCTCTTCGAAAAAGTGTTGAACCTTTTGAGCCTTTCACTGAACCAACATTACAACCTATTCCCGAAGTCTCTTCAGATTGGGATAATTCGGGTGGAAATTGGGATTTTCTAAAGAAGATGCCGCTCGAAGAAGTGAGAGCAAGGTTGTCTTTTCTCATCTTAAGGTTTCTTGACTTGTAAACCCGGCGAAGATGTGATCGGTGATTAATTCATTTCATAGCCTATGATGTCTATCCATTGCTAAAACCATGACCAAACCTGCACTACAGTCCTCCTAAAAGACCTTTTAGATTGGTCAATGTGTACTTATTGCGAATGATTCAAAGCCTTGCACCTTTGGAAGAGTGAGATTGAGTGATCAGTTTATTTCCCATATGAGTAGATGGGATCAAATAGCCATTTTCTTGAGAATATGCAAGAAGCCCTTTCTGACTAGGGGTCATTGCTTGGCATACTTAACAAACCTTTCTCATAAGTCAAGGTCATTTCAACAAGGACTTTTCTCCCAAGAGAATTTGACGATTAATGATATCATCCGAGCATGATGACAATTTTGCGAGTTTGTCAAGTAGTTGGAATTAGCTTGATTTGTTTATGCAATCATTGCTTTCGCATTACTGACACACTTTTGATATTGTTTTTGATGACATGTGCTGAAATTGATCTTATCTAGTATGCTTTCGCTACTAGAATACTTGTTATAATGAATTCTATTTGATGTGCAGTGTCCATTTCAAAATACTCTCGAATGACAGGTTTCTCCAGTGAAACCACGCAATTTCAAAGGGTTCATGGGTCAGCCTTAAACCATGCATTTTCAGGAGATTCTTAGTCATCCACAAACCATACAATTCACACGGTTAGTGGGGCTGCCTTAAACCACACGGTTAATAGGACTGCCTTAAACCACAAGGTTAGTGAATTTGCGTTAAATCACACGGTTAGTGGGTCTGCCTTAAACCACACGGTTAGTGTACTGCCTTAAACCACAAGGTTCGTGGGATTGCCTTAAAACCACACGGTTAGTGGGACTACCTTAAACCACACGGGTAGTGGGTCTGCCTTAAACCACATGGTTAGTGGGACTGCCTTAAACCACAAGGTTCGTGGGACTGCCTTAAACCACAAGGTTTGTGGGTATATCCTTAAACCACACTTTTC
Source organism: Eucalyptus viminalis (assembly GCA_014182385.1). NCBI lineage: Eukaryota > Viridiplantae > Streptophyta > Magnoliopsida > Myrtales > Myrtaceae > Eucalyptus > Eucalyptus viminalis. The sequence goes on along the minus strand of CM024533.1, from coordinate 65,491,172 downwards.
AAATTATTCATAGGTACATCCCTAAACCATGCTCTTTACATTAAGCTCATTTGCATTTTCATTTTACTATTGTAAAAAAAAAAAACAAAAAACAAAAAAAAAAGCAAAAAGCAAAAAAATACAAAAAACAAAAAAAATTAGGCGTCGCCTTATCTTTGAAAAGAAACCTCTTTGAGCTCCCTTCCAAAGAGGAAAATTTGATGACACCTAATTTTTGCCCAAATTATTGCATATAGATTAATTAATTTAAAAAAAAGATTAAAAAAAGTTGTGGCCAATGATCTAAATGTGACTAGCCAAGCCCGGGAGGTCAGATTTGAATTAAAATGGCAAATTGGGGCAAAAATGCAATTTCCAAAAGTTGAGGGACCAATTCGCAAATTTTGCAAAATTTCACCCGAGCCCTTAAATCATCATCTTAGCCCCCAATTAAGTTGAAATTGAACTTGGGTCAGGTCTAATTAATCGAATCGGGCAAAAAGGACCTAATTGCATTGAATTTGACATTTTCGGGCAAGAAAATGGCCAACTTTGAGGGACTCTCTTGCAAAATTGGGTGGAGACAATTACGAAAAATGGTCAAGATCTTAAACTACTATACATGAGGTTGCTAATTGATCAGAAACCGTGGCCAAATTGATGGATTAAAGCACACAAACTAGCTACCAAAACCCAGCCCACGGTTAGGTCTTAATTCGGAGCTGATAAGTAGGCATATTGGTGGCCCCACCATATCTCACTCAGCCGCCCATATAGCTCGATATTTGCACGTGATGGAAGACCATATATAGCAGTGCAAGTGGACGGAAATTGGCCAAGGATAAGCTCCTGAAAGCACCGGAAAATCGCAGCAAAACCTGCACACTCAACAGCTATAGAATTAAAAAAATTGGCTAAGTCAGGAGAGTTGATGGACTAGCTCAGTTGGCAGGCTTGGTAGGGGGCAAAAAGCTGACAAAAAATCCCTCAATTCATGGGATAAGATCACTGAAGCAAGGTCTTCCAAGGGATGAAAAAATAGTGACGAGAGAGAGAGGAGGGAGCTCGGAATCGTACCCAAGAAAAACACCCTCAGAAACAATTCCAGAAAGGAGAGAACCCAGAAATTCCAGATGAACCTTTAGAGAGAAAAGTGAGATTTATACACATCTACGGTCAAAATTAGCCAAAACCTTCAACTAGAGATTGAAACTTCACTCCAAGATCCTTCCAACCATAGGTCACATGTTCCAAATGGAGATTGGGAAGGCCTCCTAAAGCCCCCCGAAACAGTGCCCTCCTGGCAGGCCCAGAAAGTTCGAAACTTTTTCTAAGTGTTGAGCCTGATTGGTCACGAGTGAGGAAAAGCGAGTGCTTTTGAGAAACTTGAGAGACAAATGAGGAAATCCATGACTTACACGCCAAACTATAATACATATAGTTTGGGTTGATTTGAACTTGGCCAACAAGGAAGGTTTGGAAGTCTAATTTTGGAAGTCAACGAAAAGCTTCGTTGTCACTTTTTCTTCTGCAGATCTCACTTTCAGCTTGAAGGAACCAACTTCCACGTGCTTCCAGAGGACAATTTCGTGGTTTTCTTGGCCAAGAGTCACTTGAAAAAGAAACTAAAAAGCAAGGTAAGCATCCTAGATGTATTTTTGTTCGATTTTGAACATGTTTTGATCATGAAAATCGAGAAGGAGACTAGTCCGAAGAACTGATTTCTGAAGCTAAAATTTTTCTAAGTGTTTAAAACCTCTTCAATGCCCCCACATGCTTGACTTGTTACTCCCCTTTGCATGCTTTTTTTCGTCGTTGTGACTTTGATGAATGTTACATGGGAGTGCAAATGATGCATAGGACAACCCGGTTTAGTCTTTAAATCTCCTTGTGAACCATGAAACCATCTATAACATGAGCCAAAAACCACATTGAGACATGGTTGGCCAGCATAGATCATGCACGAATGCTTCTTGGAGAGTTCATTTTGATGCGTTCAGTTGATCGTTTTCGGTGATGTTTGTTGCATTTGAAAGTAAGTGCTACCTATTTTCATCTAGATGGAGTAATATTTCATATAGATGTGGCATGTGATGGTTGTCGGAGCTTCAATCTGAGCATTTGACATGGCTGTTTAACTTGGGTTCATCACCAGATTTGCAAAACAGCTCCAACCCGCATATTGGAGGCCGTTTTCAGTTCGGTTTTTGCATGTTCTAGGCTGTGATTTCTAGTTAAATCTGTTCCTTGCATGTGGTAGTATAATCTTGATACTTTACCTCCGCATGAGATTGCTTATGGGTCGAGATTGAAGGCCACGAACATGGCCCGATGAAGACGTTTTGAGGTGATTTGATGCAAGCCAAGTATTCGATAAAATGTTTGAACCAAGTTTCAACCTTGAAACGGTCGATTTAAGCTCTATTATTGTAATATTCATGTGCTGTGTTGTTCAATATTAGCATATATCGGTTTAGGGAATTATTATTATTATTATTTAAAAAAATAAAAAAATTCAAAAATTCAAAAAAAATTCAAAAAATATATATAAGTGGTAAATGGCATCAAAATAAGGAAAAATGACATATGAAATTTTATTAATTTTATAAGGCCATTTTTCCTAATTTAATGCTATTTTGATATTTTATAATTATTTTCGTAAATAATCTATTTTCCATAGATTAAAATTAATTGGAGTAATTTCATGCATCTAGAGTAATTTCATGCATATTTAACTTCTCATTTTGCTCACGGGGGTCTGTCCCCGAGGCGTGATAACAAGGCCATGTAATATTATTTGCCCGACTTGTATCGGGTCTTTCTTTTCCGCATTACTTTCAAGTTATTTCAATTTCTTGGATGTTTATTTACCGCACCGCTTTTCAATAATTTGAGTGTAAATTTCTTTTCTAAATTATGTTAGGATTAGTTTAGACAAAAAAAAAAAAAAAAAAACCTACAAAAACATTTGCATGGACACTTAGCGGTTTCATAAAGATTATAATTGGTAATCAAGATGGTGTGGCCATTTAGATAAACAACCTTCCAAGTTAGTGCTACCGCAAGGGCGCTAATAGAAACATTGGAGTAAACAAGTCCCCGTTCCTAGAAATCTCTGGTTGCGTAGAAATCGAGGCAACACTCTCGTGTCTCGGTTGGTTTCTAGCCGACCTCAATAGGCTAGTGGCGACTCCTAGAACTACATAGGTTGTTAAGAATTAAAATTCAAAATCCAATGTTGCGCGAGGTATGGGCTTAGGAGAGCCCACGCCTAATTTAGGGCCGTTGGTCCGCTTCTTTAGGCAAATACCCCTAAACCTTTCTTTCTTTTCCCCGGATGGAAAAAAAAAAAAAGAGGTCGTGACAGTCATCCGTCACGTCACCGCCCGATAGCGTCGGACGCTTATCATCACTCTCCCTCGACGCCGCGGATCGTTGGACGCTAGGGTTTCAAGAATCGGTTATGCGAAGAGGAAGCCGGGTCGGAAAGCGGGTCGGACCCGGGTAGGGTTTCCGCCTGGGTGAGGCCTGTGCATGTGGGCCGGGTAGCCTTTGGGCTGAGGTTTTTATAAAAATTGTGCCGAAGTGGGTTTGGGCTTTTACATTTAAAAAAAGAAAAACAATCAAAAAATCCAAGTCGGGCCCGTCCAGGTCGCAGCTCGATGACCCAGGTCGGACCCAATCCGCGGATCCGACCCGGGTAGGTTTTTTTTTTAATTTTATTTTAAATAATGTTTTAAATAAGTAAATAATAAATAAATAATTTATTTTAAAAAAATCAAAAGATAAATATTTAAAACTATTTTAAAAAATGTTTTATTTTCCAAAAAAAAAAATCGAGAAAAATCAAAAATAATTTATTTTCCAAAAAAATTAAAAAATATATCAAAAATATTTTATTTTCCGAAAAATCAAAAAAATCAAAAAAATTCCATATTTTCCAAAAAATGCCAAAAATCTAAAAAGGACCAAAAATTCATGAAAAATCCAAAAAATTCAGAAAAAGCCAAAAATACTTGTATTTTTCCAAAAATACCCAAAAAACCCAAAAAAAAAAATCCCTTTTATGTCCAAAAATTAGAAAAAGACTCAAAAAATGTTTTCCTCCCAAAAATGCATGAAAAATCCCTCGAACATCCAAAAAGCCTTAGGGTTTAAATAAGATTAGGTACCGAAAGTGCATTAGTGATTAACTAGTGTAATCAAGTCCCGATCCTAATTTCTTTGGTTGCGCATGAGTGAGTATTTCTCCCGATACTTCACTTGGGTTTCTAATCAACCCACCTCGAATTGATTAGTGGCGACTCCATTTTGAAAATCAACTTACGGGTTAAAAACTTGGACCATTAAGTCGTGAATTGGTGGACTTGGGAGAGTCCGGGCATAATTAAATTCAGCCGAGCCATTAGCCTCCTTAGGCGCTCGTACCCGATCGAGGGCGCCGAAAGAAAAAAAGAGGTCGCGACATGTGTTTATTCAAAGTTATGGGAACCATGGGATTATGTGTCCACATAGACTTAGCTGGTGAAATTGTTAAATATGGCTAATAATACCTGCCCATACATTTCACATTGCAGAGAAAAAGGACAACAAATGAACGTGGCCTTGACAAAAGAAAATCCTCTTTCTTTATCGCTTCATTTTTCTTTTCTTTTTTTTAATCAAATTACCCTCCAAACATCATTAAATAAAAAGGAGAGGCGAAAACAATGCTAAAATAGTCTCTTTCTGGAACTTTGATCTATGCTATAACTAGGCTGACCGAGTCCCGTCTTCTCTCCTGTCAAATCCAATGGAGGAGAAACATTGACCTACGAGTAGTAAATCAGAAGTAACAGAAGGATTGCTATGTTGAAATGAAGAAAACATCTTCAGGACAGACGGTTTTTCATGGACTTTCATGAATCCCCATAACGGACATCTGCCAGAAACCCATCCCATATTTTCTCTCAGTCGCGTCCAAAAGGTCACATGACATCGAATTTGGCTCTTTCTTGCCAATTGGATTTTTTTGTCCTTTATTCTCGCCGGTATTCAATATGAATTTGATTTTTTAAAAGATTAAAGAAAGACATCGATCACATGTCATTGCATATTCAGCTTATGGTAATACCTAATCACAAGTGCTAACTGTATCTATGGAGCTAAATGGAATAGAGCGCTTCGAAAATATTATTCCTGATCTCGGGGGATATCGGGACTGCCCGCACACGACTAAAGACCATTGCTGCTCAACATTAACGGCCACCATCGGCCCATGCTGGCTTACTTTGCCCACAACCACGGACCCCGCTAGTGACCCACTGCCTACGAGGTGGCAACCCCCCACGAGCATTCGGAAAAATTGGTGGCGGTCTTGGCAGAGGGAGAAATAATAGGTACGATGATGGAGCAATTTGGACGTTATCATTCCTTTATTATTCTAGTAACACATCAAGTAAAATAGTTAGGTACGATGATGGAGCAATTTGGACGTTATCATGCCTTTATTATTCTAGTAACAAACCAAGTAAAATAGTAACTTATAGCATTACTATTAGTTATCATATTGCAGACTCATTTCAAATCTATAACCAGAGGCACAATTATGGTTATATATTGTGCACATTAGAATAAAGTACATATAAATAGCAAGATCAAGTGGTTGCGGACGGTCATGAAAGATGTAGTTGTTTGAATTTTGAAACTGAAACCCAAGATTACTATGACATCCACAGGATCTTTTAATAAGGAAATTGTCTAAACCACAAACATATGAAAGAGACATATCACCTATAAAAATCTAGCTCATTCTCGCGAAGACTAATTTAACTTGATAATCTTCTTAGGTTCGTATACCAAATTCACAGCACTCGAGTGCTCCATCCATCCCTTGCTTAGAAAATTAAGGACTGATCTTGCAGAGAATAAGTGTTGTCCTGGGATTCTTCCAACCAAAAAATATTATATACATGTATATATCTTATAGCGAAAAATTCCACAAACCCAAGAGTTAAAGCCAATGATATTTTATCTTACGTTTGTAGTTTTCAGTGGATAATGGTAATTTCCCAGATGTGCTAGTAAATTCTAGGGATATGTTTAGTAGAAGTCCTAAAACTTGTGCAGAAAGTGCAATTGAGTCCTAAAACTTACAAAGAGTTCAATCAAGTCCTAAAACTTGTCCAGAAAGTGCAATTGAGTCCTAAAACTCACAAAGAGTTCAATCAAGTCCTAAAACTTGTCAAGTTTGTTCAATTAAGTCTAAAGTTAACACCGTTAAGAAATTTAACGGAAATTGCTGACGTCATATTTTAAATGATTTTTATTTTTCAAATGGCTTTTTAAAATTATTTTTTATTCAAAATATTTAAAAATTAGATTAAAAACTAAAAAGGAAAATCTAAATTTATTTAAAAAAAAAGAAAAATCTAAATTTATTTAGAAAAACAAAATTGTTAAAAAAAAAAAAAGGGCGGTGGACTTCCGCGCCGCCCATCGCCGGAGAGGCCGGCGACGGTGCGGGGTGGCCGGCCCTCACCGGGGACCGGTGACCATCGCCCACCCCAGGCGGGCCTCGTCGGCCCTCGCTCGGGGCCGGCGAGGCTCGCCGGATCTCGGCGAGGCTCCCAGATCTGGCGAGCCTCGCCGGCCCCGAGCGAGGGCCGACGAGGCCTCGCCCGGGCGGGCGACGATCGCCGTCCCTCGCCTGGGGCCGGCGACCGTCGCCCGCCCGGGCGAGGCCTCGTCGGCCCTCGCTCGGGGGCGGCGAGGCTCGCCCGCCGGCCCCGGTGAGGGCTGGCCCGAGCGAGGGCCGACGAGGCCTCGCCTAGGGCGGGCGACGGTCGCTCGGCCCGGGCGAGGGACGGCGACCGTCGCCGCCCGGGCGAGGCCTCGTCGGCCCGAGCCTCGCGGCCCCGGTGAGGGCTGGCCCGGCGAGGGCCGACGAGGCCTCGCCTAGGGCGGGCGACGGTCGCTCGGCCCCGGGCGAGGACGGCGACCGTCGCCCGCCACAGGCGAGGCCTCGTCGGCCCTAGCTCGGGAGCCAGCGAGGCTCGCCCGGCCGGCCCCGGTGAGGGCCGGCCACCCGCCCGGGAGCCGGCGGCGGTCGCCGGCCTCTCGGCGATGGGCGGCGGAAGTCCACCGACCTTTTTTTTTTTTTAACAATTTTGTTTTTCTAAATAAATTTAGATTTTTCTTTTTTAAAATGAATTTAGATTTTCCTTTTTAGTTTTTAATCTAATTTTTAAAGATTTTGAATAAAAATAATTTTAAAAAGCCATTTGAAAAATAAAAAAATCATTTAAAATATGACGTCAGCGCCACGTCAGCAATTTCAGTTAACTTTCTTAACGGTGTTAACTTTAGGACTTAATTAAACAAACTTGACAAGTTTTAAGACTTGATTGAACTCTTTGTAAGTTTTAGGACTCAATTGCACTTTCTGGACAAGTTTTAGGACTTGATTGAACTCTTTGTAAGTTTTAGGACTCAATTGCACTTTCTGCACAAGTTTTAGGACTTCTGCTAAACATATCCCTAAATTCTATTATTTCACATTGCTAGGAGATTACCCTAAGAGAATCGTCACCTCTACAGCTGTTTGTTTCTTCCATCGGAAAGAGAGTACTCAATTGTCAAAACAGAAAAAGTAGTTCAGATGCAAAGGAAGAAACTGAAGCATGGCATAAGTAGGGGCCAAAAATAATCAGGGATGTTGGAACAACTGCATTACAGACGGCAATTCCAATTGCCTCAATCAACTGATGCAATGACGCTCGCACAGTGCTTTGCATGCAAAATATTTTACACCTCTTGTCAACAAATACATCTGTCCTTAGTATGATTTAAAAAATCCACTCTGGTTTCTTGATGTAGTTATGTCAAGATGTAGAAGAAAATACCATGAGTTGTACGTGTACAGTCAAATCCTGAGGTAATTTCTACTGTTGGGAGCAGACCAGCACCACAAACAAATACAGGTCGCTCCTAAGCGATCCCATAAAACAATAATGAAACCATCAGCCACAACTAAAAAAATCATAGCCAATAGCCTCTATTTGACCATGCACATACTTTCCTGAATTCCTGAAGAACAATAAACACTCATTGAGAAGAAAATAAAGAATGGAACTCCATCCCAGATTTGTAGTAGTTAGACCTTTCATCAACACTTTATGGAAAATCGTTAGCTGTAAACTGGTTGTTGCGGAAGCATAAGCCTGACAAGAAATCACGGGAAAATGACAAGTATGGAGCTTCAAGCTGTATATAGTTCTGAGAGATGTTCCAGGTCACGCCACGATTAGGGACATCATCTTTAACCTGAGGGATAACTTCCGCAATACCATCTATTCCCTTAAAGGGACATGGACATGACCCAAGAGAAAAATTTGATCTGGTCAGGCAGCATCCAAAAGAACCAATAATGGCAAGGTAGACGCTTTCCATTGTTCCAGCAACAATGAGGTCAGAATCTGAAAATATGTACACAGAATGCCATTACCAGATAGCATCTGAGCAATCTCCACCTACCTCACACAAAACCTCCAGGTACAACAAGAGACTTTCATGATGCCCGATTTTCTGTGGACCATGAGTCCTTCCTGAAACTTTATGGTATCTTTGACTTGAGGTTCTCTAGGAAGGTATGAATTGTTCATTAATACAAGAACTATCACCATGCAGCTGTAGCCTTCTTTTTTTTCTCCAGCATCTTCCATCTAAACACTTTTTACTCACTACCCACCACCATCATCATCATCATCAACATCATCATCATCCAAGATGAGTCTTAAGTTGGGCTCAGGAACATATCAAGCTTCCTTCATATGATACGCTAGTTTCTTGAGCACTTCGTATAAGTCCCCTATCCGATGGTGGAATTGGTCCTTTGCTGGAAATTTGTGCATTTCATTCTTTACCTCAATCCAACTGCTTGCCACATCTTTTGTCAAATCTCTCTCCTCCATTTGCTTCCTTACTCTGCAGGAATCATCCCATCCGTTAGTTGCGGCATAATGCTTGATAACATGACATACCTCGCAGCATTTCAGGGTTCCAAATTCAATAGAGCATCCACAGCTTTCAGGCAATAACTAGATTGCCACGGACCTTGCATGCACCCAAAATTGCACCCCACATTCCAACATGGTTTGATTTGTTTGAGACACTCTCTATTAACTTGATGGCTTCCTCAAGTCTGTTTTTCCTCCCAAGCAGATCGACCAAAATAGCATAGTGATCGAATCTGGGTTGAAGGCTATAAACCTTTTCCATCGCATTGAAAATCTGAAGCCCTTCAATGTCTAGACCTGTGTGGCTGCAAGCAGATAGAGCACCAAGAAACGTGACATGGTCGGGTCTTGCATTCGTCTCTAGCATCGTCCTGAGAAAAACAAGTGACTCATGCCCTAGACCATTTTGTGTGAACCCAGTTATCATCGAATTCCATGATACATTATCCCTTTTTGGCATCCTCAAGAATAAGATCTTAGCTGATCTCATGTCACCACACTTGCAATACATGTCAATTAGAGCATTCCATATGAATATGTTCCCCAAGTCTCCATTAAAGCAGGTCCTAACGATGCAACCATGGATCTGTTTGCCTCTTTCAGCAAGTGCTCGATCAGTGCAGGCACATAGAACACTGACAAAAGTATGAGGACTTGGCTGTATTCCTTCCTCATGCATTTGAACAAAAAGGTCCAAAGCTTCATCACCACGGCCATTCTGCACAAAGCCTGAGATCAATTCAGTCCAAGAGACCGTGTTCTTTGCTGGCATATTGTTGAATATTGCACAAGCATCATCTAAGTTCTGAGCTCACATATAAGCAACAACCATGGAAATCCACGACACAATATCCTTCTCAGGCATAACCTCGAACAACGCACGGCATATATCGATTCCACCACATTTACCATAAGCATCAACCAGGGAATTATGAGTTCTTAGTAAATTCCAAGCCCATTATGATGGCAACTGCATGGACCTGGCGTAAGAACTCAAATGCGCCAAGTCAGCACAGGTACCCACAACGCCCACAAAAGTAAATTCATCCATGAATAGACAATCATATTCCTTTTGCATCTGCATGAAGACGTTCAGAGACTCCACATAAAACCCATGACGGGACAACCCAGAAATCAAGGAATTATAAGAGACAAGAGCCCTCTGCGGCATTTCATCGAACAAGACGAGTGGTTTCTTGAAATCGCCTATCCGAGCATATGCAGATATGATGGTGTTCCAAGAGTAACTGTTCTTTGTATCAAGATCATCAAAAGCCTTGCGGGCGCTTCGGATGGAAGAGCATCTGGAGTACATGCCAATGAGATGGTTGACGACGAAAGAGTCGCTGGCGAGTGCGGTCTTGATGAGGTGAGAGTGGACGGTGGTTGGCCAACGTTCCTCGCCGGACTTCGGCAAAGCCAACTTGGCCCTCTCTACCACCTTCCCATGTTGAGAAAGGAACGAAGTGAGCGTGTGCATGCGCACGTGTGCAACGAGTGAATCAGGCGAGGTGGCAGCCCTCGCCACTTGCCGCTGAGGCCGGCTGCGACCTTGCCACTAACTTCCCTTGCCCATCTCGCCATGATGGCCATGACCCTCGCTTAGATTTGCAAAGATTATCGGAAAGGGTGGCGGTGCTCGACCGCGAGGTAGTGGACGCCAAGAAGCTTGGGGACTTGGAGAGGCGCATGTTCGTGGTAACATGTTGCAGAAGATCAAAGAGTATAGTCTTTGGCTTCTTCAAGAGTCCGTCAATGACGTGGGCAAAGAAATTTCACACGAAACTAAAAAGCAGATTAAATTTCACGAATTAAATTTGAATTCCTGCAACAACAAATTCGATCTCCACCGTCATGAACACTGTTTGGAGCTTTTTTTTTTTCTTTTTTTAAATAAATGATGTTCCAAGGTACTTGATGGAGACTTTTGCACCTCTTTAGAATGATTTCTTGTTTGATTTTTCTATCCTTTTTTTAAGATCTTTATTTCTCCAAAATTTTCAAACAATTTTTCATATTTTGATTAGAAAATAGAACATTTGGCATTAGCAACCGCATAAGTGACTCTCTTAAAATAAACACAAATGAAAAATATCACGTCAACTTTTAAGAAAACCAAATTGAGAATAAAATGCAATAAAAATAACAATATTTAACATAGATTTTACAGTATGATTGCATTTCCTTTAGATTTAGATATCCATAGTACATTATCATGATAGTAATTTAAATTAATTTACTAGTCATTGTTTAAAAACAATGGAATAATTCTTTTGTTGATCAATCATCATTGATGCATATCAACATACTATTAATTTTATGTTTAATCATAAATAATTTATAGATATAATTTAAGTTGCATTTTGTAGTTAATGATTTACTTATAATTTCGTACTTTTCAATTTTTGGACTATAGGATAATTGAGTTTCTCTTAAAATTTTCGTTGGTAAAATATAAGTTTCTGGATGCCTTGCCTTCTAGTGGTGATATGGACATTACCATTTCACCCCAAATTTTCCAACTACACAACAGTCAGGTGGCTGCCCAACTTGCTAAATGCTGACCAAACACATTACTATGGTTGCACATATTGATGTCCCTGGTCTTGGAAGTTTTGTTCAAACCATCTATAGTTGGTAAGCTTTCACTAGTATTGCAAATATTTTTGGAGCTTTATTCCTATATGACTGATTGCAACTTTTGATTAATAAAATATCCTATATGTCATAACTTTTGTACGACATTTACTTGACTGCCATAATTTTTTTTCCCAATTATTTATGTGCTGTAACTTAAAAAAAAAATCACTTGAGTGTCATAACTTTACTTAAGTGCTATAACTTTTACAAATGTTCATCAAGAATATTATGTCATGTCGAATTTTCAACACTTGGTGAATGATTTTAAAAAGTTATGGCACAAGTGATCGAAAAAAAAAAAAAAGGTTATGACATTTAAGTGAGTGTCCAACAAAAGTTATATCACTTGAATAATCCAAAAAAAGAAGAAGTTATAGTACTTAAGTGAGGGTTGTACGAAAGTTACGGCATTTGTGGTGTTATTTTTCCTAACTTTTGTCTTATGAACTCATAAACCACAAAAAAAAAAAACCCCAAACTTTACACAATTTTTTTTTGTGATGTGAAAAACTCCAAACTTTACTGACCGTGACATATTTATCCCAAATTTTTTTTTTTCGTGACACAAAAATCCCTGAACTTGTATCCGTATGACATATTTACCTTAAATTATTAGACATTTTCGTCTCTTACTTTTTAAAATCTTTTTTTTCTTTTTTTCTTCTTCTTCTTCTCTCTTCCCTTGTGGCGAGAAAAATAAAAAAGGAAAAGGAAGAACAGAAAAATAAGACGAAAATGTCATTGGTGGAGTAAATGTGTCATGGTTATTAACGTTTGGGTTTTTGTGGCATTTTTTCTTAATTAAAATATATGAATTCTACATTTTTGGGTCTAGTATATGTAAAATTTGAATAGGCCTCGGTTTCACCTACAGAATTAGGGTTTTATTGTCATTAAAAAAAATATCAATTAGCATAAATTGAATGATTTCTAATGAAATAACACCCATGAAAATCTGTTGTGGCGCCAAAGACTCTTTGGACTTCGAGAAATTTCCCAGAAACTCAACTCAATATCCCCAAAAGTCGAAAGCAAAATGCGTATCCCCTTTTTGACGGTCGGCTTGAAGTTTCCCTGCAACCAGCAGGTCCTCAGTTTCCTGGGCGTCAATGCACCAGTCGTCTCTCCCATGAAAATGGTGCCCACGCATAAGTGACACTGTAAAGAAATGGCAAAATTTAATTGATCTAGTGCCTCTTTGCTTGGACTTAAATAATAGTTCTTTTACCTTTTTGTCAAAATTTAAATTATTGTTCAAATCTCATAAAATTATCAAAAAATTATATGTAAATTATTTGTCTATCTTTAAGTTTCTGGAGTTTTAGATTTAAAAAATGAAAAAAAAAAAGACATAAATAATCCTTATATTCTGTCCAATATCTAAAGTTGTCTCCGAATTTGGAATTTTATTTTACGTGATCCTTGAACTTTGGCAAAATATGTTATGTCATTTTTAAAACTTTTAATTTATTTAATGTGATCCATGAACTATTAACATATATCCAATATAGTCGTTAAACTATATGGAAATAATGCATTTAATCTAAAGACTAAATTGAACACCTATCAATATTTTAGATATCACAATGAACAAATTAAAAATCTAAGGATAACGTTACATATTATGAAGATCATTTGTGTTATTATCTCATAAGAAGGGATAAATGCTCCATAAATCTTAAAATATGTTGCAAAAGTGCTTTCAAATTTTAAAATTTTCAAAAAATATAATCAAATTTTAAAATTCACTAAATTAGTGCAATCAAATCTTGTTATTAACTCCATTCAATTACTGACCAAAAAAACAAAAAAACTCCATTCAATTCAGTTAATAGGAAAAAATGATCATGATTTTTTTTTCCTTGAAGATGGAGGCATTGATATAACTGCTTGGTCAGCAGATTTTAAGAAAAATTTAAAAGGAATAAAGTAAAAATTTGGAGAGAAGAGGAAGCGTATAAAATGGAGAACCTAGAAGGACGGTGGTAGACCAGCGGTCCTCGCGGGAACATTCATTCTTGGGTGAACAATTTTGACCAGTTATGGCATAAGTGATCAAAAAAAAAATTATAGTATTTAAGTGAGTGTCAAATAAATTATATTACTTAATCAATCTCAAAAAAGTTATAACATTTAAGTAAGTATTGTGAGGAAGTTATGACATTTGTGACGCTACTTTTTCTAATTTCTTTTTGTTTTTCGATCTCATTGTGTGTAACTCTGACATACTTAAAATACATGAACTCTACATTTTTTTGGTTTAATATATATATAAAATTTAAATGGGCCTAGGATTCACCTTTGACGTCGTTAAAAGAATATCAATTAATATAAATTGTATGATTTTTAAACTAATAACATGCAATGAAAATCCTCTTGTACTCTCGCCCTTCGTGCCAAAAAGTTTCCGGACTTCGAGAAATTTCCCAGTAACTCAACTCGTTGACTCAAAAGTCAAGAGCAAAACGCGTATTCACATTTTCACGGTCGGCCCGAGGTCTCCCTGCAACTAGCAAGTCCTCACTTTCCTGGAAGGGCACGGCGAAGGAGGGTGAATTCACCGTCTTATATAAGTCTCGTCTTTCTTCAGCTGAACTCGAAAGCCAAGAACGTTCATTCTTGGGATCTTCATCTGCTTCTCAGCATTTGATCCGGACTCTTCATCTTCATCCCCTCCATCTCCGGTAATTTCCTCTCGTTTATTGCCTTCTTTTTAATGAATTGGGTCTGTTCTGTAATGCAACTAGGTGCAGAATTTGATGGAAACAAGAGAGGGACTCTCGGATCAGCATCAAATTATTTTCCTCAATTGACTCCGTGATTGATCACTGCCATTTGCGCCTAACACTTATAGCTTTAGCCTCTAACTCGAGTCACATGCTAAAACCCTGCTCATCCACTTCCATCTATGCAACTGTCAGACCTCAGACCCTGAAACGCAATACCACCACCAAGATCGACGCCTAAACCCTTGACCAGTCGACCTCGTACCGTGTCGAAAAATCGGAACTTTTTGATATCGGAGAGCGGGAGTGGCGAAGAAGAAAAGACGGCACGAAGCTAAAGCGCAGGCGAGCTGTGTCGAGCCTCGGAGTGAGCTCCTCAACAACGGCGGCGGCGGCGGTGGCGGCGGCCCTCGCGACGACGAGCCGAAGAAGAGGAGCGGCAAGAAGAAGAGGAGGGAGGGCGGCGCCGGTGGCGAAGGTGAGTCCAGGGGAATCCCCACCGTCAGCATCGCCGTGGTCTGTTCCATCATCGACAACGCTCAGTCTTATGAGCTCGCCACCCACGTACTCTCTCTCTCTCTCTCTCTCTCTCTCTCTGAGTTTTCGCATGGATTGCTGGGGCTAAAAGCTAAATTTGTTTGAGTGGATCTGTCGATTTCATTTGTTTGATTGGTTTTTATTTTTATTTTTTATTTTTTAAATATTTCTGTGCGAACAGAGACGGTGGTAGACTTCCAGACGACAAATTCGTATATCTCGTCCCTGCACTCCTATGTGTTCAAGCTTATTTTCTGGAAAAAACAAATATAGCATTCATGCTCAACAAGTGATTAGTAATCCGCTTCTCTTTTTCTGATATGCTGATACTGTTTGGCGGATGTGAATAATAGCCTCGTGCCTAACTATTAGTCATAGGGGAATGCGATTCTTTGCCTGCGCCCATTAAGTTCAAGTGAGCAACTACTTGACTGTTCTGGAATATTTTTCGTCAAATCGATTTTGGTAAAACTAAAGGAGGACGGTTTCGGCACAACTTCTTATGAGATAATAAGATAATTAGTAAACCTACGAGCCACAGCAGGCGCTTATGCGCAGGGGACATTCAACTTTACCTTTTAAGAAAAAAATTATCTCATAAGTAAAAAGTTTAAGACAAAGATATGTCGACAGTTATTTATCTTCTCTAAATTTTCCTTTTTTTGATCAATTTCAAGTGTGAACTAAAACCCATAATTTCGCTTTAAGTTGGAGATATCTTCCTTTAGTATTAGATGGGTCAACTCCTCTACCATAATTGGACATATCTTGGTGTCTAGTGCAATGCCAGAAGGAGCTCATGCATTAGTCATCCGGATTGCTTTTTAGAATGACTTAAAATAGAAGAGTTTTTGAGAGAAATCATGATAATCATCACCCCACTTTTATAGTAAATGTTTTTCAGGTGGGATATCAAGCCATTGCAAGTCCTTCGAAAATTCAGAAAATGGAGAAGTCAATAGAACCTTATTATGAAGTATTCTTGAACTTTAGAGTACTGGATACTCGCCGCTATATTGTTGATCACCTTTACACCAGCCTCACTGATGCCGGAATACGAACATTTAGACATGATGAAGAGCTTCACATCGGGGAAGGCCCTAGCCCTGTGACTCTCCAAGCACTTCGACAATCAAAATTCTTGATCCCTATCTTTTCTAAAAACTATGCTGCCGATACATGGTGCCTTAAGGAGTTGTCCGCGATGGTGGAGTGCATTAAAAATGGGGAACAAAAGATCTTACCAATTTTCTATGATGTTGCACCATCTGAGGTTCGTTACCGGACTGGAACTTACAATCAAGCCATGAGTAGGCTGAGGTACAGTAAAGATACTATTTGTGAGTGGAAGGCAGCTCTTAATGTGGTTGCATCATTAAAGGGATGGGAACTCAATGGGAGGTACTTGAATTTATTATTGTGAATGATTTGTTTGTTCTTTACATATTATTTTGTTCATCTCGGTTTACAGTTCGCTTCTTTTGCCTTCAAAACTACTAGTGGCAAGGGTGAGTTCACACAAAAAGTTGTTCAGGAGCTTTGGATCAAGTTGGAATTGGAATGATTTTAATGTTTTCACTAGTGAATATAATGAGTATGTCCGTTGGGTTGTTTAATCACTAAATATATCTGACAAAGTTAAAATAGATTGGTTATATTCCCATCTAATACTTGTCTCATTTTTTCTTCTTTTTTCCTTTTTTTTCCGCCCCGCGGGGCCGCGGGGGGCGGGTGTTCAAAGTCTCGTCTTTTGTGGCGAAGCAACACCTGAGCACTGGGCACATATATTCCTTCGAAAAGCTTTTTATTAGATTAATACCGACTTTTATCATGTTATAGTGTCCATTTAATTGTAAAATATGTGCTCCTAGCTTTTTGTGGTGATGGATAACATTTTTATTGATGCTTTAATCTCACATATTTATGAAATATGCTTTATTCTAAAAATTTCTTCAAGAATTGTGGAAATCATTGAAATATTGGAACTCCTCCTAGAGTTCATTAAAAAAAAAAACTTATTGTAATCCTTAATTCAAAGTTCATTCTCACCAATTATAAAGCAATGGCGGTTATTTTCATGAATTATAAAGTGATAGTAATTATGTTTGATAGTTAATAAATCATATTTGAGTAATTTAAAAATTATAAGGTAACAGTCCCTTAATTTTATTTTACTTTAAATTGTCTTGTTGTGTACCTTTTTGAATTATTGAATTTAAAGTTATGCATTTAGTCATATTTCTTTAAAAAATATGAGAAGTTTTGTAATATGTTAAAAATAATTTTTTTCCTCTATAAACATTATTTAGTGATGGTTTTAATGTTTGCTAAAATTTATTTTGATTGATTTTCTAATATTCATCTGAATGTGAAAATGATGTATACTTTTTTCACAATCTTTCAGTACCATTTAATTGCCAAGTATTGGCTATCATGTGATATATGTTTTGTGAAAACATTTGCTTATATATATTATCCAACTCTCACACATATTTGTATTGTATAGTGATAAGAGTTATCTCAAATTATACATTATAAGGGTCGTCAAGTTCTTAGTCATGTTCATTTATGAAATATGCACCATCATGTAACATGACCTATTCAAATTATACTATAATTTTTTTTTTTATGATTGGTTATTCTATATACTTAATACCTTTTATTTTATTGATTTTTTTAAATTCCATTCATTTGTAGGAGATCAACCGTAATTCTTTGTGACGAATTCTTTTTTGATACTCTAATGTCACTTATTTATCAAATAAATAGTATTATGTTATTTCCTGATCGTCTAACATTATATACTTAGGAAATATGCACTATCATGTTATAGAGCCCTATTAAATCAATCTTTTCTTATATAAAATGTTTGTGTTATCAGGTAATTTATTATTACTTTGCTAATGTTCTTTTGTACGTAAAATATGCATTAATCAAATGACATACTCATGATGTGAAAAGCAACTCCCTAGCAAGTTATGATACCGATAAAGAATAGATCATTTACTATTTTAGAGATTTCGTTTCTTTCTCTTATGTCGGAAATTTTTGAATATATAAAGCTTCATTTGTTTTGCGGAAAATGAATAATATGAAAAATATTTTTCTAAAAATGTTCGCTTGTATCACTTAAAATAATTAGTCGATGAAAAACGATTTCATTATTGGATTTATACACAATTTAATTAAGGTTGGATTCATTTAACAGCCTCAAACTCGAAGTAAATTTTAACACTCTTCATACTTGGGCTTTGATTATTTGACATATAAGACATGGTTGCCCGATGGTTCACCCAAATAACTATTTCTGAATCAGATTACACTTTGTGAGTAGGTTTGTTGCCAAACACATCGTCTTCTATGGATACATGAATCTCATCTTCAGGGGTTTCTACTCTAATTTTTTTTTTTTTTTTTCCTTTGACTCAATCAAAAGACTTGTATGAACTTCAACTGTCTTTTCAACCGATCGGTTCATTCTTTTGGCAAGTCTTTCACATTATTCATACTCACAATCATTCAATGGATGATAGTGACGCTAAGGCTTTGTTCCCTTTTTCTCTATCATTCGAAAATGAGAAATTTGGACTCTGAGTCGAAATTTATTATCCTTGGTTTTCTCTCCTATAGCCTTTTTGGTTCCCTGTGAAGGGTTAACCCGTTTCTGTGACTTTGCTGTTTCTTTTTCCCTAGGATAATTGGCTTTATTAGGTCGGTTGTTTGCCGGGCCTCAGTTGAAGGCGATAATAACTACGTATGGATTTTGCATTATCTCTCCGTTGTTCATTCTTTTCTTCTATTTAGGAGTACTACGCATGCTGAACAATGTCCTCGTTAACATGACTTCGTTTAATATGGTGTCTCGCAACAACTCTTTATTTCTTTCCACATTGGCACCATCACAGCCTATGTATAGTGGCAATATGAAATTGCATCCTAAAATTTGTGCTTGTGTCCTTTTGCATGAACATCTCAACGATCTATTCTTCTTAAACCGAATTGTTATTGCTGGCTTCATTTAATTCGACAACTTGGGCAGCTTATATTATCCATGTCTCTGTCATCTGTCATGTCATGTAAGCACTTCGGAGGCCGAAACAATCAAAAGGATCATCCGAAAGATCTCTGAACTGAAAATGTACGATGTGTTCCTAAGCTTCAGGGGTAAGGATGTCCGTGAGACCTTCATTATGAGGCTGAACGAGGCCTTGGTCCAGGAGGGCATAAAGACTTTCATGGACAGTGAGAACTTAATGATGGGCCAGGAATTTCCATCGAAACTGAAGGAAGCCATTGAACAATCTCGCACGTACATTGTCGTTTTCTCAGAAAACTACGCTGAATCTTGGTGGTGTCTGAAAGAGTTGGTGCAGATCCTAGGGGAGAAGAACAGAACAAAACAGCTGCTACCGATATTTTAGAAGAACAGAACAAAACAGCTGCTACCGATATTTTATAAGGTGGCACCGGGGGCAGTGAGGGGACAGAAACAGAGTTATGAGAAAGCATTGACCGACCATGAGAGCGAGTTTGGGAAGCGCAAGCTCAAAAAATGGAAGGAGGCTCTCTTTAAAGCTGCCAATATGAATGGAATACATCTGCATGATGGGTAAGACTTCGAACTCATTTCCCTTCTCCTTTCAGAAATAATTTCTATTGTCGGGAGGAAGTGTTGAGACTCGGGTAGCTAAATGCATAATGAAGGGTCCCAGCAATAGATGGAGCCAACCAGCCCCATAACATCGATTTCTGCCTTGTTTTTGTTGGGTATAAGTAGAGGGCCACTGTATTGACGGGTTGTTCTATTATGATTGCTGGCATATGCTTCGAGTGGGAAAGAGAACTTGAAATTTGAAAGCTGAGTCGAGTCCAATGCATTGCCTAAAAGTTTTCCGCATTCCATGCATTAAGAATGTCAATCGAATCAAATAATCCGTGTTCAACAGCACCAATATGTCCATTATCCAGCAATTGTAAATGTCGTCAATATGAATTGAAGGGCATATATCAAAACTTGGATCTCGTCAATCTGCTCAATAGGAGCATATACTTTGCTCTTTCTCCAATTTGAAGCGGCTAATATATTTCTTCCGGTAATTCAATAAATTTTATTGCCACATAAGCCAATATTAACTAGAAAAGATTCAACCTAATCAGAAACTCTTTTGGCCCCGTGATTGTGCTCCTCTTACCGAATTATGATGTTCATTCACTACATGCTGGTTGATGGCTATATTTCATAATATTCATATTTTTCTCGCCTTTTTGTTTTGACAGGAACATGAATGATTGCATTCCTAGAATTGTTAAAGAGATAAAGAAAATGATGCAGAGGATCGGAGGACAGCTAGGATGAACAAACTCAAAATGTAAGTTCGATCAGACAAAATATATTTTCACTATAGATTGTTGTATGACATTTCTCCTTCTAAACGTCACCAATAAAAAATTGTTGCTTTTCCTCTCTCCTCTCTAGGGCTTTCTCTCTTCATCTTATCTTCACAGGATTTTCTTCTTCAACCTCATGGAGGGGAGGGTTTAAGCTAGTGTCTCCTCCCTTTTTATCTTTTTATTTGGCCGATTTTGTTCTCTTTCCTATTTTTCTTGCTTTCCTCTCTTTTTACAGAGCTTCTCTTTTCTGATCTAGTTTAGATTTGAAAACTCCTCTCTTTCGTTTCGGGGAGATTTCTATCTCAATCTAGTCTAGATTTGGAGATTTTTGCGTGTGTGATTTCAAAATTTCACTTTCCTTGGGTTTTGTTGACGTACAAATTCAATTTCAATGGAGATTGGAGGAGCTCGTTTCAATCTCACAAGTGTCATATCTATGCTTGTTCAAATTTGTTACTCTGCATGGCGATGGTGTTAGGAATGCTAAAACTAGGCTTGCCGCGGAAAAAGATACAAATTAGATTTGATTGAGCAAAACTTACTATTTCAGAATTTTACAGTATGAAGTATTGGCAATAAGTTGGATTAAGAGAGGTGATGAATTCTACAGAGCAACTTGGAAGACCACGGCCATTCAAAAAGTAGTTTAGTTACGTCATGAACCTCGAGCGCACGAACATCCCTCACCAATTGATTAAATTGCGACATCCCAGAACGCATCGCCTACCTATTATTTTTATCTTTCGATTAAACGCATGCAGAAGCAACTCAAATAAATAACATCCAATCAATCATCATAGTAGGAATAGTAAAACACACTAGAAAATTTCTAAAAGTGGCGATTTATTTATCAACTTACTAACCGTAGGAGTTTAACATGTACATGCCTACAATAAAATGTAACTCCTATACGATCTATGAGCAAAAAGGGTCAGAAAGGTCAAGGTTAACTTAAATTTTACTAATGGCAAGGCCAGCTAAAAAGTATCGTATCTCGTGTCCACCACAACCGCACTTAGCAGTTCTCTACAAAAATTAATTCGTCTTGAAGATAGTCTTACCTCGCCTTGGCACAACAACAACAATGCAGCATGCATAAATAATAATCAGAACACATTCGAAATATTCCAAGCGCATTATCAACACACGTGTTCCAATTATTATGACCCATCGAGTCACAGCCAACACAAGAGTCGGTAGTTTTCCAGCATAACTAGGTATTATCCCGCCCTATTGGGCACGGCATCATTTAGAATCTCCACCTAGATGGTATTCCATAAAGGAGCATCGGTCAAGCCTCAATTGCGACTCGGCATTCGGACTCTCACTGGGTATTTGATAAAAATCAGAAATCACCCCCAAACTCCCGTTGGGTGACGGGTTCGATTAAATGACCACTCAAGCACATCAACAATCAAACCAATTCTTATTGCTATTAATTAGCCTAGAACAAAAGAGTTCGTTTTTAAATAATTAATTTTGGCCATTTTTCACATTTAAAAATCATAGGAAAATATTCATACATGGTCACGTACTTGAAATCAACCCGTCAGACTTTGCATATTTCTATTTTAAAACCCCATTGTTTTATTTAGTACGAAAATTTGGCGTCCAAACCCGACATCTCAAAACTCTCTATTTTCTTACTCATAAACCCCCTTTTTTATAATAAATAAAATATATTATTGGGCAATTAATAACATAGCATCATATGTGCAAATAGCTGGAATTATGCACAGATTTATCCAAAAAAAAACAAGTATAAATTCTACTTAACGGCTAATATGTCATTTACACTAATCGTGATTAATTAAGCTAATTGCAATTAATTAGGCTAATTAAAATTAATTATAATAAATAAAATTAATTAGGATAAACTCGATCAATTAACATAACTATAATTAATTACAATTAAATAAATAATCGTCGTTAATTAAAATAATTACAAATAAATAAATTATGATTAATTAAATAAATCACTTTTAATTAAACTAAACTCAATTAATTAATCTAATCATGATTAATTAATATAATCACAATTATTTAAACTAATCATACTTAAATTTAATCTAAAACGTCATTAATCGCAATTAAGACTAAACCAACATTAACTAATATTAAACATCATTATTCCTAAACTAATCTATTCCATAAACATAATTAATATCTTAATCCACGATTAGGAAGTTAACTCACGAATTCCAGCGACAACAAGCTTGCAGCAACGGCGGTGCGACGGCGTCAAGAACTTAGGTCTCACAATATTGATGGTGGCACGAACAGCATAGCGAAGGCGGCGGCGGCTCCTCAAGCTCACGGTCTTCGAAGGTGGTTCAGCTTGGTGGTGGCCGCAGTGGTGGCTCGAGCGGATGACAGTGGCTTGGGGATGGCGGTGGTGAGCAGTGGTGGAGATGGCGGTGGTGTATGGTGGTGAACGGCAATGGTGGAGATGATGAGGTTGTGAAGATGGTGGTGGTGGTGGTGGGATGATGATGGTGCCGATGGAGGTGTGGGCAGCAAAATGAGGGAGCAAGATGAAAGAAAAACAAGAAGAAGAGGAAGAGAAGATGGGGCTGGAGGTGGTGGATGAGATGGAGTGGGGGTGGTGATGAAATGATGGAGATGAGGGGGAGGATGAAAGACAAGAAGAGGAAGAGGAGATGGAAGAAAGTGGTGCAGCAGAAGTGAGGGAGGGGAAATTGTGAGGGAAGAAGAGAAAGAGAGAAAGGAGAGAGGAGAAAGAAATAAAATAAAAAAAAAAGGGGGGTTGTTCTGTAGAGAGGTGGCATGAAGGAAGGGGGAAAGAATGAGAGGGAGAGAGAGAAAGAGTGGGTGAGTCGGCGGTAGGGGAAGGGGAGAACGTGAGGGGAGGGGGAAGAAGGGGAGAGAGATAGGGGGAGAGGGGAGTGGGTGAGTTTTGGCAGAAGGGAGAGAGAGAGGGGAGAGAGAGAGAGAGAGAGAGGATTAGATATTTTAGGATTTTCTCCAAAAATCAATAATTTTTTCACACTAAGGCACTGTTTGGTAATCATCCAAACAGTGCTTGATTCAGATTTTTTGTTCTCGAGAGCAATTTGGGAACATAATCGTGTTTTGGTAAATTTTTTGTTCCCGGGAATAGATTTGGAGTAGAATAAAAAAAAAAATTGATTCTTGTTCCGAGAACAAAAAAAAAGAATCAAGTGGAACTCTTCTTCCTTTGCTCAGACTTCTCTCCCATACATTCTCTCCCCTCCTCTGTTGCCGTTTGCCGCCATCTACCGGTTGTCGACAATCGGTCTGATGAGCTTGCTAGAGGCTCACCAGGCCAGGGTGAGATTCGGCGAGCTTGCCTCCCCCCAAATTCGTCATACTAAAATACATAATCATGCGGGAAACATCAATAGACCTTTCAAATTTGAAAGCACCGTCAGATTTGGAAGTTGCTCATTGCCTAAAACAAGAGTTTAGAGGCCTCCAGGGCTTGGAGAACCTAAGAGCATTAAAGTTTGAAGGAGTTCCATATTTGGACAAGTTGCCTAACCTGACCAACTTAGAGAAGTTCCATAAACTTTATTTGCAGTGTTGTCCTAAAGCAGTCGAGATCAAAGGAAGGCTAGAATCATTGGGGACAGTTTGGATCGGTTCCTGTAAATCTTTCAGAAAGTTACCCGATCCATCAAGCCACAAGAAGCTGAAATCTTTGCTTATGCGTAAGTGTGAGAAGCTAGAAGATTCTCTGGGTTCTGATGATAGGTGGAGGACGTTGAAGGCATAGACGCAGTCTAATCCTGTGGAATCCAACTTGTTAGAGTAGTTTTTAGGATATTTTTTCTCTCTTGGACTTTTAAGTATGGTGGATGGAAGAATGTAAGGGATGGTTACGCCTAATTTCAGTGGTTGGTGTTGATAAAACTTTTACTAGATTTTAAAGTTGACAAAATTTTCTAGTTTTAATGCTTATATTAGAACATGATTGGTGTAAGTATGTTTTTGAGCTTCTATAGAGAATTTTTTTCAAAGTCTATTCTATCTCAAAAACATATCTCACTTTGACAAGTTTCAAATGTGTCAAGGTCATAACGAAGAAAAATCCTGAACCAAACTTATCAAGGTTACGACACGGATTTAGAATGAGACTATTCTAGAATCTAATTGACAACGTCTAGTTATTTGGTAATGGATTTCATTTTCCATATGTAAATATATTAATTGAATCAATCATAAATTGATGAAATCAATCCTGAAGATAAGTTCCAAATGAGGAAGCGTCACTTATAAAAACCAAGATTCTATTTGTATGGGCAACCCAAATCAAGTGGAAATTACATCCTTATCTTCAACAGCTACAAGATCTCCTTGAATCATTATGTCCAACAAGTAGATTAGAATAAAATCTTCTTGATTGGCTAACGGTTAGTGCAGTATGGAGGAGTATTTAAGGAGGTTAATCATTCAATAAGATGGGATGTGAATTTGAAATTCCAAAGTTTGAAATTGTTCTCGATTACTCATTTTTTTCTTATGAGCTTTACAAATTGTGATTAAGAGAGAGAAAACACAAAAAGAGTATTTTAGTGAGATATTGTGATCTAACATTGAATATTTACACTCATAGTTGTAATCTCTTGTTAATCCTATAAGAGAATCTAGCCAATAGGTTGTCAGCGTGGGAGAGTGGATGTAAGCTTAATCTAAGCCGATCCATTATAAATTTCATTTGCAATCTTCTCTTCCCTTGACTCTCTTTACTTAAGTCTATTGCACAGAAGTCTGGTGACTTGCATAACAAACTCTTATCCATATTTAGACTTTGTTCATAACTTATTTATTCCGTAGTTATTTATCAAAATATATTTTAATACCTATTTACCCATCTCTAAGTGTTCATACTAGCTTTATCAGTTAGGCAACATCTCAAAAGCTCTAACTATTGCAAGCTCCTTCTACTGTGAGCTGAGGCTCGAAGATTATTTTTCATATTGCTTCTGCTATGCATCTTCTATTCTTACCATTTTCTCATGTACAGACGGTCAACGATGTGAAGTCTTCTACTCTCTCTGCGGTTCATATTCTTTCATGTACTGGTCGAGAGAGAGTGAAAGAGTACAGAGATTGATTGCGAATTTCCCACGTGCAGGAAGAAGCTAGAGTTCAAAGAACATAAACTTTTGAAGGACCAAATTGATGGAAAATTCGATTACTGAACTTGGCGTAAGCTGTCTTTTTCGGCCTTGGAGTTAGTTTGTCTCTATTGTATCCAAGAACTTCACCATGTGTACCACTTACCACCTTTCGACATGGCAGCTACATGCCCTCAATAGTATACCTGGCAAAATACCAGCATACTCTTCTTCGAATTGAGCTGATAGAAATTCGAAAAGACCACTAAAAATGCTTGCAGGTTTGCCATCATTGTAGATGGCGTCCTAGACTTCTCCCATGGAGTTGTCCTTAACTGTTTGAGATTTAAGGCAGAGCAGAACAACTAGACATGCACCATATTGATTGCGCCAAAAGAGCTACCTGACCTTACCAGCTTCAAGAAGCCAACATGTTTGATCATAAATAATTTTGAAAAGCTGAAAGTTTAAGCTTGAGGTTGAAGGGTGATGCGGTCATGTTAAGACCTGAATAATATTTGAAACTGGTCAGTAACTTCAACTAATATACATTGATCTGCTCTGGTTACCCATTGTGATTGCATGATGATTGGATCGGTCATTTTTTTTCATTTCTCCCTCTCTCAATTTCTACCCCACTTTTTTCCTATGTTACCTTTTTCTCTGATCTTTAAAAGTAACTTCATTTACTATCAATTCATGAAATAACTTTTACCACTTAGTTCTATTTACTTATTAATGATGCTTAATGGTGATAGTTAGTCACACTAGTCACCATATCAATAAGGCGACGGTCATATTTTCCTTGCTGACTAACGGACTAATAGAGGGTGACTACACAAAAGAATAAAATTCTGGCGTCTCTTATGTTTTATATTTCACATAAAATTAACAAGAATGTAAAGTTGGGAGTTTTTTTGCATGGTAATTACCTAAAATTTCCTAATTATTGGTAATATACTACATACTATAACTACTTTTAAATGCTGGACTCTAGAGAAGAGAGTATATAAATTTTGGTGAGAAGTTATTTTTCACATGATAGTAAGTTTTCATTGAAGATGTCATATATTTTTATCAGTCAAATATCAAATCACTTGAAAAAGTGTCAATGTACTAGGTACATTTATTAGTAAGTTTTCAGCGGTGATTAGAAGAAAATAAGTCATCGTTAGTAGTAGCAAGGTTTTCTTTATGTTTGCATAAGGATAAATAGTCTTTAGTCTACAGTCTTCCTCTAGGTAGTAATTCGTCATAAATTTTTTTTATCTACACATACCTATCGCTTCCTAGTATTTTCATGTGAGCAATATATTTTCATATGGAAAAGTTACTCATAGCCTACTAGAAACTAGCAAGGGAGTTAGTGTTGATTCAAACCTTGTTAAAAGCACTTCAGGAGTAAAGCACCTACCCAATATGAGACAATGCTCCGTTGAAGTTGCCTGTGAGATGAACTAATATTAAGGTGTGCGAAAACTGGCCCACATTGTATTACTTCTAGCCATGCCATTTCATATTGTCTCGCACTAAGCCCAGGAGGTTCGGAATTTGTTGCTTGAAATCTTTGGGCTGGGCTTGACTTTTGGCCGAAGCAAACACCTTTTGAAGCCCTATTTATTAGGATAAAAGCATCTAATTAACATATCAATATATCAGGGACAAGTAGCTTTTGTATATGAAGACTAGTCAATAATTAAAGTGAAGTTTTGCTTAATCATCAGTAACACAGCTGTTGGGAATTACTGATTCCCTAAAATGGATTTGACACTAAATTGAATCCCTAAAACGAATCCGGAAGACGAGCCCAAGAACAAACATGTATCACCGATTGTAGACACACCACGGAATCAAGCATACCTTATTATCCACAGATTAAACACCAACGTTGGAGTTTGAGGAAGAATCTAGATCTTGTTCTACCAATGAGCGTATTGTTGCTATTAGGGGAAGAAAAACAGAGCGCATTTTTCTTACGTTGTTTGAAGGGGGGAGAAAACGTTTCATCTGAAGGACGTGCATTCCCTCAAAAGGTACGTCCTTTTTATTCATTTCCCTCAAAGCATCTCTTCCAAGGGACGCAACCCCTCAACGCACCCTTTCATCCATTGACCCTAATCTTGCGAGCCGGGTTCTTAGGCCCAACGTGGGCGGACGGGCTAACTTAGGCCCATCTACATAAATAAAGCCATCATTTCCCACTCGCATATGATGGGCTGAATAGGATCCTCTTTACCTCTCTGCAACGTTCATACCGGTGAATAATCCGTGCGACCAGTATACTTTGAGAGCTTGTTGCTATATATCTGTTAGGAATCTATAGTAGCTTATAATGGGCATTATACTTTGAGTAGATTTAGTATGCAATACCCTAAATTGATCAATCACATTTATATCTCTCTTCTGATCTCTTTTTAAACAATGATATATTGTATTCACAATTATGACTATCCCATAAAACAATCATAATTGGTCGATCAGTGAATACAAAACTATAATGTGATTCTCCAAATTCGATCTTTCTCTTTCCTTAAAACTCTCAATTTCAGTTCAACTTGATTTTCTAGAAATGTCCCATTAGATCAAATCAATTCATGACCATTGGCAACATTCTAAGATAACAAACATTGAATAGAAATCTTGAGAATAAGTAAGAGTCATGATGGCACTAAATTGAGGAACTCTTTTCCTCAAGAGTCTCACACGGCATAAAAGTTGAGATCAAAACTTTTGCCACTCTTATTGGTCGTCTCATGCATACGTATTATGAAATACATATTACGGTATTTAACTCCTTTCCCATGGAGCGTATGTCTACATCTTTAATACCGTACAAATGATAGTTCAGACATACTTAATGTCTAACTTGAGTTCACGTATCTACTCATTCACAGAATTCATCAAAACTCACATCTGGCATCATAGACAGGTCAAGTAAAATATGTTGGTTATTTTACTTTCGGACATAGAAAATATTATTTCCTCATCTTAACACTCAGTTAAGGCGACATATGTATTTTAAGCTTGAGCTCTCAATTATCACCTAAATAATAAGCTTAAAAATCGTCTCATCTCTATTTATCACACAGTAAATAGAGGCGATTACCCGTGTGAGTGGACTAATATTTTATTTGTTCGACATACTTTTCAACTTAATATAATGCACTGAGCATTAAGATGCATAAATGTTAAACAAAATTTCATAAGCATTAATGATGAAAACACAAATTCATCAAATGTAAACACTTAATGGAAATTACAATATTCAATACATCAGCCTCTATGCAATCCCACAGATTTCACATTGCCATAAAACATATCTCTAGGTATTGGCTTTGTCATAGGATATGCTACCATTCTATACGTAGACATGTATTGTAAGTTCACATCTTTTCGTGCAACCATATCCTTGACAAAATTATACTTGGTATCTATGTGTTTGGTCTTGCCATGATATTTTGGATCTTTGGTGTACGCTATTGCTGCTTGGTTATCACAGTTAACCAACAATGAGTCTGCAGTACTTTCAATAACACCTAAATGATCCAAAAATCTCTTAAGTCAAACATCTTCTTGTATTATTATTGATAATGCCACGAACTCAGCTTCCATCGTGGACAAGACTATACACGTTTGTTTTTTACTGCTCCAACATATGGCGCTGTTATTTAGTAAGAAAACAAACCTAAAGGTAGATTTTCTTTCATCTAAATCTCCTCTCCAATCAGCATCAAAATAGCCTTCGAGTCACAGATCCTTTCCTTGATAACTCAACGTATAATCAGCAATTTCCTTTGGATACCTCAGTATTCTCTTAACGGCTTTCCAATGTGCTTGACTTGGATTAAATTGGTATCTACTCACCATTCCAATTGCAAAACATATGTCAGGTCTTGTACACATCATAGCGTACGTCAAGCTCCCAATAACACTAGCATAAGGAACATGTTACATTTGTTCATTCTCTTGTGGAGTCCTTAAACACAATCTATGGCTCAATCATTCCCCTTTTGCAATAGGAGTATCTATGGGTTTACAGTCTTGCATACGAAATCGTTTAAAAACCCTATTTATGTATGTTTCTTGCGAAAGAGACAATGATCTCTTCGAACGGTTTCTTGAAATCTTAACTTCAAGAATGTATGCAGCCTCACTCATGTCTTTCATCTCAAAAAGTTGGAAGATAGCCAACTTTTGACAATATTAACAAACTCCTTATTACTTCCAGCAATTAGTATATCATCAACATATAATTATATGATTATAAATTGATTATTGGATCTTTTGATATATACACAATGATCTTCATCAATTATTGTAAAATCATATCACATTATGGCATCATGAAAACGTATATATCATTATCTCGACGACTGCTTAAAACCATATATCGATCTCAAAAGTCGATATACCTTTTGTTATTGGCCTTTCATAATGAAACCATCAGATTGTTCCATATAAATTTCTTCGTCTAATTCTCCATTGAGAAAAGCAGTCTTTACATCCATTTGATGTAACTCAAGATCCATACTTGTTACTATTGCCAAAATAATGCGAATCGAGGTAAATCTCACGACAAGAGAAAATGTTTCATCATAATCAATTCATTCCCGTTGATTATACCTCTTCCCCACAATGCGAGCCTTATACCTTTCTATCGAGCCATCAGCTTTACGCTTTATTTTGAGAACCCACTTGTTCCCAATAGCTTTGTGTCTTTTGGAAGATCAATCAGTTTCCAAACTTAGTTTGACTTCATTGACTCCATCTCCTCTTCCATTGCATGCACCC
This sequence comes from Eucalyptus viminalis, assembly GCA_014182385.1. Lineage (NCBI taxonomy): Eukaryota > Viridiplantae > Streptophyta > Magnoliopsida > Myrtales > Myrtaceae > Eucalyptus > Eucalyptus viminalis. Next base: position 65,461,010 of record CM024533.1, on the reverse strand, counting down.
ATTTTTCCTTATCATGGTAACTTAGAGCCTAATTTACATTCCTTGGCTCATCTTCATCTTGCGAAGTAATCATAAAAGTTTTCCCTTCAATGTCAAAACGTCGACGGGGAATACTATTGCAACTCGTTTGCCGTATGGGAGATTGTACACTTTGCACATTATTCCCTATCATGCTCCCACTCGAATTAGATAATGACGATATCATCTAATCATGTGGTTGTAATTGAGAGTGAGTTGAATCAAATTCATCACTTCTCATGTTACTTCTACTTGGATGAACTCCACTAAATTCATTATCTAGATCCAAATTTCAAATAGGGAGTAGTTGTGGCACCCCGAACCCTTCGCAGGTCACCACCAGCGCCAATGTTACACCTTATTACCTTTCTTCTTAAAAGAGGCGTCGTAATCACTAGACACTTTTTTTTTAAACGGTCCCAACGCGACTCATCAGCGGAAGCAAAATAAAACATCACCATCTCTCCCCCGACCAACCATGATACAAATACACACCACTAATCACCGTGATTTTATAAACAAGCCACAACACTTATTTACATATATTTTCAATATGGGACTTCTTTTGGGTCGATACATTAAAAGGAAAAGCCAGGACTCAGCCACGTCCGGCCTAAAACCCCAAAAAGAACCCTCGACCCTCTACAACTTGCGTGCACAATCCCCATCATCGGTGTCGGCTAACGATCCCCAAAAAGATCCAGCTCCTACTTATCACGCACGGCCCTCACACCCATCCCGATGCATCAGGCGATAGCGGCGGCAGCATCCCATGCATCACCCCGTCGCATCGAACATGGACAAATATGAACTCCTGGACAACAGGGCCCCCAGCCAGACCCACATCGTACATAACTAGACAGCGCACTCGAATATACACAAGACCAGGAACAGAAGGACAGTCAAATTCCTCGCACTTGACCTCTACGTCCGAAGGTATGCCGTAAAATATGCCCCGCGTAACGGCAGGAAGCAGCATGCTGCTAATCTAAAATGTTGGTCCTCAAAAGAGGTGAGTACAACCACTCAGCAGTTAAAGGAATCCAAAAACTACTCAATGCATCATACAAGTCATACATGCATTGCAGGCATTACTTACCTTGAAGCCATGCGTATATCATCATGCATCATCACCACAATCATAACACATACATGTGTATCATCTTGTCATACTCATATCATCGTTATCATGACATTATTTCATCACACACATATCATCATCATCATATACATGACACCATCATACCATACACATGTCATCATCATCATGGCATCATCTTATCACACATGTCATCATCATCATGACATCATCATATCACACATGTCATCATATCATGTCATATATCATCATCATCATGCATATCATCATGCCATATCATATCTCATCATCATATCATGTCATATATCATCATCATCATGCATATCAGCATGCCATATCATATCTCATCATCATATCATGCATGGTTCAATTTCCAATTTTTTTAACTTTCAATTTGATCACCACATCACCCTTCCTCGAATCATCAATTTCATCTCATATTTTTCACTCGCATCCCATGCGAGAAAACCCTCCGGCATTCAGCCATTCCAGGCCACCGGGCATCCGGCCCCCCCACATTCCGGGCATCTCGCATCCCAACTGGCATCACGAGGCATTCCCCTCGGGCAGAAACCTCCGACAGGGCTTCCGACATTTACACTCCCTGGCCGGGCATCCCGCACCCCAATCCTGGCATTGCGAGGCATTCCCCTCGGGTAGAAACCTCCGACAGGGTTTCCCGCCCCCCACATTCCGGGCATCCTGAATCTCCCAGGGTAATCCGGCAAAGCATCTCTATACATTACGGGCATCATCCTCCACCACAACCACCTCCTCACTTATCATTATTCATGTTTTACCAATTTCGGTCTAAATTTAGCATAGCATATGATGTGACATCAAACAAGTCATACTTGGCATGGAATTCACACATGCATCTCAATTCAATGTCATGCATACATTGAGACCTTATCATACATGCGACATGATAAAATTATTTATTAATAAATTTAATGGAATTTATGGCCAATAAAATAATCTATTTTATTTTAATTTTCTTTTATTTATTTATTTATTTAAATTTCAACTTTTGTCATTTCCATAAATATTAAATTTAATATCAACAAATTCCCAAAATTATAAAAATTACAGCAAATATTAAACAAGCCAATAGGATGATAATTTCATACAAAATACATGGCCAAATAGCATTTCACACAATTTCCCAATTTTCACAAAACATCATATAATTTTCGGATGAAACCAGAATGCACGGTTTCCGAAGAAATTCGATTAAAATATCCATACGGCCTCCAAAAATTACCAAATTTTACCGAGTTATAGCCAAGACATTTTCGTACAATTTCATGAAGACTTCCAAGACAGATTCTTTTTAGATTATTTTATACAGTCTCACGAAGCTTCTGGATCCAACACCGAATCGTCCAGTACATGCTTCTCCGAAATACTAAGTTTTTACCTACCTTTTCTTCTTCGTTTCCTCTGAAATTTAGATATGTTCTACATCCATATGTTCTCTACAAGTTTCATGAAGATATCCAAGTCAAATAACCATATTATAGTCGTCATTTAAGTCCATGAAGTCTCGGGTGTCCCAAAATACATCTCCAGAATTACCGTCTTCAAGATCTAGTCGATTTACAAGGCTATACTTGTTCATTTCACTTCAAATTTGAGTATGTTGTATTTTAATATGTCCCCTAAAACTTTCATGAAGAAATCAAAGAGATATTCTTAGCACAAACCAACATGCAACCACAAATCCAACAAGAGGTCAGTAAAATCTTTCCAGATCTGAGGTCTCCGTAGGATGAGAGTTATACCCCTCAAATCTCCATCATTTTCCACTAAATTTCAGTATGTTGTAGTTCAAGATGTTAGATACAACTTTCATGAAGAAATCAAAGCCAAAATCGGACTCTAAACACGTATTCAAGCTCACACAACATTCTGACTCACACTGTTTGAGCAAGAACAGCCATGCCATTCAAGAATAAACCAACCATACTTCGGTTTTTCTCACCTAAACACCCAAAAATTCAACATGCAAGTAACATACACACATGCAAGAGCAGCTAGAGGACTCCCACTTGCCTCTAGACCGGACGGACGACGGCACACGGCGGCGAGCACAGCGGACGGACGGCGGCGACTCCTCCTCGGCTCCTCCTCTCTCTCGGCCGCTCCCCCTCTCTCTCTCGAAATCTCTCTCTCTCTCTCTCTCTCTCACTCTCTTGGCCGAATGAGGGAACCGGCCACCCCTCTCTCTCTCTTCCCTTTTATCCCCCCTAAACCTCATCATTGATAATCATTGCTTGCCTTCAAATTAGCCAATGCATGGCATTCTCCTTTATGCCACTTGTCCTATTGCATGCATAATGGGCCTTGAATTTGGGCTTGGGCTTGGGCCTCCTTTGTGGCCGGTCGACCACTCCTTCTTGGGCCTCCATGGGCCGGCTAGCTTGGCCCACTAAAGCTTAGGCCAATGGGCCTAAGGCCCAACCAAATAAAATTGACTTTTCCCTCCTTTTTTTTTGAATTTCTTCTATAAATATTTTTAAATTTTAAATTTTTTTAACATGGCCAAAGTCTTGTGACATTTTGTTTATTGAAATTTAATTTATAAAGTGCATGGCCAAGCATAGGTCATTAATCTATCAAATTTAAATTCTCACAAACATATGCACAAATCATCTATTAAAAAAAAACTAACGGCTAAAGCACATGCCTTAGGAAATTTTATTACCTAATTAAAGACTTTAACACACCTTATGGCTTGACTTTGAATTTTTGGGATGCCACAGTAGTCCTTACCTATTTTGCCCTTCTTAGAAAAATCATTTTCTAATAATGTGATATCCCATAATTCAAACTCAGTTATACTCCCACTTTCCTGCTCACCTATGAACACATACCCTTTCAAGTGTTCAGAATATCTTATGAAAATACTCTTCTTTCTTCTAGGACTTAATTTCCCAAACTTGTGAAAGGGCTCATGAATATAGGCAGCACAACTCCAAGGTTTAAGAAAACTTAAGTCCGGTTTTCTATCTGTCCATAACTCATATGGAGTGGAAGTAACTGATTTGGAAGGCACACGGTTAAGTATATAGGCAGTAGTTAACAAAGTATTACTCCAAAAGTAGGTAAGTTAGCATGCGCCATCATGAACCTAACCATTTCCAGAAGGGTTATGTTTCCTCTTTCTGCAATACCATTTTGTTGAGGTGTATATGGAATAGACAACTGTTTTCTATTCCTTTTTCTTCACATAATTTTCTGAACTCATCAGACAAATATTCTCAACCTTAATCAGATCTCAATATTTTTATTTTCTTGTCTAATTGATTTTCTACTAAGTTCATAAACCTTTTGAAACAACTCAATGCTTTAGATTTATGAGAAATCAAATAGACATATCCGAATCGAGTATAATCATCTATAAAAGTGATGAAATAAACAGCCCCATACCTTCCTCTCACATTCATTAGACCACAGATGTCAAAATAGATTAAATGCAAAGGAAATTCAGCTCTTTTACCTTTTCAAATGGTTTCATTGTCATTTTCCCTACTAGGCAATGCTCACATATGGGCAAATCGATTTTTTCAATGTTGCCCAACAAGCCCTCTTTGGCTAGTCTATTCATACGTTGTTGACCAATATGACCAAGTCTAGCATACTACACATTCACATCATTATTATATGAATTAGGAGACATGAAAAGGGAATGACAAACATTGGCATTACCATAGTTAATATTTAACTCAATGAAACCATCTAGAAAATAACCACAACCATAGTAATTTGTATCCAAATACAAATCCACACCACTATTATGGAAGTTCATATTAAAACCAAACTTAACCAACACTAAAATAAACACTAAATTCTGACGAATCTCTGGAACATACAATACATCATGTAGAAACAAAATGCCTCCACCACGCATGTTCAGTTGGCATGTGCCAATTCCTTTTACTTTTGTTCTGGAGTTATTTCCTACATAGATCCATTTAGTTCCAGTTGGTACTTGTCGAAATTCCACAAAGGATTCTCTATCCTTCGCTACATGGTCTGTTGCTCCCGAATCTACAATCACAAAGGATTAGATTTATCTAAGAATATAGAACTTGACACATTAGCAAAGTTCTTAAAAGTACAAGGGGTGAGTACCTTCTTTCACTAGTGACAATCGCAAGCATAGTGACCCTTCTAGTCATAGTTGTAACATTTCATCCTTGAAATACTCTTCACTCAATGACGTTTTCCTCTCTTATGTTGGTTAGCTCTTGGTTTCTTGTAAGAAGGACTTGATCACTTACATTTCCATATATTGAACGAATCAATGCGCTTGCACTTAAAGCTCGAAGCTCCTTCTAAGCTGGAAACAATATAACAAATATGTGTTTCCTTCTCAAATGTCTTGAGGCAGTCTTTTGCTAGCTTAAGGTGGCACACAGCATCCTCAATTTCTTCCATAACATGATCAAGAGCTTCTAGTGCTTCTTGCTTTATAAGCACACATTGAATTTTCATATTCAATATTTCACAATTCTCGCCATTCATTTTATCTTCTTTGTTCAAATCAGCAATTATGTTCTTAGTTGTTGAAGTCATCGATCCGAAACATATCAGACACATATGAATGAATTATTAATGCCTATCATTTATACATCCATTTTGCATAGACCTATCATATTAATAAATAATTTTAAGTATAGTTTTAGAATCAAAAGGTCACTATGTTTCCAATCATCATCCAAAAAATCATAACTTAAAACTATCATTAATATAATATTCTATGCAAAATAAGTTCATCAAAGTCACTAAAACTTTCTTGAACTTCCTACGATGTATTGTAAATTAACATACTAATTTACAAAAATAAATAACATTGAACTTTCAATAATCAAACATGTCAATTACACTAAGTAATATATTTAGAGGAAAAAATATCAACATAGAAAGAAAATATCTACACCTCAAACATTTAAGAAATAAATAGGGAAAGTCTTTTCTAATCTATCAGTAAAATTCTCTAAGAAATCTGAAGGCACATTGGCCAACCAATGAAAGACGTTTGGAGAGTTCTCATGCCACCTCTAAGGCGCATTCACTCTGCGCCATGTGGCACTCATCCCAAGGATTGAAGTTTTAGTTAACTATATCCTATAGTATTCTCTTACAAAAGCTACCGTAAGCCTCCTATAATTCGGGACCACATTGACCTTCCATAGACGATACGATCTAACACCGCTTGCCATTTAGGTGGAAGAGTGTTCATTAAAGTCAGCGCATTCTCAAAATCCGGCATAGAATAACCATTCCAAATAATTTGTATCATCTAATTGACCATGACCACGTGTGATACTACATCATCGTCGTTCCACCGATAATTAGCTAATTCTATCATTAGCCTTTTAAGTCTTGCATTTTCTTCATCATTTCTCGGAAATGCAGGTATGTGTGCATAATACATCATATTTTTGCAATAAATGTAGCACAAAAATGGATTACTTATTATCCATAATAAACAAAATTGGAAAATACAAAATTTTCCTCTCTTTTTTTTTTCGGCCGATCAACGGTGGTCATTGGTGGTCAACGGTGGTCAACGAAGGTCAATGGTGGTCAACTCCAATCAACAGTCAACGGATGACTGCGTCGAGTCAACGGATCAGGTCAACGGGTCAAAGGTGGTCAACGGTCAACAAGTCGAGTCAACGGCCATCGGGTCGGGTCGAATGAGGTTGGATCGGGTCTGACCGGATGGGCCAGGTCGGACGAATTGATTGGCACATGCCGCGTGCGTGCGCGGCATGTGCCAAGCTTCCGCGCATGTGTCGCATGCGCCTAGGAAACGAATTGGCACATGCGGCGCACGCGCTCGCTAGAGACCGACGCACGCACCGATGACACCAGTTCCTTATGGCTGCGAGTGGCGGCGCGTCCGGCGGCCTCCGGCGATGATCCGCCACTTGTTTGTCTCATATTGACGAGAGCTTCGACCCTACGCTATCAAAAACGAATTTTGACTTGTAGAAAATTACAAAACAGGACGAACAATCCGCGGGTGTCGAGTTTTTCCGTCCCCAATCAACCGACAGCGGCTTTTGTCGAATTTCGACCACAAAAATTATTCAATAACATAAAAGGGGATCGGGAAACATGAACTAGAGCTCTGATACCAATGTTGGGAATTACTGATTCCCTAAAACGGATTCAACACTAAATCGAATCTCTAAAACGAATACGGAAGACGAGCCCAAAAACAAACATGTATCACCAATCAAAGACACACCACGGAATCGAGCGTACCTTATTATCCACAGATTAAACACCAATGTTGGAGTTTGAGGAAGAATCTTGATCCCGTTCTACCAAGGAGCGTGCTATTGCTATTAGGGGGAGAAAAACAGAGCGTACTTTTCTTACGTTGTTTGAAGGGGGGAGAAAACGTTTCATTTGGAAGACGTGCGTTCCCTCAAAAGGTATGTCCTTTTTATTCCTTTCTCTCAAAGCGTCTCTTCCAAGGGACACAACCCCTCAACGTAACATCTCATCCAAAAGACGCAACCCCTCAACGTACCCTTTCATCCATGGGCCCTAATCTTACGGGTTAGGTTCTTAGGCCTAACATGGCAAACGGGCCAACTTAGGCCCATCTACATAAATAAAACCATCAACAGCAAAAGCTGTCAATTGTGTTGGCATGTTCCGTCATGGCTCCCCTCCCTCGTGGTCGGCATAGAGAAGCCGCGTTTTAATCGCGTACTGACCAATAGAAAAAATAAATCGTGCATACCTCGATTGAAGTGAAGAGGAAGCTTCCTTCTTAAGTTTTTCAAGACAATAGAATATGTTCGATACAAAGTTACCTAGAAAAAGACTGACAGCAATCATTGACCTGAGCAGATCTCACGTACATCTGTTTCCCATCCCGACAGAAATCTTCACAGCATTGTTTTCATAGGTTTAGAGGGTGTATTCAGGTTGGTCCTCGCACTTGGCATCGATCGTCGCTTCCATTGTTTCCATCTTTTTGTACAACCCAGTGAAGAGGTGAAAACAGACAACAGGATCACAGAAGCTGTTGGTGATTCTGCTGCTGCTTGTCTACTCATTTCAAATGCTGGAAGTTGTGAAGCCATGTCAACATGTTACGAAGTGTTCTTGAGCTTCAGGTGTTTCTTGGCTACGCATCTTGTGATGAGAGAGACATAGTGATCAATGGTTGGGACAATATCGCTGAAGAACATGGCAATGCACCAGTCATCTCTCCCATGAAAATGGTGTCCTCTGCCTCTTATTACTCAACATTCGGTATGCCACGCAACACTGTAAAGAAATGGCAAAAATTAATTGATTTAATATTTGTTTTGAGTTAAAAAATCAATAGTTTTTTTTCACTTTTTTGTTAAAATTTAAATTATTGTTCAAATTTTAGAAAACTATCAAAAAATTACATGTGAATCTATGTGTCCATACTTATGTTTTTGAAGTTTTAGATTTAAGAAATGGAAAAATGACATAAATAATCCATAAGCTTTGATTCAATATTCAATATTATTCTTAAAATTTTAATGTATTTAATGTGATCTTTGAATTTTGGCAAAATGTGCTATGTCATTTTTAAACTTTAAATTTATTTAAAATAGTCCAAACAAGTTATCGTACTTAAATGAGTGTTGTGTGGAGGTTATCGCATTTGTGGTGTCATTTTTCCTAACTTTTTTGGTCTTATGGACTAATTGTGCATGACTCTGGCATACTTAAAATATATAAATTTTACATTTTTAGGTTTAATATATGTAAACATTTTTTTTGTCGAAATATATGTAAAATTTGAATGGGCCCGGGCTTCACCATCATCGTCTTTAAAAGAATTTCTAAACTAATAACATGCAATGAAAACGTCTTGCAGTTGTACTCTCGCCTTTCGTGCCAAAGAATCTTTGGACTTCGATTACCTCAAAAGTGAAAAAGCAACGCGTATTCACTTTTCACGGTCGGCTTGAAGTTTCCCTGCACGTAGCGAACACTCAGTTTCGTGGAAGGGCACGGCGAAGGAGGGTGAATTCGCCGTCATAGAAGTTTTTGTCTTTCTTCAGCTGAACTCAAAAGCCAAGAGCGTTTATTCTTGGGATCTTTGTATGCTTCTCAGCGTTTGATCCGGACTCTTCATCCTCGCCCCTCCATCTCCGGTAATTTCCTCTCGTTTATTGCCTTCTTTTAATGAAGCTGTTCTGTAAGGCAACTAGGCGCAGAATTTGATGGAAACAATAGAGGGACTCTCAGATCAGCATCGGTTCTTTCTTCAGTTGATTCGATGATTGATCACTGCTAGTTGCGTCTAACACTAATAGCTTTAGGCTCTAACTCTAGTCACATGCTAAACCCTGCTCATCTGCTTCCATCTGTGCAACTGTCAGGCCTCAGATCTTGAAACGCTAAGCCACTCCTATGCATCAGTTTGTTGATTCTGTAACCAGGGATTGAATTTACGCTCTTTAGGAACTGGGCTGGTGCTAAAAGCTAATTTAGTTTGAGTGGAAACGGTTGATTAAATTTGTTTGCCAGGACTCTCTTGTCCGACCAGAGATACTGGTGTCTCTAAGAGACTTCGATACGGCAAACTAGTACACTATTGTCTGGTGATTAGCAGTAAGAACACTCCTAGGGAGAAAATTGATACATACAACTTGGTATTTAACAGAAGAGGCTGACTGCAGAGACTATAATGTTGCACTCCGTGGCGAACTGGAACTCTCAGCTTTTGTGAAATGCAGCTCTCGTTCTTGCTTTCCTATGTGTTCAAACCTATTTTGCTGGAAAAATAATTATAGCATTCATGCCTCTCTTTTCTGTTGAATTTTTATCAACTCCACAAGTCTGATATGCTGATACTGTCTGGCAGATGTGAAAAATAGCCTCATGCCTAACCAATGCTCGCCCATTAACCATGTATCTGTTTGTTAATAAACTAAGAGATGGCTGTAATCAGGGATCGGTTTATGCTTTTCAGAACTAGTCCGATGTTGGGGGTTGAATTAGCTGCAGCGTAATTTCTTGATTTCATTTTTGTAATGAGATTGTCATAGGTGAATGCGATTCTTTGCCTGCGCCAATTAAGGTCAAGTGAGCAACTAATCGACTGTTGTGGAATGTTTTTGTCAAACCGATTCTGGTAAAACTAAAAGAGTACGGTTTTGGCATAACTTCTTATGAGATGGTAAGATAATTAGTCAACCTACAAGCCACAGCAGGTGCTTATGTGCAGAGGATATTCAACGTTACCTTTTAAGAAATTTTTTATTAAATAAGTAAAAAGTTTAAGAGAAAATAAGTTGACAGTGATACATCTTCTTGAAATTTTCATTTTTATTATCAATTTCAAGTGTGAATTGAAACCCATTTCGCAATAATTTGGAGATTTCTTCCTTTAGTATTGAGATGGGTCAACTTCTCTGCTATATTGTTGATATAATAATTGGACATATGTTGGTGTCCAAGACAATGCCAGAAGGAGCTGTGCATCTGTCATCGAGGTTTCTTTCTAGAATGACTTTAAAAGAAGAATTTCTAAGAGAAATCATGATAATCATCACTCTTAGGTGTGCATGGTCCTAGTGGGTGGTTCCCAACCTAGAACCGGGAACCGTCCGCTAAGAACCGGTTCCAAAAAATTGGAACCGGGAACTGCCCGCTAGTTGCATGGATCTACCCAGGAACCGAACTGCCGATCCGATCTGGTTCCCAGGTGGATCCATAGAACTGGTCCAACCTTCGCGCCTTCCCCCTTTTGCTCTCCCCGCATCTACTTATTATGGCTCTCCTAACCATGGTAGCTTTATTCTCCTCAAGTACTAGCGTCACGGTGGTGGCGGTTGCGACCCTCACGTCACTTCCGTCCCAATCACCACCACCATCTTCGCCACCGCCTCTGCCATCTCCCGCTCCTCCCTCAAGACTGACAATGAAGAGGACAATGGGGATGATGAGCCATTCTTAGACTTGGAGTTCACCCTTGTCCCTGAAAATGAGGACGATGGGGGGAGGCCTGAGGAGGGGGAAAAGGAAGAAGGGAGGTAGAAGCGGGACGAGCTCAACAACAAAGAGGACGATAGTGACAGTGAATGCAAAGGTGGCGACGGGGATGGTGACGATGGGGAGAGAGAGAGAGAGTTCAAGTTTGAGGGGGGGAAAGAGAATCGACTCACTTTTTTGCCGAGTTTGGAGTAGGACTTGAAGGGAGATGAGTAGATTTGAAGGTGGATTAGAGAAGAAGAGGGAGCTCGGGGAGATTTTGAACTAAATAGAGATGAGATGGAGTAGAAGAGTAGTGAATTGAGACAAGATGATGATTGAAGCCCTAAATTTTTATATTTGCTAATTTCGAATTTTTTTAATATTAAAAATTAATATATTATTATAATATACTCTGTCCGGTCTAGGTGGGCGGATCTGCCTATAGAACCGAGAACCGGACCGGTACCCATCGATTCCCATAAATTGAAACTGGGAACCGGACCGGTTCCCTTAAGAACCACCGATTTCGGGTAGTTCTGGTTCGGTTCTGGGCGGTCTAGGTGGGTCTCGATTCTTTTGCACACCCATAATCACTCCACTTTCATTATAAACGTTCTTCCAGGTGGGATATCAAATCATTGCAAGTCCTCTGAAAATTCAGGAAATGGAGAAGCCAATGGAACCTTATTATGAAGTATTCTTGAGCTTTAGAGGACTGGATACTCGTCATGACATCACTGATATCCTTTATAATAGCCTCATTGATGCTGGAATATGGGCATATAGAGATAATGAAGAGCTTCGCATTGGGGAAGAGATTGGGTCGGAGCTTCTCCAAGTGATTAAGCAGTCTAAAATCTCGATTCCTATTTTTTCTAAACAATATGCTGCCAATAAATGGTGCCTCATGGAGTTGGTCCAGATGGTGGAATGCAAGGAAAAGTGGGGACAAAAGATCATGTCAATTTTCTATGACATTCAACCATCCGAGGTTCGTAACCAAATTGCAACGTACGGCAAGGCCATTCAGTCATACATAGATAAGCAGCTGTACACTGACGAGACTATTGAGAACTGGAAGGTGGCTCTCAAATAGGTTGGAGGATTAAAGGGATGGGAACTCAAGGAGAGGTACTTGAATTTATTATTGTGCATGATTTGTTTGTACCTTATATATTGTTCATCTTGATTTAATACTTTGGTTCTTTTGCCTTCAATACTATCAGGGGCAAAGGTGAGTTCACAAGAGAAGTTGTTCAAAAGGTTTTGATCGAATTGAAAAAGAACTACTTGGCAGTGTCTAATTTCTTGGTTGAAATGGACGATCACGTGGACAGAATCATGGAATTAATAGGTGAGTATACCGCTCAAACAAAGATTGTTGGTATCCATGGTATGGGTGGTGTCAGAAAGACAACTCTTGCCAAAATTGTCTATAACAAACTATTGTCTCATTCCACTAAACATTACAACTTATCTAATTCCTTGGAGGAAATGGACGATCAAGTGGACAGAATCATGGAAGTGATAGGTGAACGGACCACTAATTCCACTATATGTTGCTCCTTGTCCAACATTGGAGATACGAAAATTGAGAGTTTGCAGAATCAGCTCATCTTGATGTCCTAGGAAAGAAACGACAGACCATCAATGATTTCAATGAAGGGAAAAGGGTGATCAAGGACTTGTTATCCTCTAAAAAGGTCATACTTCTGCTTGATGATGTCGACCAAAAGAAAGCTGGATGCTCTTGTGGGAATGGGTAAATGTTGGTTTGGCAGTTGTCGCGACCTTCCCGAATTTTCTTTTTGGGTGAATTATTCGAAAGGGCTAATGGATTACTAAGTCCGAAGACTTGGCACGGACCCTCCCAAGTCCTACCAATCGCGACTTGATAGAAATTAATTCATTTAAACATGCGATTTCAATTTGGAGCCGCCACTAACCAATTAGGGCTGGTTAGAAACCTAAGTAAAGTATGGGAGAATACTTTACTATTGCAAACCAGAGATTCAATAGGTCCGGGGACATGGTTACGCTAGATTAGTCTAACGCCCTTTCGGTACCTTTTATTTTTATTTTAAAAATATTTTGCAGGCAATGTTGATTAATTTAAACCTAAGCTACTAACATGCAAATGGTGGTCATGCGAATGCGCAATCAATAAAATAACATTCAAATAAAAAAATGCTAATAAAAATGCATGTTCTAAACATGATTTCTAAATGACATGACACCTAATTTTTTTTTTTAAGTTAATTATATGCAATCTTAATCTAAATTTAATATGCATGGATTTTACTTTAATGATATGTGAGATGCAATTCATATGATATGACTTACTTATCACTAGAGGTATGCAATCTAATTTTTATAATCCTAAATATGCATGTGCTACGTGATATGGAATGAATGACATGGTATTTCTACACGCATGCTCTTTTATGATTTTATTTTAATGATGATTCATTTTTTAATGCATATATGCAACCTATGCTAAATAATGATGATATGAAATGAGATTAATTATGAATTAACCTATTAACTAACCAAGGAAATGATCTTTAGTTTTTTTTTTTTAATGACCTAATAATTTTTATTAAAAAAAGTAACTTAATGGTGCAATGATTATGTTTTAGCATTTTCCTTTTAAAAAAAAAACTATAACTCACATGGCATGCATGACATTTTTTGTTCTTCTTTTTGTTTTATTAAATGAAAATCGACATAATCTAAAAATATATAGGTGTGTTGCTTTAATATGAAATGTGTATGGACCTAAGTGCCTAAATTCTAGATATAACAATATTTTATTAATAAATAAATTCTAATTAAACTTATTATACAAATTAACTAACATGTACCTAATATTTTATTGATTTTTTTATTGAAATTCGAAATTAATAAAGAATAATTAAACTATCTAAAGTGAATAACATTCTAATTTATTTTAGGAATCAATTTAACTTAAACTATATCTTATCTTAAAAGAAAAATCAAGACATGCCAACATTATTTAGAATTAGCCCTAACAAAAATCACCCATCTAAAAGTATAATCTAAAATTATAATCCTATAAATGCAATTCTAATTTACTAACACTAAATGCTCTAATGCAATATTTAGATTTTTATGTAATTTCTGATTTTTCTGATTTTTTAGTCTTTTCAAACAAGTAATTATTTTAAAAGGATGAAAATAAGAATTAAAATAACCGAAAAAATAATCCGTTGTCTCACGGATTAAATTAACAATTATTTTAACTCTATAATGATTTAATAGTTGAAATGCTATTAAAATTCCTAAAAATTAAAGTAATAAAAAAATGATCCGATGTCTTACGGGTCAAATTAATAATTACCTTAATTTGGGATAAAATTCCTAATGTCTACAAGGTCTACAAATATTAACATACAATACTACAATTCAAATAATTAGACTTAAAAAAAAATTAACATAACAGGAAATAAGTAAAAAAAAAAATACTACCTAAGGCTTGGAAAATGGGAGCAACAACGGTGCTTCGGTGATGGATCGTGGTGCGGGGGTCCGGCGAAACGCAGCTGACCCGCAGGCTTCTGGCACGGGCGTCGGGGTGGAGCAGCGAGGCGTCCGGCGGCTGGGTCGGCGAGGAGGGCTCGCGGGCTGGTGCTTCGGAGGCGCCGGAGTGAAGGGCTTCGGCTCAATTGCAGTGAGGTAGTGTGCAGCGATGGTCTGCGCTTCGCGGCTCCTGGGCTGAGAGGGGCGGAGCATAACAACACCAGGCCGTCGGTGTCTACAGGCGAAGGCGGCAACACAGGAGTGTGGGGGCGCGAGATCGGGCACGGCAGCAGCAATCGCCGGAGGAACAAGGAACTGCTAGCGTCTCTGGTGGCTCAGAGCAGCACGAGCACACGGACGAGGCAGGGGTGCGTCTTCACCAGGCGTCGGGTCAGGGGCGAACCTGCAGAAACAGAAGCTTCGTCGCGGCTGGGAGGTGAATCGGCGGACAAGGGAGCTCCGGCGTCGCGCTGGGCAGCAGTAGGTCGCGATGGCCGGCGCGGGTTCTCAGGCTACTACAGCGTCGCGGGGGGTCGTCGGGTGGTATGCGCGAGTTGCTGCGAGTGGCAGGTTGCTGCGCGGCGAGGCTTACGGGTGCTGGTGCGCGGAGGCGCGACGATGACCGGCTGGATCGCGAACCGGCGGGTTGCAGGCGAAGCGGAGGGAGCTGCTGCAGGCGTCAGCGACGGGGCTGGAAGTCGCGGCGTCACCGGCGTAGCAGCGGTGGCGGAGGAGAGCAGAGCAGCGAGGTGGCGAGACGCGGCGGTGGCTGGCGTTGCGGTGTCGGCGCTGTGACCGGCGCGGGCACAGGACCAACGTGAACAGGGGGACCGTCGGGGGAAGAGGACACTTTGTAGCCCCTGTTTTGCTTCTTCTTCTTTTTTACTTTCTCTCACCTCAATTCTCTCTCACGTCCTCTCACCTTTCTCTTTCCCTACGAACTCTCTGCCCCTTTCTGTCTTCTGTCTTCTGCTTTTCAGAAAAGAACTTTGTTGACTTCTCTCTCACAAAACTCCATTCCCTCTTTGTGAATATTTTGAAAACTCAGTCCAAAACCCCCCCGAAAGATGAAGAGAAGCCCACTATTTATAAAGCGAAAACTCGAATTCGTTTCGCCGATGGAGATTTTCGCTCAACCTCTCGCCGGTGGAGATTTTCGCTCAACCTCTCAACAACAAAGTTGCTTCAAAATCCCACGGTTGAGTTTTTGAATTCAAGTTTTTTTTAAAATTGTTTAAAAATTCATCTAATCAAAGATTATCTTCTATTCCTAAAAATTAAATTTAAATAGGTGTCAATAGCAGTGGAAGTAAGGTTATTATTACCACAAGAAACAAAGAAGTTCTCAAAAATGTTGAGTTGAAGCACGAACTTACTGGAATGGATTTTGATCATTCTCTCCAACTATTCAGCAAACATGCATTTAGAAGTGATCATCCTCCAGTAGAATATGCCCCCCTCTCCAAAAAAGCGGTGAAAGTCTGCGGTCATCTTCCTTTGGCTCTTGAGATCGTAGGCTCATTTTTACCTGGAAAAGACAGAAAATTTTGGGAGACCACATTAGAGAAGCTAGAAATTATTCCCAATGAAAATGTTGAAGAAAAGTTGAACATCAGTATCAATGCATTACAACCACATGCAAAGGAAATATTTCTCGATATTTGTTGCCTCTTCATTGGGTTTGATGTGAAAATTGTGAGGCACATGTGGAAAAGTTGTGGGTTTTTACCTGATTATTATCTTGATGTTCTCCAACAGATGTCATTAATAAAGATTACAAACTGTGACCGGTTGTGGATGCATGATCTATTAAGAGACATTGGGCGACATTTCATTTATCGAATTGGTACCTTTAGACCAAAGAAGCAAAGTCGAGTGTTGGATCATGAACAAGCAAATGGTATTCTCATAGAAAAGGTAAAGTGTGTGCAATTTTATTCCTATTCGGAGATGGATGAGTTATACACGTCAATTTTGGTTAATTGCTTCTATCTGAACCGAGTCATTACTTGTCTGCTTACTATGATGACAAGCTCATCTATAAATCATATTGTAAATCAATTTGAAAGTATAAATAAAATGTACATCCTGAAGTATGTTCAACTTAGATCCCTTCGACAGGAAATTATGTGATCACTAACTTCCATTTTTTTTTTTTTTTGGGCTTCAGCAAGGAACAGAAAACGTTGAAGCAGTACGTCTCAAGTTTGATCATTAGTCTCAATGCTTCTTTAAAAAGGAAGAATTTGCAAGTCTATCAAATTTGAGGTTTCTTCAAGTGGATTGTGGAGACTTGGATATGAAAAATGTCCAGCATTTTTCTTTAACCAACTGGTTCCAGAGGAATCTATCCAACCTTCCTAAGTTGAGATACCTCTCATGGCATAAATTTGTTCAGCATTGTCCTTCAACCAAGCGGTTTCAGAAAAATCTGCTCATTTTTCTTAATTTGAGATATCTCTCATGGCATGAGTTTCCCATCTTTTTCCAATTGACCTCATTTTCCCTTATGAAGATAGTGATTCTTGATCTATCACAAAGTCAAAGTACAAATGATTGGGAGGGATGGAACCACCTCAAGGTACGATATTTTTTCACTATGAACTTGCTATGTTAACTTTATTGTCCTGTATCTTAAAATGATCTAGAATTAACCTCTTCTCTTCATTACAGATGGCAAAGAATTTGAAGGTTCTAAATTTGACTACATGCAGCAACTTGCATAAAACTCCTAATGTTTCTACTCATGAAAATTTAGAGCAACTGATTCTTCAAGGGTGCAAGGAGCTAGTTCAAGTTGACAGGTCTATTGTAAGTTAAAGCAATTAGTGTTTTTAAACTTGGAAGGTTGTAGCAAACTTCAGACATTGCCAGATGAGATGGAGGGATTGAAAGCCTTGACAGAACTTCTTCTTGATGGGACATCTATTACCAAAATTCCAAAATGGAAAGGAATGAAGAAAGTGGAAATTCTCAATGCAAGTTCATGTGGATCACTGAGTGAATGCAATTTAGTTGGTTGCTCAACATCACTATTATATCTTCGCTTGTTAGGTACAAGTATTAGTGAACTTTCAATTGGAAATTTTGGTTCTCTCGTGGAGTTGAATCTTTCTTGGTCGAAGATACGAGAGTTACCCAATTCAATAGAGACAATGAAGAATTTGAGAGTACTAAGGATCTCTGGCACCATCTTAGAAAAGCTACCTAGCACCCTTGGGATGTTGGAGAAGCTTGAAGAGATCCATGCTAACAATTGTAGATATTTGTGTGGGGAAATTCCAAGTGAGATTGGAAGACTATCATTTATGAGAATCTTGAGATTAACAAGCACGAAAATTTCCAATGTACCTAAGCTTCCTGAAAGTATGACCAATCTATACCTGAAGGAGAATCTACATATGAGATGCCTAGATCTCTCAAACCTATCAAATTTGAGAAATTTGACGTTGGATTTAAAGTATCAAAACCCTTCCCATCTAGCTCCAAGCCTCAATTGGATCGGAGGCTTAAGAAAGCTAGAAACGTTGTGGTTGTGTTGTGATGGTCTGGTCACCCTACCTTCAGATTTTAATCTCCTTTTGAAGCTCTGGAAGCTTAAACTCTTCGTAAATTACCTAGAATGCCTACCTAAGCTTCCTCAGAATTTTTCATACTTCCATTTTGATGGGCGCGGGTTAACGAAAAGTCGATAAATATTTCATATCTGGAGAAGTTGTCAGGATTGCACGTCTATAATTGTAGACAGCTAATGGAGATTCAAGGCCTCCAACATTTGAAAAACCTGCGAGGCCTTCGTCTTGTTCGTCTTCTATCACTGGTGAAGTTGCTTGACCTGACCGGCTTGAAGAAGCTCCGAGGACTTCACATAGAAGATTGTCCTAAAGTAGTTCAGGTTCGTGATCAGCTAGAATCGTTGGACGTTCTCTATTTAAACCGTTGTGAAACGCTCAAAAAGCTGCCTGATCCACTAACCTTCAAGCATATAAAGGTTTTAATAATAGAGGGCTATTGGAAGCTCAAAGAGATTCAAGGCTTGGAATATTCGGAGAACTTGATGTTCTTACAAGTGAGGGATCTTCCGATGTTAGAGAAGTTGTCTTGACCTAACCAACGCAAATGAGCTCAGGGATCTTGAGTTAGGGGATTGTCCTAATCTGATTGAGATTCGAGGTAGGCTAGAATCATTAGAGAGGCTTCTTATTAAAAGCTACGGTCCCTGTGAAAGTTTCCTGAGCCTTCAAGCTTCAAGAAGCTAGAGAAAATGGCAATAGCAAAATGTGAGAGATTAGAGGAGATTCTGAAATCCGAAGAGTACTGAGATTTGAAAAAAGTGAGAACACCCTTGGCTAGATTTGAGATGAGACTAGATTACCTCAAAAGTGCGGTGGGGAATATTTACTCAAGATGGCGCGTATAGGTGGGACTCACTCTTGAGAAATTTCAACTTTCTCTCTCTGTTTTTTTGTTTCTGTTGGGAATAACGGATCCCCAAAAAATCGGATTCGACACTAAATCGAACCCCTAAATCAATGCGGAAGACGAAGCCCGGGAATAACACATATCACCGATCGTAAAGCACACCACGGAGTCGAGCGTACCTTGTTAGCCACAGATTAGACACCGACGCCGATAGAGGAAAGAAGCGGCCTGTTCGATCCGATGACGCCTTGAAGGGAAGAAAAACGCTTACTGTTTTTCTTTTTCTTTTTGAGAGAGAGTGCGCGGGAGAAGGGAAGATGTACGTACGTTCATTATCCCAAGAGGTGTCTTCTCTCTCTCTCTCCTCCCTTTTATACCTTCCCCCATCCACGGGCCCTATTCCCATGGGCCGGGCCTTTTGGGCCCAGCATGGGTGGACGGGCCTTAAGCCCATCACCAATTAAAACCATCATCTCCCACTCGCACATGGTGGGCTAAACAAGATTCTCTTTACCTCTCTTCAATATTCATACCGGTGAATAATCCGTGCGACCAGCATACTTTGAGAGCCCGTTGCCATACATCTGTTAGGAATATATAGCAGCTCATAATGGGCATCACATCCTAAGTAGATTTAGTATGCAGTTCCCTAGATCGATTGATCACATTTATATCTCTCTTGATCTCTTTTAAACAATTTTATATATATATATATATATATATATATATATATATATATATATATATATTGTATTCACAATTATGATTATCACAAAGACAGTCATAATTGGTTAACTAGTGAATACAAAACTACAATGTGATTCTCCAAAATCGATCTTCCTCTTTCCTTCAAACTCTAAATTTCAGTTTAGCTTGCTTTTCTAGAAATGTCCCATTAGATCGAATCAAACTCATGACCATTGGAAACATCCTAAGATAGCAAACACTAAATAAAAATCTTGAGAATAAGTAAGAGTCATGAGGGGACAAAAAAATTGAGGAACTCTTTTCCTCAAGAGTCTCACACGTCATAAAAGTTGAGATCAAACTTTTTGCCACTCTTATTGGTCGTCTCATGCATACGTAGTATGAAATACATATTACGGTATTAACCCCTTTCCCATGGAGCGTATGTCTACACCTTCAATACCGTACAAATGATAGTTCAGACATACCAGATGTCTAACTTGAGTTCACGTATCTACTCATTCACAAAATTCATCAGAACTCACATCTGGCATCATAGACAGATAAAGTAAAATATATGGGGCATTTTACTTTCGGACATAGTAAGTATTATGTCATCATCTTAACACTCAGTTAAGGCGACATACGTATTTTAAGCTTGAGCTCTCGATTATCACCTAGATAATAAGCTTAAAAATAGTCTCATCTCTATTTATCACACAGTAAATAGAGGCGATTACCCGTGTGAGTGGGCTAATCTTATATTTGTCCGACATACTTTCTCAACTTAAAATAATGCACTGAGCATTAAGATGCATAAAGATCAAACAAAGATTCATAGGCATCAATGATGAAAACACAAATTCATCAAATGTGAACACTTAGGGAAATTACAATATTCAGTACATCAGCCTCTACGCAATCCTAGAGATTTCATATGGCCACAAAAACACATCTCTAGGTATTGGCTTTGTCATAGGATCTGCTACCATACTATGCGTAGTATGTACTCTAAGTTCACTTCTTTTCATGCAACCATATCCATAACAAAATTATACTTGGTATCTATAGGTTTGGTCTTGCCATGATATTTTGGATCTTTGGTGTACTCTTTTGCTGCTTGGCTACCACAATTAACCAACAATGAATCTGCAGCACTTCCAATAACACCTAAATGATCCAAAAAATCTCTTAAGCCAAACAACTTCTTATACTGCTGCTGATAATGCCACGAACTCAACTTCCATCGTGGACAAGGCTATACATGTTTGTTTCTTACTGCTCCAACATATGGTGCCATTATTCGATAAGAAAACAAACCCAGAGGTAGATTTCCTTTTATTTAAATCTCCTCCCCAAACAGCATCAATATAGCCTTAGAGTCGCAGATCCCTTCCTTAATTACTCAGCGTATAATCAGCAGTCCCTTTTAGATACCTCAGTATTCTCTTAATGGCCTTCCAATGTGCTGGACCTGGGTTGGATTAGTATCTACTCACCATTCCAACTGTAAAACATATGTCGGGTCTTGTACACATCATAGCGTGCATCAAGCTCCCAACAGCACTAGCATAAGGAACATGTTTCATTTGTTCCTTCTCTTGTGGAGTCCTTGGACACAATCTATGGCTCAATCCTTCACCTTTTGCAATAGGAGTGTCTATGGGTTTACAATCCCATATCATTCATCTCAAAGTTGGAAGACAACCAACTTTTGACAGTATTGACAAGCTCCATATTGCTTCCGGCAATTAGTATATCATTAACATATAATGATATGATCACAAAACTGATCCTTGGATCTTTTGATATATATACAATGATCATCATCTATCATTGTAAAATCATATGCCAATATGGCATTATGAAAACGTATATACCATTGTCTCGATGACTGCTTAAGACCATATATCGACCTCAAAAGTTGACATACCTTTTCTTCTTGGCCTTTCACTATGAAACCAGCAGGTTGTTCCATATATTTCTTCCTCTAATTCTTCATTGAGGAAAGCAGTCTTTACATCCATTTGATGTAACTTAAGATCCATACTAGCTACTATTGCCAGAATAATGTGAATCGAGGTAAATCCCACTACAGGAGAAAATGTATCTTCATCATCAATTCCTTCCTATTGATTATACCCCTTCGCCACAAGGCGAGCCTTATGCCTTTCTATCGAGCCATCAGCCTTTCGCTTTATTTTGAGAACCCACTTGTTCCCAATAGCTTTGTGTCGTTTTGGAAGATCAACCAGTTCCCAGACTTGGTTTGATTTTATTGACTCCATTTCCTCTTTCATTGCATGAATCCATTTTTCCTTATTAGGGCAATTCAGAGCCTCATTAATATTTCTTGGCTCATCCTCATCTTGTGAAGCAATCATAAAAGTTTCCCCTTCAATGTCAAAACGTCGATGGGGAATACTTTGGCGACTTGTTCGCTATATGGGAGATTGTACACTTAGCACATCATTCCCCATTATGCTCCCACTCGGATTAGATAATGACGATATCATGTCATCGTGTGGTTGTAATTAAGAATGAGTTGAATTCAATTCATCACTTCTCATATTACTCCCACTTGGACGAACTCCACTAATATCATTATCTTGATCCAAGGTTTCAAATAGGGAGTAATCTTCCCCTATTTCGCCCTTCTTAGGAAATTCATCCACTAAGAATGTGACATCCCGTGATTCAAATTCAGTTATACTCCCACTTTCCTGCTCACCCACGAACACATACCCTTTCGAGTGTTCGGAGTATCTCATTAAAATACTCTTCTTTCCTTTAGGACCCAATTTCCCAAACTTGTGAGAGGACTCATGAGTATAGGCAGCACAACCCCATGGCTTAAGAAAACTTAAGTCCGGTTTTCTACCTGTCCATAACTCATATGGAGTGGAACTAACTGATTTGGAAGGCACTCGGTTAAGTATATAGGCAGCAGTTAACAACGCATCACTCCAAAAAGTGATATGTAAGTTAGCATGCGCCATCATGGACCTAACCATTTCCAAGTAGGGTTCTGTTTCTTCTCTCGCAACACCATTTTGTTGAGGAGTATATGGAATAGACAATTGTATTTCTATTCCTTTTCATCACATTATTTTCTGAACTCATCGATAAATATTCTCGACCTCGATCAGATCTCAATACTTTTATTTTCTTGTCTAATTGATTTTCTTCCATGTTCATAAACCTTTTTAAACAACTTATGCTTCAGATTTATGAGAAATCAAATATACACATCCGAATCGAGTATAATCATCTATTAAAAGTGATGAAATAAACAGTCCCATGCCTTCCTCTCACATTCATTGAACCACAAACGTCAGAATGGATTAAATGCAGAGGAACGTCAGCTCTTTTACCTTTTCCAAATGGTTTCCTTGTCGTTTTCCCTTCTAGGCAATGCTCATATATGGGCAAATCGACATTTTCAATGTTGCCCAACAAGCCCTCTTTGGCTAGTTTATTCATATGTTGTTGGCCAATATAATCAAGTCTAGCATGCCACACATTCACATCATTATCACATGAAGTAAAAGACGTGAAACAAGGGAATAACATATTGACATCACCACAGTCAACATTCAGTACAATAAAACCATCCAGAAAGTGACCACAACCATAGTAGTTTGTATCTAAACACAAATCTACACCTTTATTATGGAAGTTCATACCAAAACCAAGCTTAACCAACACCAAAACAGACACTTAAATTTCGATGAATCTCCGGAGCATATAGATCATCATGTAGGAACAAGTTGCGTCCACCACGCATGTTCAATTGGCAAGTGCCAATCCATTTAACTTCATCTCTGGAATTATTTCCTACATAGATCCACTTAGTTCCAGTTAGTACTCGTCGGAATTCCACGAAGGATCATCTATCCTTTGCTACATGGTCTGTCGCTCCTGAATCTATAGTCCACAAAGGATTGGATTCAGCCAATAATTCAGAACTTGACACATAAGCAAAGTTCTCAAATGTACAAGAGGTGTATACATTCTTTGGCTCATGACAGTCGCGAGCATAGTGACCTCTATTGTCACAATTGTAACACCTCACCCTTGACATTTTCTTCACTTGAGGACGTTTTCCTCTCTTGTGTTGGTTAACTCTTGATCTTTTGCAATAAGGACTTGATCCTTTGCATTCCCATATATTGAACGAATCAATACGCTTGCGCTTAGAGCTCAAAGCCCTTTCTAAGCTAGAACCAGCATTGTAAATATCTATTTTCAGCTCAAATGCCAATAGGCAGTCCTCTACTAGCTCAAGGTGGCGTACAGCATCCTCTAGATCTTCCATAATATAGTCAAGAGTTTCTAGTGCTTCTAGCTTTTCCAGCACATATTGAATCTTCATATTCAATATTCCACAATTGTTGCCGTTCATATCAGCAATTACGTTCTTAGTTGCTGAAACCATCGATATGAACACATCAGACTTATATGCACGAATAATTAATGCCTATCATTTATGCATCCCTTTTGCACAGACCCATCATATTAATGAACAATTTCAAGTAAGGTTTTAGAATCAAAAGGTCAATACGTTTCCAATCATCCTCCAAAAATCCTAACTTAAAACTATCATTAATATGATTGTCATATGCAAAATCAATTCTACGAAGCTACAAAAACTTCTAAACTACCCACAGCTAATTACCCACAGCAATCAGCAATTATCATAAAGCAACAGATAATTGACATCCAATAAAATAATAATGCTTTCAACTAATACAACAATTCATTACACTAAGTAATATATCCAAAAAGAAATATCAACATAGAAAGAGATATTCATCACTCAAAAACATCTCAAACTAATCTAAGAAATAAATAGGGAAAGTCCCTTCTAATCTATCAGTCAAAGTATCTGAGAAAACTGAAGGCACATTTGCCAACCATGGAAAAACTTTTGGAGAGCTCTCATGTCGCCACCAAGGCACATTCACTCTGCGCCATGTGGCGCTCAATCTAAGGGTAGAAGTTTTGGCCAACTCAATCCTATAGTACTCTCTTACAAAAGCTTCCACTAGCCCCCTATAATCCGGGACCACGTTGACCTCCCATAGCCGATCTAACACTGCTTGCCATTCAGGTGGAAGAGTGTTAATCAAAGCCGACACCTTCCCAAAATCCGGCATAAGATAACCATTCCAGATGATTTCCTGTATCATCTGATTGACCTTGACCATATGTGATACTAAATCACCATCAAGCCATCAATAATCAGCTAACTCTTTCATCAGCCTTTTCAGTCTAGCTCTTCCTTCGTCCGTTCTCGGGATTGCAGGTATCCGTGCATAACGCATCATAGTTCCTGCAACAAATGCAGAACTAAAATGGATCACTTTTAATCCACAATAAACACAATGGAAAATACATAATTTTCCATGATTCATGCAACAAATGCAGAATTAAAAAAAAATGGATTACCTCTAACCCACACAGACATAATTGGAAAAGAAACAAATTCTTTTTTTTTTTTGGATCAACGGTCAAAGTCAACGGTCAACGGTCGTCGGTCAACGGGTCAACGGATCAGGTCGACGGGCGCGCGGGTCGAACCGGTCGGACCGGTCGCGCGCGGGTCGGACCGGTTGCGCCGGTCGGGCCGGGTCGGACCGACCGACCGCACGTGCCGCGCGCGTGCCTGGCGTCCACGCGGGTCAGCTCGGGTCGCGCGTCAGGTCGGGTGGTCTCGCCGGCCGGCCAACGGTCGTCGGCGATGACGTCACCGATGATGTCATCCCGGCGGTTACCGTGACGTCAGCACGCATCGGTCCGCCGACCAGCGCGTGCCGATTCGCCGGCCGCCGGCGCACACTTGCCGGTTCGCCGCCGGCACGTGTGGCGCACGCACTGGCGAAGCCAGCACTTCTAGGCGCGTCGCGCCCACGCGCAGCGGCGCACGACATGTCGCCGGACTCGCCTCGACGACCTCTTTCACCCTATGCGTTCAGAAATCGATTTCGACTTACGAAAACTTGAAAAAATCGATGAACAGTGCTCGGGTGTCGGGATTTCTCGCCCCGATCCGTGTCGGCCGATTTTCTTCGCGAAAATTCAATCAAAAAACATCAAAGGGGTCCGGAAAACGTGAACTAGGGCTCTGATACCGATGTTGGGAATAACGGATCCCCGAAAAATCGGATTCGACACTAAATCGAACCCCTAAATCAATGCGGAAGACGAAGCCCGGGAATAACACGTATCACCGATCGTAAAGCACACCACGGAGTCGAGCGTACCTTGTTAGCCACAGATTAGACACCGACGCTGATAGAGGAAGAGAAACTGGCCCTGTTCGATCCGATGACGCCTTGAAGGGAAGAAAAACGCTTACTGTTTTTCTTTTTCTTTTTGAGAGAGAATGCGCGGGAGAAGGGAAGACGTACGTACGTTCATTATCCCAAGAGGTGTCTTCTCTCTCTCTCTCCTCCCTTTTATACCTTCCCCCATCCACAGGCCCTATTCCCATGGGCCGGGCCTTTTGGGCCCAACATGGGTGGACGGGCCTTAAGCCCATCACCAATTAAAACCATCAGTTTCGTTTTTTCTCCCGTAGCACTCTCTCTCTCTCTCTCTCTCTCTCTCTCTCTCTCTCTCTCTCTCTCTCTCTCTCTCTCCTCTCACATTCTTTCTCCTCTCTTCGTCTTCCTCCCTCATCAGCGACGACCCGAGCGAGAAGCTCGTCCAGAACCAGCAGCGACGAACTCCGACCGTCAAGGAAGCGACAGTGACCCCGAGCGGAAGCACTGGACGTGATTCGACCTGGTGGAGATCTCGCCTCTGGGACTACGACCCTGTCTTCCTGCCCGCCGATCTGTTCCCACAAGGGGTTAATAGATCGTGGTCTTCCTTACCCATTTTGGTTGCAGCTGATTCAGGCCAGCAAGGGTTCTTCCTTTTCTGCCATCTTCATTTGGTTTTCTTCATCTTCAGTTCTTCACCTGTATTCCTTTTCTGGTAATTGTCTCTTTGCTGTTGCATGAATTGGGTCCGCGTGCAAATCTTTGATGCAATCAGTGATAAATTAGGAAAAGATTTGGACGGATTGAGTTGTTCTTATTATTTTCTTTCATGACTTATCATGCATGCGCAATGAAAACAGCCTTTCCATGAACCCACTCGGCAGCTGACTCGATTGATTTTGTTCCATCTGCATCTAATCTTTGATAGCTTTAGCCTTAACCAAGTCACATTCTATTGAAGCACATTGCAACTCCTGTGCGTCAGTTCACTTCTGCACCAATTAGAGAATTGATTTTCGCTCCTTAGGAAGTAGTTCAAAACATACATGGGAATCAGTTGTTCTTCTGAGCTTGTTAAGTCTAGCTAAAACCGAATCATTGTCCTGGAAGGCATGAAAACTTACTATAATCGATTGGTTCTGGAAGCTCTTTCTTCTTTTTTGGGTCTGTTATGGTCCTACTTCTAAAATTTTTAGCGGGTGCAATTAGTAATTAATCTCATCATGGGAGAAATTTATTGAGGATTCAAGATGACTTGCTTCAGAATTCATTCGTAGAGATTAATGTTCAATGTGTCTCATTCAATGTCGTGAATTCCATTAGACATCAGCGACCATATTCACAGAATTGTTGTGGATTTCCCATGAAAATCTCCACATTGAGGAAATGAAGAAGTAGGGGCAAAACATCTTGTCTAGCATGAACATAACCCTCCCTAGTTAATGATCATTTACAATGGTCACAAGGGTCTTTAGTTTTGATAACTTAGAACATATTTCTACAGGGGCTTTTGAATGATTAATGATTGCGTTTCAAGTTTCAACAATTGAAATTATCAGTTGGGATTTAAGTTCTTGTTGCAGAAGTAGAGAATGTATGAATCTTCAGGGCAAAATTCTACGGTGCCATGGGTGTGCTTGTAATTTTCTCAATGTTCACATTTCCAGATCTCTCGTACCAATTAAATCCAAGAAGCTTGCGTTTATATGTGTCGAGGTAATCTTACGACAATTACGGGCTTAAGAAGCTCCATGATCCTTGGTGGATTGACAGGCCATCTGGAGTCCTTGGAGTTGCAAGCTCAGGAAACTTGTTCTCAATGTTCAAAGAACCTCAGGTTCTTGCCTAGGCTTCCCAGGAGTTTTGTCCGTCTTACATGTCCTACTTCGCCAAGGAATAAGAACATCAATAGACCTTTCTAAAACCTTAGACAATTCTCAGATGTGACAGTTCTTGGTCGCGTAAAGCCGAAAGAGTTGCAAAGCCTTGAAGAATTGGATGTGAATTCATATGGGCTTCATTTCTTATCATGAAGCTCTCCCTCGCAAGGCCTCACATGAGTGCACACTTTAGAAGGTTAATTGATTTTTCTTACCATAACAGGACGATGTCCAAATTATCGTTTGACAAAAAAAAAAAAAAAGCAAAGCAAAACAAAACAAAAGGGACAGACCTTACTTGAACAAGATGCGTCTTAATAAAAAAATCCAACCAAGTGTTTTATTTATGGAAGAATAATGTGACAGTTTCTACATTAACTCTCTTGAAATTTTATCTACTTTAACTTGTCTCATTTTAACCCTAACGATTTTGTCCTTTAACTTATGGGTAGGCACTTCATCTATCTGGTGATTCCACTCCAAAGTTTAGTGTGATTAGACTAGAATATTATTAACATGGGTTACCTTATCATAAAGTGTTTGCCCGTATGCCCAAAAACAAAATCGTGAGACTCGAAATGAGATGGGTAAAAGCGGATAATATTTCAAGTGAATTAATCCAAAAATGTCACAATAATCTATTGAAAAAGTGTTTGCCCATACGTTTGAAGGACAAAACCATGAGACTCGAAGTGGGACGGACCAAAATGAACAGTACCTTGGATTAATCCAAGAACGTCACAATAACTACCTTATGTCCGGTCTATTCATGATGAGACACTTAGGCTGCGTTTGGTTCAGCATTTGCAATGGGCTTTGAGTCCAATGTAAATGCTGAAAGCCCAAAGCTACTTGGGAAAAATGCGATAGTGTTTGGTAAAAAAAATTTGCAAATGAGCTTTGTGTTGAATGTGTGTTTGGTAAGAAGAACATTTGCAAGGAGCTTTTGATGGGTATAATGTGTGACATCCCGATTTTCCGATTCTATTTTCAATTAATTGAGACGGGCATTTCGTTGGCACGCATATAGTTCTTTTCCTTGAGTTGGCCACTCATGTGGAAACTAGTCTATCGGGGGAAAGCTGTTAAGAGTTTCTAATGCATCGACTCGAGAATTTGACCGGAAGCGACATTTCGACCGAGCTAGTCTGCAAGGGTCATTACGGCACAATTAAAATCGATTAGAGATCGGAAATAGGTCGACTCGACGAGAGGCATGTGATCGGTGTGGGTGATTCCACCAGATCGCACAATTCTTGTCGATCGACTTTGGACCGACTTTTCTATCGATTGGGTACCCGTGTTCGTATTTGAAACCTAGAGATTTCCCCGACAACCGAATGTCGCCAATGTTTCAAAGATGTACATTGTGGCTTGAGATGATCAACCACAGGTCAAATGCATGAAAATCTCTAAAGGCTACCCGGTAGGTTAGGCCGCGCTAGTATCGTGCCAAAGTGAAATTAACCGTGGAATTGAGATCGAATTTAGAAATTGGAAGTCGGGGTGTGTCACAAACCATTTCAAGATCATTGAATCATCTTTGGGAAGATTTTTCATGCAAGCCGAGCTTTTCAGCAATTAAATCAGAGAATGGTTAATTTGGCCCGAGAAATTAGTAGGCTCGTCCTTGGTCGCGCTTTTAGGACTTAAGTTGGTTCTATGGACAAGTGAAGATGTGAATTGAAGTGTGGTGACATTGGATTAATTGTATGGATTTCAATATGGACTCAATTGGAAGTGGATTGATTATAATTGAAGAATTTGATGTACAAGAATTGGACCCCGGCGGAAATTGCAAGTGAACCCATTGGAAGAGGTTGTGGGAGATAGTGGAGTGTGATGTCATCCTAGGTCATGGTGGGCCATTTGGTGGGATTAAAGAAAAAGAAAAAGAAAAGAAAAATGGTCCCATCTCTCTCTCTCCTCCTTCTCTCTCCTTCCTCTCTCCCTTCCGTTGGCTTCTCCTCCATCTTCTTTGTGCGAAAGACCAGAAAAATTGCAGAGGAAGAAGCCGAAGCAGCCCCTCGCCGTCCGCCTCCTTCGCCGCTCGTCGCCGTCGCCGTCGCCGAAACCGCCGAAGCCGCCGAAGCCAGCTCGTCGCCGGTTCTCCTTCGCCCGCTCACGCCGCTGCTCTTCCCTCGTTCGCCGTCGTCCTCGCTCGTCTTCACGTTTGGGAGGCTATCCGACCAGCCTAGGCCACGGATCAGCCACCGTGAGCCGCCGTGCGCCCACGCCTTAGCCCGCCGGAGCTTCACCTTGCCTCCGCCGCCCTTGGCCGCCCGAACCGGCGCCGGATCTGCTCCCTCTCGGCCTCGATCAGCAACCCAGAAAATGGGTATGGCAGCCCATGTTTGGCTCGTTTTGGCCGCCTTCCCGAGCCCGGATGCTCGGCCCGCTTTGAGGAAAGTCGATCCTCGCGTCGTCCTCGTCGTTTTGGTCCGCTCGGCTCACTAATCCGGTGAGTTTAGCTCACTAAACCTCGCTTAGAGGGTTAATTATGCTTTAGGTGTGCTTAGCTTAAGTTGATTAAGCTTAGGTGGTTAATTTAGTTGATTTAATTATGATTTAGATTAAGATGTTTGTTTAATCTAAAGTATGTTTAATTAAATGCTAAGAGAGTTTATTTAAAGTTAAGCCTTGATGTGACACAAAATGATTTTTAGTTTTGAATTATTTAAGTGCTTCGAAATTCTGGAAAATATTATATTATATATAATCCGAAATTATTAAAATATTATTTAAAAAAATCAGAAAAATTATTTTTTTTGACCCCGGTTGCTCAGAATTCCGTGCCGATCGCTGCTGTGCATTTAGAATTTGATATTGATGATTGGTTGTGGCGAATTGAGTGTTGATTGTGATTAATATGGATTCTTTATAAAATCATAAGTGTGGAAATGAATGGGCGATTGGCCGTTATATGCCACCTATTAGAGGTCGCGCCCAGTGGGGCCGTTATATGCCACCTACTAGAGGTCGCGCCCAGTGGGGCCGTTATATGCCACCTACTAGAGGTCGCGCCCAGTGGGGCCGTTATATGCCACCTATTAGAGGTCGCGCCCAGTGGGGCCGTGATATGCCACCTATTAGAGGTCGCGCCCGATGGGGCCGTGATATGCCACCTATTAGAGGTCGCGCCCGATGGGGCCGTGATATGCCACCTATTAGAGGTCGCGCCCAGTGGGGCCGTGATATGCCACCTACTAGAGGTCGCGCCCAGTGGGGCCGTTATATGCCACCTACTAGAGGTCGCGCCCACTGGGGCCGTTATATGCCACCTATTAGAGGTCGCGCCCACTGGGGCCGTTATATGCCACCTATTAGAGGTCGCGCCCACTAGGGCCGTTATATGCCACCTATTAGAGGTCGCGCCCAATGGGGCCGTGATATGCCACCTGATAAAGGTCGCGCCCGATGGGGCCGTGAATTGCCACCTGTTAAAGGTCGCGCCGAGTGGGGCCGTGATGCCACTGATTCTAATTTTGCCGAGTGGGCCGTGATTGTGAGTAATGATTGATTTGCTAGAATGACCTGTAATCGGCCGAGTCGATTGATCGCTGAGACGATCCAAGTGGTTGAATTGTTTTGATAATGTGATTAAGCCATGGTTGTTTGGTTATCATAATTGTACGTGGTTGAATTATATAAATTGTGCTAACCCGCAGATGAAGGCCGAGGCGAGGTAAGTCTTCTCGTGTGATGTGGCTAGGCCACCCAGGCGTATTTTCTTTCTAATATGGGTTTAGGGGGTTGAACTTGCTGAGACGTTGTCTCAGTGGTTATTGAATAACCATTTCAGGTCCCTGGTGGACGGAGCAGCCGGATAGCTTTGGTTGGCCTTGAGGAGTTGCAGATGTGAAGTCATAAGGATTGGAGAGCGTGTCCGACTTGTAGGTCGTAGGACAATTCCTTTTAAGGGCCGGTCTTTTGTAGACCGTTGGCCGTAGACCTCTCGTTTGTATTCGTTGAATTGTGAAAGTGTTATGTGGTGATTTTGCTTCCGCTTTTCTATCCCGTATTTTATTGTCGTGATTTGTTTCGCTTCCGCATGCGTAATAAAACAAATGGGTCGGCGACACTACCTGGGAATGTCGCATTTGATCGACCGCAGTGGGATGTGCTCGCGCTCGGGGTTCGGGGCGTGACATAATGTGTATATATATATTTTCTTTTCTTTTCTTTTCTTTTTTTGAAAAATCAGCTAAACCCTTCACCGGCCGGCGAAGGGCTACGGCCGCCGGCGAGCCGATCTAGCACCGGCGGCCGTCGGGCCGGGTCGCCCGAGGTCGGGCGACCTCCGGCGGCCCTCGGCTGGGTCGCACGAGCCGAGGGCCGCCGAAGGTCGCCCGACCTCGGGCGACTCGCCGCGGCGGCGAGACCCAGCGGCGGTCGCCCGGGTCGCGCGGCCCCCGGGTCGAGCAACCCTCGCCGAGGGTCGCCCGAGGTCGGGCGACCTCCGGCGGCCTCGGCCGGGTCGCGCGACCTCGCGGGGCGGGCCGCCGCCCTTCGCCGGTCCGGCGAAGGCTGCTCCTTTTTCATTTAAAAAAAAATATAAATACAGGGACAATAATGGGAATATGAAAAATCAATGAGGGTAGTTTAGGAAAGAAAAAAATGTTTTCAGCATTTCCAAGGACTTCGCTTTCATTTGAAAGCTCCTTGGGAGGGTTGCCAAACACCCTCTCTTTGGCTGAAGGAGCTTTGGGGGCTGGATGGGCTTTCTAAATGCCCATCCAAACGCACCCTTAGTCCTTAGTTGGCTAAGAAGTAAATCAAGATTAGTTACTTCAGAGAAGTTGCTATTCTCTTAAAATCAAGGTTAGCTATTCCTTGTGGGAGGGGGGTCATTGAAAAGCTATCCCATGTAATCCGGCATAGATCCAATTTTCATTCTCTAGAATTGCTTTTTGCATTTTTTTGATGATGAGTTACAATTAAAATAATCAAAATTACTAGACAAGAATTTATGTTTGATTTGTAAATAACTTGGATATAAAATTGACTTGTCCTATACTAAACTTATAATTATAGTTGATAAAGCAATAAGTTGTATAGATTATAAATATGACTAATCTTTATTTAGTGACTTACAGCAAGACATTAAATCTATGACACATTTTAATTTGTAGCTTACATTTACCCATAATAATAAAATATAATTCATAGTTATGAGTCTAATTATATATTGTCATGCTAAAATTACCATTTTGCCACTGCAACTGTGCCTCCCCTCTTGATATGAGCGCTCTCGACATATTCCCGCGCGTCTGGCTGAAGGGGGGAAGCGTATAACGGTCAACAGAAACTCCCATCGCATTCGATTTGCACCTATGCGAATCTTCTCCGAGTGAGCTCACTTCTTTCGATGACATGATGGAATGGCGAGGCATGCGCGGGTCAAGGCTCTGGCGGGCGACCTCTCCTTCGCCACCTCGTCCCCGATCGCCAAGCTCCTGGACGACTGTGGCCTGTCCAAGTCAGCATGCGACATGTGCCGCGTCCACGCTCGGATTGTCAAGACCCGGTTCTCCGCTGAGGTTTTCATCCAAAACCGGCTTATCGATTTCTATGCGAGATGCGGGTGCCTCAACGACGCCTGCAGGGTGTTCGATAGAATGCCTGAGAAGAATACCTTCACGTGGAACGCAATCTTAGGCGGGTTGACCAGATTGGGGTCTCCTGATGAAGCGGAAAAGATATTCGGGTCGATGCTGGAACCCAATCGATGCTGTCGGGTTATGCGCAGCGTGAAAGATTTGAAGAAGCCTTGCGATGTTTTGGTAAGATACATGGGGAGAGTTATGTGCTTAATGAGTACTCATTTGGTAGTGCTCTTAGTGCATGCGCCGGGTTAGGGGTGGGCCAGCAGATTCAGGCTTTGATATCGAAGTTCGAGTGCTCGTCCGATGTTCATATGGGCTCTAATCTTATCGACATGTACTCCACGTGTGCCAACGTGGCTTGTGCACAGAGGGATTTTGATCAAATGAGTTCTCGAAACATAGTTTCTTGGAACAGCTTGATTACAAGTTATGAACAAAATGGTCCGGCCAGTGAAGCTCTTGAGGTTTTCATGAGCATGATAGAATAGCTTGATTACATGCTATGTGATCTCTGCGTGTCACGCCCCGATTCTCGAGCGCGCGCCCATCCCTCTCTAGTCGATAATAATTTGCAACTTCCCAGGACGAGTCGCCGACCCTTTCCATTTTATTGCACATGTGAAAGCGAAAAGAAATCCCCTGACAGTAACTATCTCGGGATAAAAAAGCATGATACGAATTCATAAACAAACATGCTTTTATATTTACACTGAGTCATGTACAAGAGTCTATGGTCAAAAGACTACAAAAGACTGGCCTTCCAAAAAGAGGCGGTCCTAACTGACCTACGCTTCCGATCACCTTCTCTTAGCTCCAGGTCCTCCACTCGACGACCCTGAAAATGTTGTCCCACAATAGGGTGAGATATAATCTCAACGAGTCTAAGCTCTAAACCCCAATTAAGAGGGAAATACGCCCAGAAGTGTCCTAACCACACAATTACACACTTAGCATAGAGGACTTACCTCGTCTCAATTTCACCCTGCAGGTCAGTATAATTCAAATACTCAATTAAACAATTCAATTCAAATTCACCATCAATCAGTCGATTCATTCGACTCCATGCCATCAATGTCAACCATATATTATGTCGATTCAAACACTGCTCGCCTAAGCTTAAAATAAATATACTCATATATCATTGCTCCCCAAAGCTGATATCTAAAATTTGTTCACCGAAGCTGCTAGATCAAATAGTGCTCACCGAAGCTACTAAATAACAAGTGCTCGCTGAAGCTGATGTCTAAAGTGCTCACCGAAGCTGCTAAAGCATTATTGCTTGCCATTGCTCACCGAAGCTGCTAGAGATCTATAATGACGTTAACGCTCACCGAAACTGTTATCGATCTATATTGCTCACCTAAGCTGATTTGGTACTCAAAGACCACTTTCGGTGTCAACACCCAACACCCGGCATTTTCCAATTAAAATACCAATATATCACAATCATCACTCAATTCAACAATACATCATTCAATTGCAGAAACTAAACACATCACTGCAATCAGCTTGAAATTCTATCGAGCGGCTCTCCCGGTATAATTTCCGGAAAAATAATTAATAATTAAATAATTACCAAAATTAATTAAATAAATCAATTTAAATTCTAACAATTCTAACCTAGGCTAGAATGATTAAATTAATAACCAATACGGACTCGAAGAAATTCCCGAACCCTTCTAGATAAATAGTACAATTTATTTAGGCCTTAGCTAAACCATGTTAACCACCTAACATGCTCAATTAAATAATTGCATTTCTAACTTAATCTAACTAACCACATAATTCCTAATAAAATAAATCTAACACCCCTTAAACGTCATTAACCTACTAAGCAGAGTTTAGAGTATAAACTCACCAGTATATCGCGAAAACCGGTTCACCGCGACAACGACGCGACGGCAGCCGAAATCTTAATTTTCGGCGATGTTCGGCGAACTTGGACCAGGCCTAGGACCGGCCCAACACAACTCAGCAAGGCTGAGTTTAGGTCTTGGGCTTCTGCAGGCTGCTGGTCGCGGGCTTGGGCCTTCTTCTCGGGCCCAAAATGGCTGAACTTCAAATGGGCTAGAACTAACTGAACTTGGGCCTAAGCTTGGGCTTCAAAAAATCTGCTGGAGATTGGCTGAAAATCACTGGGCTGAAGACACTTGCTGGACTTGAATCGAGTTGGACCAAAGGCTCAAATTGTGGGCTGCAATTGGGCTCGTGGGCTGAAGCTTGCAGATTTGGGCCGCTGAATATCAAACTGGCTTGCTGGGCTGATCCACGAGCGCAGGAAATGGACGCTGGAGAAGACCACACGGACAGCTTACTGGCGAAGAGGAAAGAAGCGGAGCAGCAGGCGTCAACGTGGGAGCTACTGTAGGGGTCTTCGATGCTGGGGGTTTGACCGAGGTTTCGGTGGTTACAAACGGTGAAGGGTTCGGCTTTGAGGGCTGAAGGATGAACGGCAAGTAGCAATTGCAGGGGGGAAAGATCGCTGAAGCAGCTTCGGCCTTCACTTCGGTCGTTAGTGTTGAGTCGCGGACGAAGGAAAATGAGAGATCTTCGAACGTGGCTGCTTCAAGCGGTTGGCAGACGTAGCGAGAGAGATGGGACCAGCTGGCGTTGCGGATGCGGGAGACGCGCGGCCAAGAGTCAACAAAACAACTTGGCTAAGGAACTTTGACTCATGGAGATTAGGTGTTGGACATGTGGCGCTGCAACAGGGGAATTGGTGGCTTCAGTGGACGCATGGGCTTGAGAGAAATGCATGGAGAGAGAGAGAACTCGGTGGATGGTGATATTGATGATGAAAGATGATGATGATGGCATGGGCTGAAGGATATGCGACCAAAAGCAATTTCGGTGGGGGATTGCCATTGTAGAGAGGGAGACCGAAATGAAGAAGCTCAAAAATGAAAATGAAAGGGAAGCGGAAGACCAGGTTGTCGCACAAAGGGAGGAGGAGGAGAGAGAAAACCCAGCTTAATTAGCCAAGGCCAAAATATCTAGTATCCATCATGATTTTGGTCCAAAAAGTCTTCATGATTATCCCTTTGTCCCCCATGTTTATTATTTGCTATTTAATCATCAAATAATGCACTTTTGATATCCAAAAATCCAACCTCTTCCCAAGCTCCGAATTTAATCAAATTGAACTTTAATTCATCACTCGATCTCTCAAATTGAGGTCCAATTTCGTGGTAGAAAAATCTCAAATAATTTTCTATAATTCCCCAATATCATACAGCTCAGCTTGGAAGTCCAAATTTCCTTTAATTTGGCCCATCCGAATTTCCGCTAATTTTCCGCGGCATCCGATTCGATTTTCCGTAAAAATCTCGGAGTCTCTGAAAATTTCTCGGAGGATGGGTCGAAGTTCCTAAAATAGCTTGTGACACCTCAGAACTTTCAATTTCTGAGATCGGGTTCAAATTCGCGGTTATTTTCAATCCGGCGCGCTTTTAGCGTAACCTAGTCTATCGAATAAGTTTTAGGAATTTTTTTGATGCAATTGACCCATGATCGATTTATCTCGAGTCACAATGTACATCTCCGACACATTGGCGACTCTCGATTGTCGTGAAAATCTCGAGGTTTCAATTACGGGCACCGGGTACCAAAACAACGGAAAATCAATTTAGTGCCAATCGATGAGAATTTTTCAATCAAGTGGAATCACCCACAATTTGATCACATATCTCAGTCGAATCGACCTATCTCTAATTTCTGATCGATCTCTGACGGTGCCGTAATGACCCTTGTAGATTAACACGGTCGAGCAATCGATTCTTAGTCGAATTCTCAAGTCCAATTGCATTTAGATTCCCTAATTGCTTCCCCAGATAATCCAGTTATCTCGTGAGTGATCAGCTTAGAGAATAGCACTATTAGCATTTCGATGAAAGCCCGATTTATTTAATCGAAAATAAATTCTAAAAATTCAGGCTGTCACACTGCCCCTTCTCGCTTTTGGCCTTCCACCTGACATTTATTGCGAAGATTTTCGCAATATGGTCGAGATAGTTTAGTGAGTTTGTGGGAGCATTGAAACAAAATTCTGGAAGCTCGTTCCCAAATGGATCTTCCTTCAGTAATTCAACATATACAGGACATCTATCATGAGTTGCGACGGAACGTTGCTCGTAGTCATGAGTTGTGAACAGCGACCCTCCTAAATGGATTCCTCCCCCCTTACTTCAAGTGAACATTGATGCAAGATTGTCATGCCTCCAGTGCCGCTTTGGCCAGAGATCATAGAGGTCATATGTACCGCAAAACTTGTCTCTAGAACTTACGCTCCCTTTGCTCTCCATGCTGAGGGAAACGTTGATATATTAGCAACTCAAATGGCTTCTGAACAGGGTGGAGAGAAGTCTATTTTGAAAGCGTTTCCCTTACCCACATATGAGAAATAAATTGGGACAAAACCATATATATAAAGAGCTTTGCTACCTCGTGGTCAAGTTATCTGGAATATTTCAACTATAGCTATTTTTGAAGAATTGTTGTAAATTTTTTGGAGCTTTATTCCTTTGTGGCCAGATGCAGCTTTAGAAATTAAAACCTAAATCCATCTCAAGTGCTTAATATCTGGGAGTTCTATATTTTTAGGTTTAATGTATGTAAAATTGTAATGCGTCTGGGATGAGTCGCAAGTCCTTACCTTCCTGCAAGTGCATGGCACGTGAGGGTGAGCAAACTCATTAACAAAAGTCTTTCTTCAGTTCTGGCATCTTTATCGACTTTAGGGCAAGATTTTGGAACGATTCTATTTGAAAGTAGATTCTCGATCGTAAATAATTCTTTTTATTTTGTTCCCGAACAGATTCTAAGCATTTTAAGTCGTTTGGTAATTGTCCAAAATTTCTTACTCTGGAATAGAATTGTGTTTAGTACCGTGCTTATTGATTATGTTCTAAATTTCTTTTAATTTTTAAATAATTTTTTTACTTTTTTTCCTTTTTTTCCTTTTTTCTTTATTTTTCTTTTCTTTTTTTCCTTTTTTTCTTTTCATATTCTACTTCTTCTTCTTGTAGCCGGCGACCTCATCGGAGCGTCGTCGGCCCCTCGTCGGTAGCCGAGCGAGGCTCGCCCGGCCCGCCGGTAGCGGGCGAGGCCCACCTAGCCACCAGCGAAGTGGGGCGTCGCGAGGCTTGCCCAATCTCACCGGTGGCCAGGCGGGCCTCACCGGGGTTGGGTGAGGCCCGCCTAGCCACAAGTAGGGCTAGGCGAGCCTCGTTGAGGCTAGGCGGGCTCGCTCGCCCGGCGAGGCTCGCCCGGCCACCGGCAAGTTCACTGGATCTCGCTGGCAAGCTCGCCAAATCGGTGATCGGCGGTAGCGGACGGCGGTGGACAGCAGCGGGCAGCGGTGGATGGCGGCGGGCGGCGGTGGACGGTGGCGGGCAGTGATGGACAGCGGTCGCGGGATGGCGGATGGGAAGAAGAAGAAAAGTTGATTTTTGATTCTCAAATTTGTTCCCGGAATAAAAATCAACTTTTTTTATTATTATTATTCTTGATTCCACTCCCAATCTGTTCCTGAGAACAAAAATTTTACCAAACACGATTCTGTTTCAAAACTACTCTCGAGAACAAAAAATTAGAAATGGGTATTGTTTGGCACATTACCAAACAGCCCCTTAGCATCTAATCCACAATAATTTCAATGTATTAATTTTGAACCGAGGCAATTTTATGAGTCTCATTATTTGAACTAAACTCTTTAAATCATTGAATTCTTAAATTTAGCCCATTTGAGCCCTGAACCCTAAGCAATTCGGACACATTTTTCCTCGACGGTCGTTAAAATCTTCATGTGTCTTACATGTGCCATGCATATGTTCCACATGTGCCATGTGCCGTGCATGTGCACTACATGTGCTATGCACATCTTCCCAAAGGGTTGTTGACTAAAATTTATGTTTTTCACGTAATTTTCCAATTTATACTTAAATTAGAATTAGAATTTTCAATGCTTCTTTTAGAAGATTGTTGTATTTCTCCGCTCCTAGGGGAGATCCAAGAGGTACTCTCTTTTTTAATAAATGTAATAAGATTCTATAGC
Organism: Eucalyptus viminalis; assembly: GCA_014182385.1. Lineage (NCBI taxonomy): Eukaryota > Viridiplantae > Streptophyta > Magnoliopsida > Myrtales > Myrtaceae > Eucalyptus > Eucalyptus viminalis. The sequence continues at coordinate 65,421,444 of CM024533.1, read as the reverse complement.
CAAATAAAAATTATTGTCGATAACCTTCCACTTGTATTGTAACTTTTTCGGAGCTTTATTAATTTCAAGACAATGCAACTTTTGGAGTTTAAAGGTATGTATGTTTTGCGAAAAATTGATAATTTGGAAATGATTTTTCTAAAATGATTGCATGTATCATCTACAAAAATGAACGAACGAAAATTATTTTCATCGTCCATGAAAATATTTAGACATAAATTGTTGTCCACGATGAAAATTATTTTTCATTAGCTAATTATTTCACATGATACGAGTAATTATTTTAAGAAATTATTTTCAAATTATTCATTTTTTTGCAAAACAAACATAGCATAAAACCTAACTCCAGTCTTATAAGTTTGTTATGAATAATACAATCCATCTCAAAGACTTAAAAGTATGGATTCCACATTCGTAGAATCAATTTATGTTGGATTTAAATGTGCCTAGGGTTTCACCTACAACTCAAGAATGGTTTCATCGTCACTAAAAGAATATCAATCAATATAATTATATGATTTTCAAACTAACAACATGCATAAACTCATCTATTTGAACTCTGGTGGTTTGTGCTAACGAATCCTTGGCGACCCAACTCATCTCGATTACCTCAAAAGTCAACGGGCGGCTTTAAGTTTACCTGCAACTCGCAAGTCCTCACCTTCCTGGAAGAGCATTGCACGCGAGGGTGAGCGGACGATCTTACGAAAAGTCTTTCTTCAGCGGAGCTCAAACCCAAGAACGATTAATCTGGGGGATCTTTATCTGCTTCTCAGTGTTTGATCCGGACTCTTCATCTTCACTCCCCCATCTCCGGTAATCTCCTCTCATTCATTGCCTTTTTTTTTTCCATTAATTTGATGAAAATAATAGAGGGACTCTCAGATCAGCATCAATTCTTTCCATAGTTGACTCCATGATCGATCACTGTAATTTGTATCCAACACCAACAGTTTTAGCCTAACCCCAGTCACGTGTAAACCCTGCTCATCTGCTTCCATCTATGCAACAGTCAGGCCTCAGATCTTGAAACTCAATTTCATTCCTGTGCATCAGCTGAATCAGTTAGAATTAGGATTGGTTGATTTCATTTGTTTAACAGTGTAGACAAATTAGTACATTATTGTCTGGTAAATAAGCAGTGAGAAAGAACACTCCTAGACAGAAAATTGATACCTTCAACTCTGTATTTAACAGAAGAGGCAGACTGAAGAGACTATAATGTTGCACTCTGTGGTGAACCAGAACTCTCAGGTTCTGTAAAATGCAGCTCTCATTCCTGTACGCCTATGTGTTCAAACTTATTTTGCTGGAAAAATAGTTATAGCATTCACGCTTCTTTTTTCTGTTGAATTTTTATCAACTCCACAAGTGATTGGCAATCCGCTCCTCTTTTTCTGATATGCTGATATTGTCTGACAGATGTGAATAATAGCCTCATGCCTAACTAATGCTCCTCCCTTGCCCTGTATCTGTTTGTTTGTAACCTAGTTGAATTAGCTGTAGAGTAATTTCTTGATTTCATTTTTCTAATGAGATAGTCATAGGAATATCTGATTCTTTGCCTGCACCCATTAAGGTCAAGTGAGCAACTAACTGATTGCTGTAGAATGTTTTTGTCAAATCGATTTTGGATGTTTTTGTCAAATCAATTTTGGTAAAACTAAAAGAGTCTGGTTTCGGCATAACTTCTTATGAGATAATAAGATAATTAGCCAACCTAGAAGCCACAGTAGGCACTTACGTGCAGAGGATATTCAACGTTACCTTTTAAGAAAAAAATTATCCAATAAGTAAAAGTTTTAGACAAATATAGGTTGACAGTGATACATCTTCTTGAAATTTCGTTTTAATCAATTTCAAGTGTGACCCGAAACCCGTAATATCACAATAATTTGGAGATTTCTTCCTTTATATTGGGATGGGTCAACTTCTCTACTATATTGTTAAGAAAATAATCGGACATATGTTGGTGGCCAGTGCAATGCCAGAAGAAGCTCGTGCATTTGTTATCAAGGTTTCTGTCTAGAATGACTTAAAAGAGAAGAATTTTTGAGAGAAATCATGATAATCATCACTCCACTTTCATAGTAAACGTTTTTCCTAGTGGGATATTGAGTTGTCGCAAGTCCTCTGAAAATTCAGGAAATGGAGAAGCCAATGGAAACCTTATTATGAAGTGTTCTTGAGCTTTAGAGGACCAGATACTCGTCATGACATCATTGATATCCTTTACAACAGCCTCATTAATGCTGGAATACGGGCATATAGAGATGATGAAGAGCTTCGCATTGGGGAAGAGATTGGCCCGGAGCTTCTCCAAGCGATTAAGCAGTCGAAAATCTCAATTCCTATCTTTTCTAAAGAATACGCTGCCAATAAATGGTGCCTTATGGAGTTAGTTCAGATGGTGGAATGTAAGGAAAAGTGGGGACAAAAGATCATGCCAATTTTCTATGACATTGAACCATCTGAGGTTAGTAACAAGACTACAACTTATGGCCAGGCCATTCAGTCACGCATAAATAAGCAACTGTACACTGATGAGACTATTCAGAACTGGAAGGCAGCTCTTAACAAGGTTGGAGAATTAAAGGGATGGGAACTCAAGGACAGGTACTTGAATTTATTATTGTAAATGTTTTGTTTGTACCTTAGATATTATTCTATTCATCTTGATTTAATAATTTGGTTCTTTTGCCTTCAATACTATCAGAGGGAAAGGTGAGTTCACAAGAGAAGTTGTTCAGAAGGTTTTAATCAAATTGAAAAAGAACTACTTGGCAGTACCTGATTTCTTGGTTGAAATGGACGATCACGTGGATAGAATCATGGAATTAATAGGTGAGACCACTAAAACAAAGATTGTCGGTATCTATGGTATGGGTGGTGTCGGAAAGACAACTCTTGCCAAAATCATCTATAACAAACTGTTGTCTGATTCTACTAAAGATTACAACTTGTCTAATTTCTCGAATGAAATGGACAATCAAGTGGACAGTATCATGGAAGTGATAGGTAAACAAACCATTGATTCCACTAAATGTTGCTCCCTGTCCAACATTGGAGATATGAAAATTGAGAGTTTGCAAAATCAGCTCATCTCTATTGTCCTAGGAAAGAAACGACAGACCATCAATGATTTCGATGAAGGGAAAAAAGTGATCAAGGAGTTGTTATCCTCTACAAAGGTCATACTTCTACTTGATGATGTCGACCAAAAGGCTAAGCTAGATGCTCTTGTGGTGATGGGTAAATGCTGGTTTGGCAGTGGAAGTAAGGTTATTATTACCACAAGAAACAAAGAAGTTCTCAAAGATATCGAGTTGAAGCACGAACTTATTGGAATGGATTTTGATCATTCTCTTCAACTATTTAGCAAACATGCGTTTAGAAGTGATCATCCTCCAGCAGAATACGCCCCTCTCCCCGAAAAAGTAGTAAAAGTCTGTGGTCATCTTCCTTTGGCTCTTGAGATCATAGGTTCATTTTTAGCTGGAAAAGACAGAAGATTTTGGGAGACCACATTAGAGAAGCTGGAAACTATTCCCAATGAAAATGTTGAAGAAAAGTTGAACATCAGTATCAAGGCATTACAACCACATGCAAAGGAAATATTTCTTGATGTTTGTTGCTTCTTCGTTGGGTTTGATGTGAAAATTGTGAGGCACATGTGGAAAAGCTGTGGGTTTTTACCTGACTATTATCTTGATGTCCTCCAACAGATGTCGTTAATAAAGATTACAAAACATGACCGATTGTGGATGCATGATCTACTAAGAGACCTTGGGCGACATTTCGTTCGTCGGATTGGTACATTTAGACCAGAGAAACAAAGTCGAGTGTGGGATCATGAACAAGCAAATGATATTCTCATAGCAAAGGTAAAGTGTGTGCAATTTTATTCCTATTTAGAGAGGGATGAGTTATACACATTGATTTTGGCTATTTGCTTCTATCTAAATCAAGTCATTACTTGTCTGCTTACTATGATGACATGCTTACATGTAAATAATATTGTAAATCAATTTGAAAGTAAAAACAAAATGTACATTCCTGAAGTATGTTCAACTTGAATCCCTTTGATAGGCAATTATGTGATCACTAGCTTCTATTTCCTTTTTTGCTTTGGCAGGAACAGAAAACGTTAAAGCAATACATCTCAAGTTTGATCATCAATCTCAACACTTCTTTAAGAAGGAAGAATTTGCAAGTCTATCAAATTAAAGGTTTCTTCAAGTGGAACGTGGAGACTTGGATATAAAAAATGTCCAGTATTTTTCTTTAACCAACTGTTCTAGAGAAATCTATCCAACCTTCCAAAGTTGAGATGGCTCTCATGGCATAAATTTGTTCAGCATTGTCCTTCAACCAAGCGGTTCCATAAAAATTTGCACATCCTTCCGAATTTGAGATTTCTCTCATGGCATAACTTTCCCATCTTTTTCCAATTGACTGCATTTTCCCTTATGAAGATAGTGATTCTTGATCTATCACGAAGTAAAATTACAAATGATTGGGAGGGATGGAACCACCTCAAGGTATGGTATTATTTCAACATGAATTTGCTATATTAACTTCATTGTCTTGTATCACAAAATGATCCAGAATTAACCTCTTCTCTTCATTACAGATGACAAAGGATTTGAAGGTTCTTAATATGACAGGATGCGGAAACTTGCACAGAACTCTTGACCTTTCTGCTCATGAAAATTTAGAGCAATTGATTCTTGAAGGGTGCATGGAACTGGTTCAAGTTGATAGGTCTATTGGTAAGTTAAAGCATTTAGTGTTATTAAACTTGAAATATTGTGGGAAACTTCGGACATTGCCAGATGAGATGGAGGAATGGGAAGCCTTGAAAGAACTTCTCATTGGTTGGACATCTATTACCAAAATTCCTGAATGGAAAGGAAAGGAGAAATTGGAAACTCTCAGTGCAACTTCATGTCATTCACTGAGTAAATGCAATTTAGCTGGTTGCTCAACATCACCGTTATATCTTGGCTTGTCAAATACAAGAATAAGGAAACTTCCATTTGGAAATTTTAAGTCTCTCATTGAGTTGGATCTTTCTAATTTGAGCATACAAAAGTTACCCAATTCAACAGAGACAATGAAGAATTTGAGAGTACTAAGTATGTCTCACACCCCCTTAGCAAAGCTACCACGCGCCCTTGGGATGTTGGAGAAGCTTGAAGAGATCCATGCTGACAGTTGTGGAAATTTGTGTGGGGAAATTCCAAGTGAGATTGGAAGACTATCATTTTTTAGAATCTCGAGGTTAATGAGCACGGGAATTTCGAATATACCTAAGCTTCCTGAAAGTATGACCAAACTCTGCTTGAGCGATAATCTACAGATGAGATGTCAAGATCTCTTGAACCTATTAAATTTGAGAGTTTTGAGGTTGGAATTGAAGTATGGAACCCCTTCCAATCTCAATTGGATCGAAGGGTTAAGAAAGCTAGAGTCCTTATGGTTGTGTTGTGATAGTCTAGTCACCTTACCTTTAGATTTTAATCTCCTTGCGAAGCTGAGGAATCTTTTCCTCATCGTAAATAAACTAGAATGCCTTCCTAGGCTTCCCCATAATTTGTCATGCTTTCATATTCATGGGCGTGGGTTAATGGAAAAGTCGATAAATCTTTCATATTTTGAGAAGTTATCAGAATTGCGAGTCTATAATTGTGAACACCTAATAGAGATTCAAGGCCTTGAACATTTGAATAACTTGCAAAGGCTTCATCTTAATCAACTTGCATTGCTGGTGAAGTTGCCCAGCCTAACTGGCTTGAAGAAGCTCTGGAGACTTTGGATAGAAGATTGTCCTAAACTGGTTGAGGTTCGAGGCCGGCTAGAATCGCTGGAGTACCTTCATTTACGGAACTGTGAATCACTTGAAAAGCTGCCTGATCCATTAACCTTCAAGCATATAGAAGTATTATGGATAAATGGTTGTTGGAAGCTCAAAGAGATTCAAGGCCTAGAAGATTCGAAGAACTTGAGTTTGTTATCTCTATAGGATCTTCCGTTGCTAGAAAAGTTGCCTGACCTGACCAATGCCAAGGAGCTCGATACTCTTGCTTTATGGGATTGTCCTTGTCTGTTTGAGATTCAAGGTAGGCTAAAATCAGTGGTGTCACTTCGTATTATTGGCTGCGGGTCTCTGCGACAATTTTCTGATCCTTCAAGCTTCAAGAAGCTAATGAGCTTGGTTATAAATGAATGCGAAAAATTGGAGGAGATTCTGGAATCCGGTGAGTACAGAGATTTGAAAAAAGCCAGAGATGCAGAGCGAATGTTCGTGGGCAGGGTATCGCGGAGAAGAGATTTCGAACTGGAGTGGTGGGGCATATTTTCTCGAAAAGGTGTGTAGGTGGGACCCATCTTTAAGAAATTTTATCTTTTATTTTTATTTTTATTGGCAGTTGTGCTCTCTCTCTCTCTCTCTCTCTCCTCTCAGATTGTTTCCTTCTCCTTCCTTCGTCTTCCTCCCCTCATCAGCGACGACCCGAGCGAGAAGCTCGCCCAGAGCCAGCAGCGACGGCGAACCCTAGCGGAAGCACGAGATGCTCTTCGACCTGGCGGAGATCTCCCTCCAGGGACTGCAACCACGTCTTCCTGCCCGCCGATCTGTTCCGCGAGGGGTTAATAGATTGTGGTCTTCCTTTTCCATTTTGGTTGCAGCTGACTCAGGCCAACAAGGGTTCTTCCTGCTCTGCATCTTTAAATGGTTATCTGCATTTTCATTCGGACTCGGCGGCTGTCTGATTTGATTCTTCATCTTCACCTGTATTCCTTTGCTGGTAATTTTCTCTTCGCATTTGCATGAATTGGGTCCGCGTGCGAACCTTTGATGCAACTAGTGATGGATTAGGAAAAGATTTGGAACGGGATTTTCAGTCATGACTTATCATTCATACGCAATAAAAACAGCCTTTCAATGAACTCACTCGGGAGCTGACTCAATTGATTTCTTCCATTTGCATCTAATCTTTAATAGCTTTAACCTAACCACAAGTCACGCTCTATTGAAACACATTGCAACTCCTGTGCGTCAGTTCACTTCTGCACCAATGAGGGGATTGATTTTGGCTCCTTACGAACTAGTTCAAAGATACATTAGGAATCGGTTTTTTTTTTTTTTAGGGGCGGAGGGGGATTTATCTGATTTCATTTATCTTATGCAATATAGTCGACTGGGACTCGATTCTTCTTCTGAGCTTATCAAGGTCTAGCTAAAACCGAAGATATTGTCCTGGAAGGCTGGAAACCTTACTATAATCGATTGGTTCTGCAATTTCTTTCTTCTTTTTTTGGTCTGTCGTGGTCCTACTTCTTAAACTCTTAGTGGGTGCAATTAATAATTAATCTTGTCATGGAGAAATTCATCAAGGATTCAAGATGACTTGCTCCATAATTCTTTCTCTGAGATTAATGTTCAATATGTTGCATTCAGTGTCATGAATTCAATTAGATATCAGTAACCATATTCACAGAATTGTTGCGGATTTCCATTGAAAATTTCCAAATTGAGGACATGAAAAGTAGTGGCAAAACATTATGCCTAGCATGAACATAACCCTCCCTAGTTAATGATCATGTGCAGTGGTCGCAAAGGTCCTTTAGTTTTCATAACTTAAAACAGATTTCTACAGGGGCTTCTAAATGATTAATGACTGCATTTCAAGTTTTGATATTTGAAATTATCATTTGGGATTTAAGTTCTTGTTGTAGAAATAGAGACATATGAAACTTTGGGGCAAAATTTATGGTGCCATGGGGTTCGAAAATTGAAAATTTCCGTGTTGGTAGAATTCCAATTTTGCTGGAAAGAAAGAAGGGACTGGTTACCTGCTTGTTAGGTGAATCAGTAGTAAATTATCAATATTATCGGAAATTTATCAAATTTCCACTAAATTGGTAAATTACCAAATCTTCTTTTTGTTCTACCTGTATATTAAATAAATTGCTAACACTATCAGAAATTTGTCGATATAAGGAAGTTGTAAATTATCGAATCCAAATTTAAAATTTTACCATTGTCGTAAGTGAATGAACAAGACTATTAAGAATTTATCAATATTCTAAGAATTAAGTAAATTACCAACTCCATGGATATTCTGAAAGTATTGCTAGTAATATACCCACACTGCAATTAATTTTCCTGAGTACGTATATGAGACTCTGGAAAAAATGAATATTCTACTGTTTAAGGCAGGTCTCTATATGGGTGAAAGGACATGAAGTCCAATGATTCATACACAAAATGATATGACTTCTGTAACATAATGTGAATTAGATAGTAGCCCATACGTGATATTATGAACTTGAGGTCCAAGATTGAGAAAAGAAAGAAAATAGAATGGGTAAGAATCTTGATGAGAATGAGCCTAGGATAGCCATCATTATGCGTTTGTACTGTATTTATCATCGTTGGAGGATACACGTGATGAATGGGTTGAAGCGTTGTAAAAATATGTTTATGATTTCATCCCACATTATTTACTGGTTTCGATATCTCGTTAGTCGATTTAGTCGAGATGAGTCGTGGCTATTAATGAGTAGAGAATAAATATTTACTTTTGTATATCGATGATCTACTGATATCTACGCATCATGAGATTTGGTCATATAAATGATATATGACCTTATTTGCCAATTGTTATTGTTGTGTTCTCAGGTTGACGAGTAGTGATTAGGCCTCCCATTTTAGAAGTAGAGACGTTTAGATTTGCACTTCTACATATCTTTTTAAGGTGGATCTTCTGTACAAGGTTAGGGAAGCTGGAATCCTTGCTGTTAGAATCTCACTGTAGACATTCATTTGATGTTAAGTTATTTATTAAATTGATATTCAAATTGTATGTAAAATTCAGGTTTTGACAATTTCAATGATGCTTCTAAATTCATTGAATCTCCAAGTCCTTCGTAGCTTAGAAGGTTAGGGAAGCTGGAATCCTTGCTGTTGGAATCTCATTATTTCATCACCCCATCTTCACACATCATTCTTCTTTCACAGCTCAAGGAACCAGAAATGGTCCTCTGCAAGAATCTGCAATGCCAACCTGGCCTTCCCCCAAATTTGCTGTGCTTGGATACCGAATCATGCAGGGAAATAAAAACATCAATAGACCCTTCAAATTTGAAGGCACTGTCAGATTGGGAAGTTGCTCATTGCTTTAAAGTGGGAGAGTTCAGAGGCCTTCAAGTTTTGGAGAACCTGAGTGCCTTAAAGCTTGGAGGAGTTCCATCTATGGACAAGTTGCCTGTCCCGATCAACTTAAAGAAGCTCCAGAAATTTTTCTGCAGTGATGTCCTAAGGTGGTTGAGATCAAAGGCAGACTAAAATCGTTGGAGGCAACTTTGGATAGGTTCTTTTAAATCTTTGGAGAAGTTACCAGATCCATCAAGCTTCAAGAAGCTAAAATCTTTTTATATACACAAGCGTGAGGAGGTAGAAGATTCTCTGAGTTCTGATGGCGGTGGACTTGAAGGAAAAGATGCAAACCGATCTTGCGAAATCCTACTTGTCTGAGCATCTTTTGTTGTTGTTAGGATACTTTTATGTTCTGAGTTAGGTTAATGGTAGAATGTAAACGTTGGTTGCGCACCTGATTTCAGTGGTTAGCCAGTAACTCAAAAACTGTATATGTGGCAAGCTCCATATACAAATGTTTATACCATTTCTTCTCTCAATTGTGTTACTATTGTATCCAAGCTAAGCTTCCAACGTTGAAGGTTTTTTTCGTATTGCTTCTGCTGTGGATCTTCTGTTCCCACCATTGCCTCAGGTGCAGACTGTCAATGTTTCAGATGCGAATTCTTCCTCTCTACAGTTCGTATTCTTTCCTATAGCGGATGTGAGACTGAGGGAGTAAAAATTGATTTGCAAACTTCCCAAGTGCCGTAAGAAACTATAGAGTCGAAAGCACACAAACTTTTGAGGGATAAAATTGACAGAAAATTAGATAACTAAGCTTTCCACTGGCTCTTTTTTCCTTGCCTTAGATTTAGTTTGTCTCAATTGATTTGATCTAAGAACTTCACCATTGGTACTACTCGATACCTTTCAACATGGTAGCGACATGATCCTCAATACTATATCAGGCAAAATGACAGCATCATGTCTATCGAATTGAGTTGATAGAAATTTCAGAATTGAAAAGAACACTAAATAATTTTGATGACGGGGATTGTGTACTATTGCTAATGCTTGCAGGTCTGCTATCACTGAAGACGTTGTCCTAAACTTCTCCCATGAAGTTGTCCTAAAGTGGTTGAGATTCAAAGCAGAGCAGAACAATTTGGAGATGCCTCATATTGACTGGGTCGGAAAAGCTACTCGACTATTCCAGCTTCTAGAAGCCAACATGTTTGATCATGAACAATACTGAGAAGCTGAAAGATTGGCTTTCTGTAAAAGAAAAAAAAAAAAAAACAGTGCACTAACTACTACTATATCAATTGCCCAATGGTGATCCAAAAAGAAAAGTAGTGGGACGAGGATTAAATAATTATAATGCATGCAAAAATATTGTGCTTTTCACTCCTTTACATCGTCTTTGGTACGACAAAAGAGAAATAATGAGTAAATGAATTGAGCCATTAAATTTCATTACTTTCATTGATAAATCAATATAAGAGCTAACATAAATGTAGGTAATGAAATGAATTAGAGATTTTATGAAAAACAATTTGAAAATAAAATGTAATAAAAATACCAATATTGAACATAGATTTTACAGTATGATTGCATTCACGTTAGATTTAGATATCTATAGTATAATATTGTGCTAGTAATTTAAATTAATTTCCTAGTCATTGTTTAAAAACAATGGAATAACTCTTTTGTTGATTGATCAGCATCGATGCATATAAACATATTATTAATTTAATGTTTAATCATAAATAATTTATAAATATAAGTTAAGTTGACTAATATTTTGAAGTTCATGATTTACTTATAATTTCGTGATATCTATAGCCAGTCGTAATTTCCAATGATTGGACCATAGGATGGCTAGATTTTTCTTAAAATTTTCCTTGGTAAAAAATAAGTTTTAGGATGCCTTCTAGTGGGGATATTGGACGTTACCATTTCACCCCTAATATTCCGACAACATGAAGGTCGGGTGGCTACCCAACCTGCTAAGTGCTGACCAAACACACTATTGTGATTAAACATAAAATATTTTTGGTGCTTTATTCCTTTCTGGCTGTATGCAACTTTTGAGAGATAATAATATTATATGTGCTATAATCTTTATGCGTCATTTTCCTAACTGCTATAATTATTTTTTTCAATTATTTGAGTATCGTATATTCTAAAAGAATATTCTCTCAAGTATCATAACTTTTAATTGATTACGTGAGTGATATAACTTTTAAAAATATTAGTACAAATATGATTTGTGAATGATTTTAAAAAGTGATCGCACAAGCAAACAATGAAAATATTATATAACACTCAAGTGATAATATAAAGTTATAGTGCTTAAGTAAGTCCCAAACAAAAGTTATATCACTCCAACAATCCAAATAAAATTATGATACTCAAATGAGTATTGTACGAAAGTTATGACATTTATGGTATTATTTTCCTCAACTTTTTTTGTTTTACAAATTCATAGTAAGTAACTCTAGCATAATCCAACTCAGTTACTTAAAATATATGAATTCTAAATTTTAGGTTTAGTATATGTAAAATTTGCTCAGGCCTGGGGTTCACCTACAAAAGAAGGGTTTCATCGTCAGTGTAAATTGAATGATTTTTAAACTAATAATATGCAATGAAAGTCTCTCCTTTCGTGCCAACGAAGCTTTGGACTTCCAGAAATTTCCCAGAAACTCAACTCGATTACCTCAAAAGTCAAAAGCAAGGCGCACTCACTTCTTCAGGGTCGCTTGGAAGTTTCCCTGCAACTAAGCAAGCCCTCACTTTCCTGGAAGGGTACGGCGAAGAAGGGTGAGTCACTGTCTAATAGAAGTCTTTTGTCTTTCTTCAGCCGAACTCAAAAGCCAACTCAAAAGCCAAGAACGTTTATGCTTGGGATCTTTGTCTGCTTCTCAGCACTTGATCGGACCGTTCATCTTCACCCCCTCCATCTCCGGGTAATTTCCTTATCGATGTTTGCCTTCTTTTTAATGAATTGGGTCTGTTCCGTAATGCAACTAGATGCAGAATTTGATGGAAACAAGAGAGGGACTCTCAGATCAGCATCAAATTCTTTCCTCAGTTGACTCCGTGATTGATCACTGCCAGTTGCGTCTAGCGCTAATAGCTTTAGCCTCTAACTCAAGTCACATGCTAGAACCCTGCTCATTCACTTCCATCTATGCAAGTGTCAGGCCTCAGATCCTGAAACGCAATACCACCATCAAGATCGACGCCTAAACCCTTGACCAGTCGACCTCGTACCTTGTCAAAAAATCGGAACTTTCTGATATCGGAGACCGGGAGCGGCGAAGAAGAAGACACAGCACGAAGTTGAAGCGGAGGCGAGCGGTGTCGAGCCTCGGAGTGAGCTCGTCGGCGGCGGCGGCGGCGGCAGCGGCCCTCGCGACGACGAGCCGAAGAAGAGGAGCGGCAAGAAGAAGAGGAGGGAAGGTGGCGGCGGTGGCCCTCGCGACGACGAGCCGAAGAAGAGGAGCGGCCAGAAGAAGAGGAGGGAGGAGGGCGGCGGCGGCGGCCGCGTCGTCCCTCGCGACGACGAGCCTAAGAAGAGGAGCGGCAAGAAGAAGAGGAGGGAGGGCGGCGGGGGCGGCCCTCGTGACGACGAGCCGAAGAAGAGGAGCGGCAAGAAGAGGAGGAGGGAGGGCGGCGAAGGCGAAGGCGAGTCCAGGGGAATCCCCACCGTCAGCATCGCCGTGGCCGGTTCCCTCATCGACAGCGCTCAGTCTGACGAGCTCGCCACCCGCGTACTCTCTCTCTCTCTCTCTCTCAGAGTTTTCGCATGGATTGCTGGCGCTAAAAGCTAAATTTGTTTGAGTGGATCTGTTGACTTCATTTGTTTCATGGGATTTTTTTTTTTTTTAATTTCTGTGCGAACAGAGACGGTGGTATCTTTAAGAGACTTCCAGACGACAAATTCGTATATTATTGTGTAGTGATTAGCAGTAAGAACGCTCCTAGGCAGAAATTGATACCCTTAACACTGTATTCAACAGTAGAGACAGATTGAATAGACTATAATGTAGCACTCTGTGGCGAACCGGAAGTTTTCGCTTCCCTACGGTACAGTTCTCGTTCCTGTACTTCTGTGTGTTCAAACTTATTTTCTGGAAAAACAATTGTAGCATTCATGCTTCTTTTTTCTGTTGAAATTTCATCAACTACAATATTTGTTAGTAATTCACCCCTCTTTTTCTGATATGCTGATACTTTCTGGCAAATGCGAATGTTTTATCTCCCAATGCTCGCCCATTGACCCCGTACCTGCATGTTAACAAACTAAAATTTCACTGTAATAGGAGATTGGTTTATGCTCTTTAGAAACTAGTCCAATGGAGAGGGTTGAATTAGCTTTAGTGTAATTTATTGATTTCACTTTTCCAATTAGAGATCTTCATGGGAGCATTTCTTCGCCTGCGTCCGTTAAGGTCAAGGGAGCAACTAATTGAGGGTCGTCGAATGCCTGTCAAATCTATCTCGGTAAAATAGAAGAGTAAGGTTTCATCATAATTTCTTATCGAATTGGTCATCTTGGTTTCTTCCTAGAGATACTTAAAACAGAAGAGTTTCTAAGAGAAATCGTGATAATCATCACTCCGCTTTCATGGTAAACATTTTTCAGGTGGAATATCAGGTGATTGCAAATCCTCTGAAAATTTAGGAAATGGAGAAGCCAACGGAATCTGATTATGAATTATTCTTGAGCTTTAGAGGACCGGACACTCGGCTTGACATTGCCGATATACTTTACAAGAGCCTCAGTCGTGCCGGAATAAGGGCATATAGAGATAATGACGAGCTTCCCATTGGGGAAGAGATTGGCCCGAAGCTTGTCCAAGCGATTAAGCAGTCGGAAATCTCGATTCCTATCTTATCTAAAGGATATGCTACCAGTCCATGGTGCCTCATGGAGTTGGCCCAAATGGTGGAGTGCAAGGAAAACTAGGGACGAAAGATCATGCCAATTTTCTTTGACGTAGCACCATCTGAGGTTCGTTACCAAACTGGAAGTTACGGTAAAGCCATCACTTTACACAAAAATAAGGAGCGGTTCGCTAATGAAACTATTGAGAAGTGGAAGACAGCTCTTAGCAAGGTTGGAGCGTTAAGAGGATGGGAACTTAATGGGAGGTAGTCAAATTTACTATTTTTCATGATTGTTTGTAGCGTGGATATTATTCTGTTCATCTCAATTTAACAGTTTGGTCCTTTTGCCTTCAATATTGTCAGAGGCAAAGGTGAGTTCACAGAAGAAATTGTTCGGACGCTGTTGATTGAGTTAAAAAAGAACAACTTGGCAGAACCTGATTACTTGGTTGAAATGGACGATCATGTGGACAAAATCATGGAAAAGATGAGTACACAGACCACTGGAACAAAGATTGTTGGCATCCATGGTATGGGTGGTGTCGGAAAGACAACTCTTGCCACTATCATCTATAATAAACTGTCGGCTGATTTTGATAACTGTTGCTTCATGTCTAACATTCGAGAGACAAAGATTGTGATTTTGCAGAATCAGCTTCTCTCTAAAGTCCTAAGAATGGAATGGCCATCCATCAATACTATTGTTGAAGGGATTACTGCGATCAAGGAGAGGTTGTCCTCTAACAAGGTTTTACTTGTACTTGATGATGTCGACCAAAGCACTCAACTAAACACTCTTGTAGGGACAGGTGAACACTGGTACGGCAGAGGAAGTAAGGTAATTATTACCACAAGAAACGAGGAAGTTCTCAAAGATGTTGATTTTAAGTACGAGCTTACTGAAATGGATTTCAATCATTCTCTTTTACTGTTTAGCAAGCATGCCTTTAGAAGAGATCATCCCCCAGCAGAATACGTTTCCCTCTCGAAAAAAGTGATAGAAATTTGTGGTCATCTTCCTTTGGCTCTAGCGATTATAGGTTCATCTTTAGCTGGAGAAGACCCAAAGTTTTGGGTGGCCAAATTAGAAAAGTTGAAAACTATTCCCGAACCAGAGGTTAAAAGTAAGCTGAGCATCAGTTTAGAGGCATTAGAACCTCCAGAGATGGAAATATTTCTTGATGTTTGTTGCTTCTTTGTTGGGTTTGATGTGAGAACTGTGACTTACATGTGGGCCAGCCGTAACCTTTTCCCTGAATATTCTTTGGAAGTCCTCAAACGGAAATCATTAATGAAGATTGTCGAAGGTAACCGACTGTGGGTGCATGATCAGCTAAGAGACCTTGGGCGAGACATCATTCGTGAAAGAGCTCATTTTAAAATTGAGAAGCAAAGTCGGGTGTGGGATCATGAGGAATCGATTGATGTCCTTGAAATAAAGGAGGTAAAGTATTTGCAATGTTATTTGCAATGTTGTTCCTATTCAAAGAGACGAGATACACACATTGACTTTGCTTATTTGCTTCTATCTAAACCGAGTCATTACTTGTGTGCTTAGTACGATCACATGCTCATCCGTAAATTATATTGCAAATTAATTTTAAATTATATGTAAGAAGTACATTCTCAAGTATATTCAACTCGAATCCTTCAACAGGCAATTATGGGATCACTATCTTTTGTTTAATGTTTTTTTTTTTTTTTTCCTTTTTCGGCAGGGAAGAGAAAACGTTGAAGCAATATGTCTCAGGTTTGACAGTCAATTTGAAGACTTCATTGAGAAGGAAGAATCTATAAGCCTATCAAAATTAAGATTTCTTCAAGTGGATTGTGTAGACTTGGATGAGAACAACGGTCAGCATTTTCCTTCTACCAACTGGGCTCAGAGGAATCCGATAATGCTTCCTAATTTGATAATGCTCTCATGGCATAACTTTCCTGTATATTTCAAATTCATCACAATTTGTCTTAAGAAGCTAGTGATTCTTGATCTATCAAGGAGTGAAATTATTGATGAGTGGGAGGGATGGAACCAACTCAAGGTGCGGTATTTTTCAACATGAACTGGCTATATTGACTTTGCTGTCTAGTATCTCAAAATTGATTCAGAATCAACCTCTTCTCTTCATTACAGATGGCAAAGAGTTTGAAGGTTCTAAATTTGACTGGGTGCAAAAATTTGCATAGAACTCCCGACTTTTCTGCTCATAAAAACTTAGAGCAACTGATTCTTCAAGGGTGCACGGAACTGGTTGAAGTCCATAGGTCTATTGGTAGGTTAAAGCATTTAGTGTTATTAAACTTGAAATATTGTGAGAAACTTCAAACATTGCCAAACGAGATGGAAGAAATTGAAGACTTGAGAGAACTTCTTCTTGATGGGACATCTATTACCAAAATTCCTGAATGGAATGGAATGGAGAAATTGGAAACTCTCAGTGTAGTGTCATGTTGCTTACTGAGTGAACTTCCACTTGGAAATTTTGGATCTCTCGTTGAGTTGAAACTTTTTCGGTCGAAAATACGAGAGCTACCCAATTCAATAGAGACAATGAAGAAATTAAAATACTAAATCTTTGACTCCATGTTAGAAAAACCTCCATGGGAAAAGCTACCTAGCAGCCCTTTGGATGTTTTGGAAATCCAAGTGAGATTGGAAGACTATCATTGGAGAAGCTTGAAAAGATCCATGCCAGAGTTGTAGTTATTTGAGGGGGAAATGCCAAGTGAGATTGGAAACTACCATTTCTAAGAGTCTTGTCGTTATCGCACACCAATATTTCCAATATACCTAAGCTTCCTGAAAGTTTGACCGAACTATACCTTTCCAAGAATGTACAGATGAGATGCCCAGATCTCTTGAACCTAATAAATTTGAGATTTTTGAATTGAAATTAGAGTATCAAAGCCCTTCCCATCCAACACGAAGCCTCAATTGGATAGGAAGGTTAAGAAAGCTAAAGTCCTTGGGGTTGTATTGTGATGATTTGATCACTCTACATTTAGATTTTAATCTCCTTTCAAAGCTCAAGGAAGTTTAAACTCATCGCAAATAATCTAGAATGCCTACCTAAGCTTCTTCAGAATTTATCAACTTCCATTTTGATGGGCGTGGGTTAATGGAAAAGTCGATAAATCTTTCATATTTGGAGAAGTTATCATTATTGAAGTCCATTAATGTGAACAGCTAATAGAGATTCAAGTTCTGGAATCTTTGAAAAGCCTGGGAAATTCTTATTTTTATGAACTTCCATCCGCTGGTGAAGTGGCCCGACTTTGACTGGCTTGAAGAAGCTCCAGAGTTTATGGATAAATGATTGTCCTAAACTGGTTGAGGTTCCAGGTCAGCTAGAATCGTTGGCGTCTTTTGATTTAAGGCGCTGTCAATCACTCGAACGGTTGCCCGATCCATTGAGCTTCAAGCATATAGAGTCATTTAATATAAGTAGTTGTTGGAAGTTAGAAGAGATTCAAGGCCTAGAAGCTTCGGAGGACTTGTTTCAGTTATTTATAAGGGATCTTCCGTTGCTAGAGAAATTGCCTGACCTAACCAATGCCAAGAAGTTGCATGCTTTTGCTTTATATGATTGCCCTCGTGTGGTTGAGATTCCAGGTAGGTTAGAATCATTGGGCGTGCTTGCTATAGGACGCTGTGGGTCTCTGCATAAATTTCCTGATCCTTTAAGCTTAAAGAAGCTATGGTACTTGTTGATAAAGGACTGAGAGATTGGAGGAGACTCTGGAATCCGATGAGTACGGACATTTCAAAGAAGTGAGAAGAGCCACTCTAGAACTTTTGGCGAAAGAGTGAGGAGAGCCTTTCAAGAATTTTGGTTTAGAGACTGAAATCACGGAGAGAAGATTCCGTATCAGATTAGTGAGGAATATTATCTCCAAATGACGCGTAAAGGTAGCACCCACTCTTAAGAAATATCAACTTTTTCTCTCTCCTTTTTTTATTTGTTTCGTTTTTTCTCCCGTTGCCCCCCTCCCTCTGGTCTTCTCACGTTCTTTCGTTCTCCTTCCATCGTCTTCCTCCCTCATCAGTCATCAGCGACGACCCTGAGCGAGGAGCTCGCCCAGAACCAGCAGCGACGGACTCCGACTGTCAAGGAACGCGACGGCGACGCCGTGCGCAAGAACGAGACGCGATTCGACCAGGTGGAGATCTCCCTCCGGGGACTGCGGCCCCGTCTTCCTGCCCGCCGATCTGTTCCCACGAGAGTTTTGTAGGTTGTCTAGAAAAAGGTCTTGCTTTTTCCTTCTTCGCATCTTTATTTGGTTTTCTGGTAATTTTCTCTTCGCATTTTCATGAATTGGGTCCGCGTGCGAATCTTGGATGCAATCTGTGATAGATTAGGAAAAGATTTGGGACGGATTGAGTTGTTTTTTTTTTTTATTATTTTCAGTCGTGACTTGTCATACATACGAAATGAAAACAGCCTTTCGATGAACTCGCTCGGGAGCTGACTCAGTTGATTTTCTTCCATAATTGCATCTAATCCTTAATATAGCTTTGGTCCAAACCACAAGTCGCATTCTATTGAAACACATTGCTACTCCTGTGCGTCAGTTTGGTTCTGCACCCGCGAGGGGATTGATTTTCGCTCCTTAGGAACTAGTTCAAAACATACATGGGGAATCAGTTGTTCTTCTGAGCTTGTCGAGGTCTGGCTAAAACCGAAATATTGTCCTGGAAGGCATGAAAACTTAGAATAATCGATTGGTTCTGCAATTTTCTTTCTTCTTTTTCTTGGTCTGTCGTGGTCCTACTTACCTCTGAAATTTTTAGTGGGTGTAATTATTAATTAATATCGTCATGGGGGAAATTCATCGAGGATTCAAGATGAGTTGCTCCAGAATTTTATCACTGAGATTAATGTTCAATTTGTTACATTCAGTGTTGCGAATTAAATCAGACATCAGCGACCGTATTCACAGGAATTTTTGCTGATTTCCCCTGAAAATTTCCACATTGAAGAAATGAAGAAGTAGGGCAAAACATCTTGTCTAGCATGAACATTATCCTCCCTAGTTAATGTTCATGTGCAAACATAACCCTCCCTAGTTAATGATCATGTGCAATGGTCACCAAGGTCCTTTAGTTTTGATAACTTACAACTGATTTCTAAAGGGGCTTCTGATTGATTCATTACTGCATTTCTAGTTTCAACAATTGAAATTATCAGTTGGGATTTAAGTTCTTGTTGCAGAGGTACAGACTTACGAAGCTTTGCAAAATTTTACGGTCCCATGCAGTGGAAAATTGAAAACTTTCTGTGTTGGTAGAATTCCAAGCTTACCAGTAATTTTCCAATCTTACTAGTAATTTTCTAATAATTAAGTAAATTACCAACTCCATGGAAATTCTGCAAGTGTTGTTAGTAATATACCAACACTGCAATTAATTTCCTGAGTACATATATAAGACTCTAGAAAAAACGAATATTCTACCTTTTAGAAAGGGTCTCTTTATGGTCGAAAGGACATGAAGTCCGATAATTCATACACGAAATGATAACATTTGTGTAACAAAATGTGAATTAAATAGCCTGTATGTGATATTATGAACTTGAGGTCCAAGAACAAGAAAGAAAATAGAATGGGTAAGAATCTTGATGAGAATGAGTCTGGGATAGCCATCATCATGTGGGTGTAGAGTATTGTATCTGTCATTGCTGGAGGATATCCCTGATGAATGGACTAAAGCGTGACAAAAATGTTTTTATGATTTCGTCTCATGAGTTGGTGACGATGTCTCGTTAGTCGAGATGAGTCATGACCAGTGACAAGTATGGTATAAATACTCACTTGTGTATATGGATGAGCAACAGGTATTGCACACATGAGATTAGTACGTTCAATTGTTTGCATTGGAGTGCATCTATTTGATTCATTGCACAGATAATTATAGTCATTTGTATATAATGCATGGATTACATATCTCAAGTGAGTATTGTTTTTCCAATTGACCATAATTGTTACTATACTGTTGTGTTCTCGGATTGACTGATGAGTACATGGACCTAGAACTCTCATTTACTGAGATTAGACTCATCCCTCCAAAATATTGTCCATAATATTGTTTATATTGGTTGGGTTCGGAGTTTACAGACATTTAGATTAGTGTTTCTACAAAGGTGGATCTTTAATGTGTGTCCTTCGATGTTAAATTACTTACTTATCTGGCATTCAAATTGTATGGAAAATCCAGGTTTGGACAATTTTGAGGATGCTTCTGAATTCAATGAAGCTCCCGAGTTCTTAATGGATCAGAAGGTTAGGCAGGCTGGAGTCCTGGCGGTTGGAATGTCATTATTTCATCTCCCCGTCTTCATTCTTCTTTCACAGCTCAAGGAACTTGAACTGGTCCACTGCAAGAAGCTGCAACGCCTATTTCACCTTCCCCCAAATTTCTTGTACTTAAATATATAATCATGCAGGAAACATTAATAGACCTTTCAAATTTGAAAGTGCTGTCAGATTTGGAAGTTGCTCATTGCCCTAAAGTGAGTGCAGAGGCCTCCAAGGTTTGGAGAACCTGAGAGCATTAAAGCTTGAAGGGGTTCCATGTGTGAACAAGTTGCCTGACCTCACCAACTTAGAGAAGCTCCAGAAACTTTATCTGCAGTGCTGTCCGAAGTGATCGAGATCAAAGGCAGACCAGAATTGTTGGAGACGGTCTGGATTGGTTCCTGTAAATCTTCTGGAAAGTTACCCGATCCATCAAGCCACAAGAAGCTGAATTCTTTGCTTATACATAAGTGTGAGAAGGTAGAAGATTCTCTGGGTTATGATGATCGGTGGACTTTGAAGGCGGAGACGCAGTCTGATCTTATGGAATCTAACTTGTCAGAGTAATTTTTTAGGATATTTTCTCTCTTGGACTTTTAAATGGTGGATGGAAGAATGTAGGCGATGGTTGTGCCTGATTTCAGGGGTTGGGTGGCATCTCAGAAGCTCTAAGTATTGCAAGCTCCTTCTACTGTTATTCTAATGTTGAATAAGAGCTAAGGCTCGAAGATTATTTTTCATATTGCTTCTGCTATGCATCTTCTGTTCCTACCATTTTCTCATGTACAGACTGTCAAAGATATGAAAGTCTTCTGCTCTCTCCACAGTTCGTATTCTTTCATGCGGCGGTCGAGACAGTGAAAGAGTATAAAGATTGATTGTGAATTTCCACCTTCAGGAAGAAGCTATAGAGTCCAAAGAACACAAATTTTTCAAGGACCAAATTGATGGAAAATTTGATAACCGAACTTTGCACTAGCTCTCTTTTTGGCCTTAAGTTTATGTCGATTGTATCTAAGAACTTTACAATGTGTGCCACCTACCACCTTTCGATGTGGCAGCTGCATGCCCTCAATAGTATACCTGGCAAAATACTAGCATATTCTTCTTTGAACTGAGCTAATAGAAATTCCTGAATCGAAAAGACCACTCAATCATATCGATCAATCATATCGATGCATTTTTCCTCATGGTGTTGTGCCTGTTTGAGATTCGAGGCAGAGCAGAACAACTGGAGACGCACCATTTTTGGAAAAGCTCTAATCATGTTTTCAAGAAAATACTGAGAAGCTGAAAGATTGATCTTGAGGTTGAGTAGTGATGTGGTTGTGCTGAGACCCAAATACCATTTGAAATTGTTCGGAAACTTTAACTATCAATTTATATTGAATCGGTCATCTTTTACTTATAATGACGCTTCATGGTGATAATTAGTCACCTTAGTCGCCACATCAATAAGGCAACGACCATTTTTTCTTTGCTGGCTGATGGACTAACAGAGGATGGATTGTGCACAAAAGAATAAGTTCTGACGTCTCTTTCATATGCATTATACTTGACAACAAAAAAATTAGCAAAAGTGTAAAGTTGGGATTTTTTTTTTTTTTTTTGTATGGCAATTGGCCTAAAACTTATAACTACTTATATATGCTTGCTCTAGAGAAGAGAATACATAGATACTTATGAGAAGTTATTTTTCACATGATCAGTAAGTTTTCATTTAAGATATAATATGTTTTTATTGGATAGTAAAGCCTCCACTTGGTTGATATCAAATCACTTGAAAAAGTAAGTGTCAATGTACTAGGTACTTTTATTAGTAAATTTTCTGCCGTGATTAGAAGAAAATAAGTAATCATTAGTACTTAGTAAGGATAAATAGTCTTTCGTCTATTAGTCTTCCCTCAATAACTCTTCATATTTTTTGGTTTTTCATCTGTATGTCAATTGTTTTAAGAAGGGATCTTTTCATCATGAATAGTAGTTGCTCCTAAAAGCAAGTGCATATCTATCACTTACTAGTATTTTCACGAGAGCAATTTTATTTTCATATGGAAAAGTCACTCTTAGCCTATTAGAAATTAGCAAGGGAGTTTGCCTTTTTCCTCGTGGTGTTAGTTCAAACCTTGTTAGAAGCACTTCAGGAAGCAACTTGCCAATATGAGAGAATGCCCCATTGCAGTTGCCTGTGAGATGGACTAATATTGAGGTGTGCGAAAACTGGTTGCATCAAACTACTTCTACTTCTAGTCATGCCATTTCATATTGTCTCGAGCCAAGCCTAAGTTCGAGGTTTCAGAATCTGTGGTTTAAAATCTTCGGGTCGTGCTTGAATTTTGGTCAACGCAAACCCCTTTTCAAGCCCTATCTATTATAATAAAAATTATTTAATGGACATACCAATGTTTGCAATAAGCAATTCCTCCTCTCTGGGGTGATAAATTTTTAAAGTTTTAACGGACTCATCAACATATCAGGGACTAGTAGCTTTTGTATACGAAGAATAATAGTAAAAAATCCAAGGTAATCATCACTAATACGGTAAAAGCTCTCTTTTGTTGGCATGCTCCGTCGAGGTTATCTTATCCTCCCTCGTGGTTGCCATAGAGAGGCCGCGTTTTAATCATGTGTATATGACCAACAAAAATAACTAAATCGTGTATGCCTCGATTGAAGTGAAGAGGAAGTTTCCTTCTTTAGTTTTTGAAGACGATGGAATATATATTAGATACAATGTTACCCAGAAAAAGGCTGACATCAATCATTGACCTGAGCAGATCTCACATACATTTGTTTCCCATCCTGACAGACATCTTCACAGCATTGTTTTTATAGGTTTAGAGGGTGCACCGAGGTCGGTCCTCGCACTCAGCATTGATCGTCGCTTCCATTGTTTCCATCTTTCTGTACAAACCAGTGAAGAGGTGAAAACAGACAAAGGGATCACAGAAGCTGTCGGCGATTCTGTTGCTGCTTGTCTACTGAGGAATCATCTCAAACGCTGGAAGTTGTGAAGCCATGTCAACATGTTACAAAGTATTCTTGAGGTTTAGAGGACCCGATACACACTTGGATATTGCTGATATCCTGTATACCAGTCTCATTGATGCTGGAATGTGAGCATACAGAGATAACGAAGAGCTTCGTACTGGCGAAAAGATCGGTTCAGTGCTTCTCCAAGCAATTGAGCAGTCCAAAATCTTGATACCCATCTTCTCTAAATGCTATGTCAATAGTAAGTGGTGTCTTATGGAATTGGTACAGATGGTGGAGTGCATCAATATATCAATCTATTGTTTTATTTTATTTTTGGTATCAATCTATTATTTATTTATCAGTATTCATAGCTAATATATAAATATAAGTTGATTATATTTTGTTTACTTATAATAGCATAATATTAATAACCAATTGTAATTTCCAATGGTTGGACCATTAAAATCTAAATAATACGATAATTAAATTTTCCTTGTTCAAAAGAAAAATATTTGAGGATTCCTTCTAGCGGTAATATGGACAATTCATTTTTACCCCAAGTCAACTAGATAAGAGGGTGGTTGACCGCCTCACCTCCTAAGTGCTAATCAAACACACCAGTATGGCTTGGAAGTACTGTTCGAACCATCCATGGTTAACTGTATTAAGCAGTTTCACACACTTCAGAGCCCTCAACCTTCAAATGTTTGTCTTGCAAGGTCATAACTCAGGCAACTATTCTGTGCAGGAGGGTTACTTTACATCCCAACTTCCTTGTTTTGGCGCCTTCGGTCATCAATAGTCATCGGCTTTCAGTGTACCTGCAACTAATAAGTCCTCACCTTCCTGCATAAGCAAGACACAAGGGTGAGTGGACTATCTAATAAAGAGTCTTTCTTCAGCTGAACTCAGAGCCAAGATTTTTATTGGCTTCTCAGCATTTGATTCAGACACTTCACCTTCACCCCATCCACCTCCAGTAATTCCTCTCATCTACTGCCATTTTCATGAGTTGGGTCTGTTCTGCAATGCAACTAGGTATATAATGCAATGGAAACAATAGAGCGATTCTCAAATCAGTATCAGTTCTTTAAATAGTTGACTCGATGATTGATCCCTGTCATTTGCATCTAACACTAATAGCTTTTGCCTAGTTCTAGTCACATGCTAAACCCTGCTCATCTGCTTCCATCTATGCTACAGTTGGGCCTTAGATCTGGAAACACAATGCCACATCTATCCACCAGCTTGTCAATAAAACTCAGATTTCTACAAGTAGGGATTGAGTTTATGCACTTTAGGAACTGGGCTGGTGCTAAAAGCTGAATTAGTTTGAGTGGAATCAGTTGATTTCATTTTGTTTAATGGGATTTTTCATATGTGAACGGAGAAATCGGTGTCTTGAACAGACTTCAATACTACAAATTAGTACGTTATTGTCTGGTAAATAGAAGTAAGAACACTACTTGATTGATACCCTCAACTCTGTACCTGACAGTAGAGACAGACTGAATAGACTATAATATTGCACCCTGTGGTGAACCGAACTCTCAGCTTCCTTGAAAAGCAGCTTTCATCCTTACCCTCCTGTGTAACTTTTTTTTTTCCCTGGAAAAACAGTTACAGCATTCATTGCCTCTTTCTTCTGTTGAAATTTTATTGATTCCGTAATTAACTAGTAGTACACTCCTCTTTTTCTGAAATGCCAATACTTCAAGCCTAACTAATGCTCACCTGCTCACCCTGCATCTGTTTGTTAATAACCTAAGAGATGACTGTGTTTGTTAATGACCTAAGAGATGACTGTGATTAGAGATCGGTTTATGCTCTTTAGAAACCAGTCTAAAGGTGAGGGTTGAACTAGCTTCAGTGCAACTTCTTGCTATTTCACTTTCCTAATGAGATCGTCATAGGGGAGTGTGATTCCTCGTCTGCATCAGTCAAGGTAGCAACTAATTGAGTGTTGTGGAATGTCTTTGTCAAATCTATTTTGGTGAAATTAAAGAGAAGGTTTCCTCATAATTTCTTATAAGATAATAACATAATTAGTTAACCTACAAGCAACAGTAGGCGCTTATGTGCAGAGGACTTTCAACCTCACCTTTCAAGAAATTTTTTATCACATATATGTTTACGGGTAGAATAATTCTCCACGGCCAAGGTATCATCATCGCAACTAGGGAGAACGACAAAAGTTGTACCTGGGAGGCTTGTATCTTTGTCATTCTGAGCTCCTAGCTTGGGTTCCTCCGTCTTTGAACAGAAGAGGCTGTTCTTTATTTCTGCAGAAATAGCGTCAAGTTCTGGGGTGACCGAAGGAGTGGCTTTCCAGCTACTGCCTCTTCTACATGGCGTACTTACCATCATTGTCGAAATAAGTCGTAGCCTATGGGAAGAAGGTGAGTTAGGGTCGATATGCTTAAGAACCTGGACCATGAAATTTGATATGCTTAAGAACCTACCCCGACTAGAGACCTCGACTTCAACCATCAACCGGCTGAAAGGAGTTGGGCAGCAGCCGAATGCGCCTTAGAATCAAGTTGGCAAGAAGGCGGAAGGTTGACTGGGTGAAGAGCAGGCGAGCTCCTAGATTCCCTCCTCACAGGAATTTGGTCGAACACTTGCTGTGCACACTTTGTTTAACCGACAAAGAACACCTGGAATCGGTTCCGGTTCTGGTTTTGGGAAGAAAATGGGGAGTGGCTACGGTGGTGACGGAGGTCTCGGGAGGTGGAGGATCATAGTCTGCAACTGGGTAAAGATCGGCTCTGGCTAAGGGTTGGAGAAGGAAGCTGGAGGCAGGGATGGCCGGAGGAGAAAGAGGCGGCGGCGGCAGCAGGGCGATTCGGGCGAGGTCTCCAGAGCTGGTTACCTTGCAGATCTGATTATGCTCGAGCTACGGGAGTGATGCCAGCGTCGCTTGCATTTCAGATCTGAAAATCTCCAGCTATGGAAGCAGAAGCGGGAAAGGGAGCAATGATGTTGAGGCGGAGGAGGGGCGGAGGAGAAGAGCATCGCCTGAGAAGGGAGCAGATCGCCGGAATTTTTTGTCCTAACTTTTCGACCATGAGTCACATTCTACCGAACCACATTGCGACTCCTGTGCGTCAGTTTCATTCATCTTATGCAATATAGTTGACTCCGACTCCACTCTTGTTCCGAGCTTATTAAGGTCAAGCGACAACCAAAATATTGTCCTGGAAAGCATGAGACCTTACCATAATAGATTGGTTCTGCAACTTCTTTGTTCTTTTTTTGGTCTGTTGTGGTCCTACTTCTAAAACTTTTAGCGGGTGCAATTAGTAATTAATCTCGTCATGGGAGAAACTCGTCGAGGATTCAAGATGACTTGCTCCAGAAGTCATTTGCAGATATTAATGTTCAATGAGTTGCATTTAGCGTCGCAAATTCAATCAGACATCAGCAACCATATTTACAGAATTGTTGCGGATTTCCTATGAAAATTTCCACATTGAAGAAATGAAAGAGTAGGGGCAAAACATCTTGTCTAGCATGAACATAACCCTCCCTAGATAATGATCATGTGCAATGGTCACAAAGTTCCTTAGTTTTGATAACTTAAAATAGACTTCTACGGGGGCTTCTAAATGATTAATTACTGTGTTTCAAGTTTCAAAATTTGAAATTATCAATTGGGATTTAAGTTCTTGTTGCAGAAGTAGAGACGTATGAAACTTTAAGGCAAAATTCTACGATGCCATGGAGTTGGAAAATTGAAAATTTTCCGTGATAGTAGAATTCCAATTTTCTTTGTAAAAAAAAAAAAAAAAATGATCGGTTACCTGTTTGTTAGGTGAATCAATAGTAAATTATCAATATTATCATAAATTTATCAAATTCCCACTAAATCGGTAAACTACCAAATCTTATTGTATTCTACCTGCATGTTACACAAATTACTAACACTATCAAAAATTTCTCAAAATAAGGAAGTAGCAAATTATCAACTCCTTTGAAATTTTACCATTGTTGTAAGTGAATGAACAAGACTATTAGGAACTTATCAATATTCTAATAATTAAGTAAATTACCAACTCCATGGAAATTCTACAAGTGTTATTAGTAATATACAACACTAAAATTAATTTTCCTAGGTATGTTTATAAGACTTTCGAAAAAATGAATATTCTACCATTTAAGATGGGCCTTTATATGGTTGAAAGGACAAGAAGTCCAATGATTCATACACGAAATGGTTGCTTGTGTAACATAATGCAAGTTAAATAGCCCAAATGTTATATTATGAACTTGAGGTTCAAGATTGAGAAAGAAAATAGAATGGGTATGAATGTTGATGAGAATGACTCTGGGATAGCCATCATCATGTGGCTGTAGAGTGGTATATTTATCATCACTGGAGGACACCCGTGATTAATGGGCTAAAGCATGGCAAAAGTGTTTATATGACTTTATCTGATGAGTTGGTAATCATGATGTCTCATTAGTCAAGATAAGTTATGATCAGTGACAAGTATGGAATAAATACTCCCTCCGTGTATATGGATGAGCAATGGGTACCTCATGAGATTAGTACTTGAATTGTGTGCATTGGAGTGCATATATTTTATTCATTGCACAAATAATTATAGTTGTATATAATGCATGAATTGCATATCTTAAGTGAGTATTGGTTTTCCAATTGACAATAATTGTTACAATGCTGTTGTGTTCTTGGATCGACTAGTGAGTAGGTGGACCTAGAACTTTCATTTACTGACATTGGACTCACCCCTCCAAAATATTGTCCATATTAGTGTTTCTACATAGGTGGATCTTTTGTATGAGGTTTTGATTATTTAAAGTAACAAAAGAATGTATGTCATTCGATGTTAAATTACTTACTAATCCAGTCTATAGATTGTATGGAAAATCAAGATTTTGACAATTTTGAGGATGCTTTTGAATTTAATGAAGCTCCAAGTGCTTGGTGGATCAGAATAGAGTCAAGCTAGAGTCCATGTAGTAGGAATGTCATTATTTCAACCTCCTCATCTTCAGACATCATTGTTCTTTCACAGCTCAAGGAACTTGAACTGGTCCACCGCAAGAAGCTGCGATGCCTACTTCGGCTTCCCCCAAATTCAGCATACTTAAATATATAATCATGTAGGAAACATCAATAGACCTTTCAAATTTGAAAGCGCTATCAGATTTGGAAGTTGCTTATTGCCCTATAGTGAGAGTTCAGAGGCCTCTAGGGCTTGGAGAACCTGAGAGCATTAAAGCTTGAAGGAGTTCTTGAAGGAGTTCCATCTTTGGACAAGTTGCCTGACCTGACCGACTTAGAGAAGTTCCAGAAACTTTATTTGCTGTGTTGTCCTAAAGCAATCGAGATCAAAGGAAGGCTAGAATCGTTGGAGACAGTGTGGATCGGTTCCTATAAATCTTTCAGAAAGTTACCCGATCCATCAAGCCACAAGAAGCTGAAATCTTTGCTTATGCATAAGTGTGAGAAGCTAGAAGATTCTCTGGGTTCTGATGATCGGTAGGGTACTTTGAAGGCAGAGATGCAGTTTAATCCCGTGGAATCCAACTCGTTAGAGTAGTTTTTTAGGATATTTTTTCTCTCTTGGACTTTTAAGTATGGTGGATGGAAGAATGTAAGTGATGGTTGCGCCTAATTTCAGTGGTTAGTGTTGAAAAACTTTTACCAGATTTTGAAGTTGACAAAATTTTCTAGTTCTAATGCTTAGGTTAGAACATGATTGGTATAAGTATGTCTCTGAGCTACTATTGAGAATTTTTGTCAAAGTCTATTCTATCCCGGAAACATATTTCACTCTAATGAATTTAGAATGTGTCAAGACCATAATGAAGAAAAGTTTGGAATCAAACTTATCAAGGTTATGACACGATCTAGAATGAGACTATTTTAGAATCTAATCAACAACGTCTAGTTATCTGGTAAGGGATTTCATTTTCTATATATAAATATATTGATTGGATCAATCACAAATTGATGAAATCAATCCTGAAGATAAGTTCCAAATGAGGAAGTGTCACTTATGAAAACCAATATTCTATTTGTATGGACGACTAGAATCAAGTGGAAATTCCATCCATGTCTTTAACGGCTATAAGAGCTCCTTAAATCATTCTGTCCAACGGGTACATTGGAAGAAAATCTTTTTATGATTGGCTAACGGCTAGTGCAGCATGGAGGAGAATTTAAGGAGGTTAATTAGTCAAGAAGATGGGACGTGAATCTAAAATTCCAAAGTCTGAAACTGTTCTTGATTACTCATCTTTTTCTGTGAGCTTTACAAATTGTGATCAAGAGAGAGAAAACACAAAAAAGAGTATTTAGTGAGATAGTGTGATATAACACTAAGTGTTTACACTTATAGTTGTAATCCCTTGTTGATCCTATAATAGAATCCAACCAGTAGGTTGTCAGTGTGGGAGAGTTGATATAAGCTTAATCTAGGCCGATCTACTATAAATTTCATATGCAATCTTCTCTTCTCTTGACTCTCTTTACTTAAGTCAGTTGCACTCTTATAAGTTATCTCAGAAGTCTGATGACTTGCATAACAAACTTTGATCCTTATTCAAACTTTATTTATAACTTATTTATTTTGCAGTTCTTTGTCAAAATATATTTAAATACCTATTCACTCTTCTTTAGGTGTTCGTACTAGCTTTATTAGTTAGGCAACATCTCAAAAGCTCTAAGAATTGCAAGCTCCTTCTACTGTTATTCTAATATTGTATAAGAGCTAAGACTTGAAGAATATTTTTCATAATGTTTCTACTGTGCATCTTCTATTCCTACCATTTTCTCAGGTACAGACTCTCAATGATATGAAGTCTTCTATTCTCTTCGCGGTTCATATTCTTTCATGTAGTGGTCGAGAGAGAGTGAAAGAGTACAAAGATTGATTGCGAATTTCCCACCTGTAGGAAGAAGCTAGAGTCCAAAGAACACAAACTTTTGAAGGGCCAAATTGACGGAAAATTCGATTACCGAACTTTGCACAAGCTCTCTTTTATGGCCTTGAAGTTAGTTTGTCTCTATTGTATCTAAGAACTTCACCATGTGTACCACTTACCACCTTTCGACATGGCAGCTACATGCCCTCAATATATACCTGGCAAAATACCAACATAATCTTCTTCGAATTGAGCTGATAGAAATTCGAAAAGACCACTAAACCATTTTGATGTGAGATGTTAATGCTTGCAGGTTTGCCATCATTGTAGATGGCGTCCTAAACTTCTCCCATGGAGTTGTCCTTAACTGTTTGAGATTTAAGGCAGAGCAGAACAACTGGAGATGCACCATATTGATTGCCCCAAAGGAGTTACCCGACCTTACCAACTTCAAGAAGCCAACATGTTTGATCATAAATAATTCTGAAAAGCTGAAAGTTTAAGCTTGAGGTTGAGTAGTGATGCGGTCATGCTAAGACCCGAATACTATTTGAAATTGGTCAGTAACTTCAACTAATATTACATTGATCTGCTTTCGTTACCCATTGTGACTGCATGATGAGTGGGTCGGTCATTTTTTTCATTTCTCCTCTCTCAATTTCTACCCCACTTTTTTCCTATGTTGCCGTTTTCTCTGATCTTTAAAAGTAACTTCTTTTACTATCAATTCATGAAATAAGTTTTACCACTTAGTTCTATTAATTACTATTAATGACGCTTAATGGTGATAGTTAGTCACACTAGTCGCCACATCAATAAGGCAATGACCATATTTTCCTTGCTGACTAACGGACTAATAGAGGGTGACCGTACACAAAAGAATAAATTCTGGCATCTCTTTCTTATGTTTTACATTTCACATAAAATTAACAAGAATGTAAAATTGGGAGTTTTATTTTATTTTATTTTATATGGTAATTGACCTAAAATTTCCTAATTATTGGTAATATACTAAATATTATAACTACTTTTAAATGCTGGACTCTGGAAAAGAGAATATATAAATATTGGTGAGAAGTTACTTTTCACAAGATAGTAAGTTTTCATTGAAGATGTCATATATTTTTATCAATTAGACATCAAATCACTCGAAAAAGTGTCAATGTACTAGGTACATTTATTAGTAAGTTTTCAGCGGTGATTAGAAGAAAATAAGTCATCGTCAATAGTAGCAAGCTTTTTTTCTATGTTTGCATAAGGATAAATAGTCTTCAGTCTATTAGTCTTCCTCTAGGTAGTAGTTTTCCATAAAAATTTTTATCTACACATACCTATCGTTTGCTAGTATTTTCATGTGAGCAATATATTTTCATATGGAAAAGTTACTCTTAGCCTACTAGAAATTAGCAAGGGAGTTAGTGTTGGTTCAAACCTTGTTACAAGCACTTCAGGAGTAAAGTGTTGGTTCAAACCTTGTTACAAGCACTTCAGGAGTAAAGCGCCTACCCAATATGAGACAATGCTCCGTTGAGGTTGCCCGTGAGATGAACTAATATTTAGGTGTGCAAAAACTGGCCCACATTGTATTACTTCTGGCCATGCCATTTCATATTGTCACGAGCTAAGCCCAGATTCGAGGTTCGGAATTTGTTGCTTGAAATCTTCGGGCTGGGCTTGACTTTTGGTTGA
The DNA here is from genome assembly GCA_014182385.1 of Eucalyptus viminalis. Lineage (NCBI taxonomy): Eukaryota > Viridiplantae > Streptophyta > Magnoliopsida > Myrtales > Myrtaceae > Eucalyptus > Eucalyptus viminalis. The sequence continues at coordinate 65,389,547 of CM024533.1, read as the reverse complement.
AGCAAACCCCTTTTGAAGCCCTATCTATTAGGATAAGAGCATCTAATTAATATATCAACATGTCGGGACAAGTAGCTTTTTTATATGAAGAATAGTCAACAATTCAAGTGAAGTTTTGCTTGATCATCGTCAACACGGCAAAAGCTGTCTATTTTGTTGGCATGTTCCGTCGTAGCTTTCCTCTCTCGTGGTCGGCATAAAGAAGCCGCGTTTTAATCGTGATTGTATATGGCCAACAGAAAAAATAAATCGTGTATACCTCGATAGAAGTGAAGAGGAAGCTCCCTTCTTCAAGTTTTTGAAGACAATAGTATATATTCGACACAAAGTCACCCAGAAAAAGACTGACAGCAATCATTGAACTGAGCAGATCTCACGTACATTTGTTTCCCATCCCGACAGAAATCTTCACAGCATCGTTTTCATAGGCTTAGAGGGGGTACCCAGGTTGGTCCTCGTACTTGGTATTGATCGTCGCTTCCATTGTTTCCATCTTTTTGTACAACCCGGTGAAGAGGTGAAAACAGACAACGGGATCGCAGAAGCGGTCGGTGTTTCTGCTGCTGCTTGTCTACTGACGAATCATCTCAAACGCTGGAAGTTGTGAAGTCATGTCAGCATGTTACGAAGTATTCTTGAGTTTTAGAGGACCTGATACACGCTTGGACATTGCTGATATCCTGTATACCGGTCTCATTGCTGCTGGAATTCGAGCATACAGAGACAACGAAGAGCTACGTCCCGGCAAAGAGATCGGTCCAGTGCTTCTCCAAGCAATTGAGCAGTCCAAAATCTTGATACCCATCTTCTCTAAAGGTTATGCCGACAGTAAGTGGTGTCTTATGGAATTGGTACAGATGGTGGAGTGCAGGAGAGCTAACGGGCAGAAGATCATGCCCATTTTCTTCGATGTCAGGCCATCTGAGGTTCGAAACCAAATTGGGGATTATGGCGAGGCCTTTCTTTCGCACGTGAAGAGGAAGCAGTTTGATGAAATCACCATCCTTGGGTGGAAGGCTGCTCTCACTGAGGTAGGAGCGTTAAAGGGATGGGATTTCCAAAGCAATCCGAACAGGTCTTGCTCTTCATCATGGTCTATTATCTGTTTTGCTCCAGAGATGAATTTCTTTTATTGCTTTTTTTTTTTTTTTTTGTGCACCTTAATCTAATATCTAAGTTCTTTTGCCTTTAATGCTATCAGAGGTAAAGGTGAGTTCGTGGAAGAAGTTGTCAACAAGGTTTTGATTGAGTTGAAAAAGGCCTACTTAGTCATATCTGATTGCTTGGTTGAAATGGACAATCATGTGGGTGAAATAATGAGAATGGTGTTTGCTGACACTGATGAAACTACGATTGTTGGAATCCATGGCATGGGTGGTGTTGGGAAGACGACACTTGCCAAAATCGTCTACAACCAACTCTCCCATCATTTTGAGGGTTGTTGCTTCCTTTCTAACATACGAGAAACTTCTGAGCAGAAGGGTATTGAGTATTTGCAGAATCAGCTCATCTCTAAACTCCTTAGAAGGAAGCTAGACATTGATAATGTGGATGAAGGGACTATGATAATTGAGGAGAGGTTATACTCTAAAAGAGTTCTACTTCTACTTGATGACGTTGACAAAAGGATTCAACTAGATGCTCTCCTGGGGAAGCGCAAATGGTTTGGCAAAGGAAGCAAGCTTATCGTTACCACCAGAAACAAGGATGTTCTTCATGAGCCCAAAGTTGATTGGACTTATGAACTTCCCTGCATGGATTTTGACCATTCTCTGCAACTTTTCAGCAGACATGCATTTAGAAGAGATTGTCCTCCGGAAGAATTCCGCCCTTCCTCCATAAAAGCGGTGAAGATTAGTGGCGGTCTACCTCTGACTCTGGAGGTTGTGGGTTCACTTTTATCTGGAAAAAACAAAGCACAATGGGATATCACATTAAAGAAGCTGGAAACAGTTCTTCCTGAGGACATAAAAAAGAAGTTGAAGATCAGTTTTGAGGCATTAGATGATAGACAAAAGAGCATATTCCTTGATATTGCCTGTTTCTTCATTGGTTTTGATATAAGAATTGTGATCCATATGTGGGAAAGTTGCGAGCTTTTTCCTGAAGAAGCCATTGAAGTCCTCCAGCAGATGTCTTTAATAAAGATTAAAGAAGACAACTGTATTTGGATGCATGATCAGCTAAGAGACCTTGGACGTGAAATCATTCGTCAAGAGTGTGCTATGAAATCAGAGAAGCAAAGCAGACTATGGAATCATGATGAAGTGTTTGATCTGCTTATGAGGACGAAGGTGAGTATACAAAGTCATTCATTCTCAAGAGCGTTCTATTTAACTACTCACCAATTAAAAGAATTTCTTGTGTATTATTTCTTTTCCATCCACAGTACCGACACATCTCCTAAAGTAATATATAAATTTCGAGGAAGGATAGCACCCCAAATGAATATATTTTTCCAAACAAGAACTATGTGCTTTCTAACTGCTATTTCCCTTTTGTATGGCCAGGGATTAGAAAATGTTGAAGCAATTTGTCTCAAGTTTGAAAGTAGTTGCGAATACATCATTACATATGAAGCATTTGCGAGTCTATCAAACCTAAGGTTCTTGCAAGTGGATGGCATAAACTCCAATGAGACAAGCACAAATCTGCATCGTTCTGCTCAAGTCAGTTCTTTTTGGCGTGGTTGCTGCTTGAATGTTCTTCCAGCCAGTTTTTTCCGAAGGAGTCCATACATATTTTTAATGTTGAGATGGCTTTCATGGCATAACTTTCCTGCAACTTTTGAGCTGACTGCTCTTTCCCTGACAAAGCTAGTGATTCTTGATCTATCATGGAGTAAAATTACAAAAAAATGGAGTGGATGGAGCCACATCAAGGTAGAAGCCTAGGAGGTGTTTCAAAATAATTTCGATATATTTTTTTAATTACCTATTTCCTTAATGGGATTGAAATTTTGCTGTTCTTCCTTACAGATGGCAAAGAATTTAAAGGTTCTAAATCTGACTGGGTGCAGAAAGTTAAATAGAACGCCTGACTTCTCATCTCATGCATTTTTAGAGAGATTAATTCTTGAAAGGTGTCAGAAGTTGGTCCATATTGATAGATCTATCGGTCAGCTAAAGCAGTTAGTTTTCTTAAACTTAAAGTTCTGCACTAAACTCAGCAAGCTGCCAGATGAGCTTGTTAAACTAGAAGCTTTAACAGAAATTCTTGTGGATGGCACATCAATAAGAGAAATTCCTGAATGGAGAGGAATGAAGAAACTGGAAATTCTTAGTGCTCGTAATTGTAAAAATTTGAATGATTGTAGTTCAGTTGGCTGCTTAGCATCGTTATTGAAGCTTTCATTGGTAGCAACTGAGATTACTCAACTTCCACAGTCCATTGGGAACTTGCAATCACTAGTTGAGTTGGATCTATCCCACTCACAGGTTCAAATGCTACCTTCTTCATTAGGAAATATGAAGAATTTGAAAGTACTGAGAATACGCTGCAGTACCTTGAGAAAACTACCCAGTGCCATAGCACTATTGGATAAGCTTGAAGAGTTAGATGCTGACCGCTGTGGATGTTTGGAAGGGGAAATGCCGAGCAATATCAGGAGATTAAAGTTTCTAAGAGTCTTGAGACTGACATACACTCGAGTTTCGGGATTGCCTAAGCTTCCTGAAAGTCTGACCAGTCTTTACTTTGGCACTTGGTCAATGAAGACATTCCCAGATCTCTCAAACCTATTGAACTTAAGAGATTTGAGTTTGGTTTTATGGAGTTCAAGGATGGACCATTCTGAACTTGAGAAAACTTCCAGTCCTTGGTGGATTGGAAGGTTACACAAACTAGAGTCTATATGGCTGGAATCTCCTTACCTGACCACCCTATCTTCAGACCTCGTCCTCCTTTCTGAACTCAAGGAACTTGAGCTCAGGTGCGAGAACATGAAATGCCTTCCGAGGATTCCTGCAAGTTTGTCAAGCTTAGTTATAAAAGGTTGTTGGGAAATGAAGACATCGATAGACCTTTCAAACTTGAGGGCACTAGCGGATTTGGAAGTTACAAGTTGTGAAATAACAGAGATTCAAGGTCTTGAAGGCTTGGAGAAGCTGAGATCATTGAAGTTTGTTAGAGTTACATCACTGGAAAAATTGCCTGACCTCACTACCTTAAAAACCTCACGAAACTTGAACTGTATAATTGTCCTAAACTGGTTGAGATTCAAGGCAGACTAGAATCATTGGAGATACTTCGTATTGAGTTCTGCAGAGATCTGGAAAAGCTACCGGCTCCATCAAGCTTCAAGAAGCTAAAATATTTGAGGATACATGAATGTGAGAAGCTAAAAGATTTGCTGGGATCTGATGATTGGAGGACTTTGAAGGAAGTGTCTGAGCCAGAGAAGTAAATAGGTCGAGCCAAGGAATCAGAGTTGGCAGGTAAAGAGACAGTTTTTTTACCAATTGGAATTAACCAGCAAATTGATCTGTAAAGAGTGTAATGATTACTGCTTTAGATTTCATGATGAATCAATCAGTTTTCAAATCTCTCTTCTTCATTCTCCATTCTGACTATGGTCAATTCTGGTGCCTTTAGAAATTGAGAAGCAATTTAATTCACAGAAAGCATGATCCTCTCCCTTGTTTTCATGGTTGTCTGTTTGTTGTCTAAATCTCAATGAAGATAGTGACTATTGCTTATTATGTGATGGAAACTCTACTTGTCACAAGTCCTTCATTTCTTATATAACATATTTGCCCATGTGAAAAGACTACCAATATCATTATGGCAGTCTCACAGTTCAAATATTAGGATATGTTCATTGGCTTACAAAGAAAGGGGAAAGTGAAGGCTTAGAATTAGATATGTCTAGGATTAATTTGGTTAGAGAGGATGATAAAAAGAACTTTAAGGGGTCATCTAAAACTAGCGACCTCGAGAAAAAAAAAGTGTTCCCTCTAAAATAGATTGCAACTTTGTGTGGATGATATCGGAAGTGTCAAAAGAAATTCCGACAAAGTGTTTGAATTTTCTAAGGAGTGAGTTAATGCAAGCTGTGAACTGGGGGCTAAGGCTTCCTGGGGATGGGAGAGTCTATTAAATGGGTATAAACATTACTGGGGACATTGATTACCCGTCGGAAGGGAGACAAGAGAATGACGGCTTAAAGGCTCAGACATTGATTGAGAAAAGTTGATTCTGCATGAGAGATGGTATTCAGGAAGAAGGATCTTAAAGCAATATTCTATTTGGAGTTGCCGATCAGTGTGGAAGGGGAAAAATGAACCATTTTTTGGCCCATGCTTTGAAGAGAACAAGCAACTGTGAAGCCAGTGTATCATTGACCTAAACAAACGAGACATGCAGAGAAGTCAACATTTTGGCTAGTTGTCCTTTTTTTTCACTAAAAAAGAAGAAAATGCGAAGTTATACAGGCGTTGTGGAGGTCACGTGACCTCGGTGTCACCTTGCCTGGCATCGAGAAGCCTTAATGGCCCTCACTTGGGCCGCACTGACCGTCAAGCTGCTGTCTTTGCCTGAGCCACTGTGTGTTGAGGTCGAGGGTTGATCGACCCAAATCCAGCCCTTTGGCAGCGGCTGCAGAGGTCACACAATCTCGGCATCGCCTTGCGTGGCACCACACATCCTCAACGGTTTCCAAGGTAACCTTTAAATTAGTTACATTGGAATTATTTGATTTCATTTGGTTAATGAGATTTAGTTATAGCCGGACATAGTCTCTTCTGAGTTAGTACGCAGTGATTCAAGAAGATGAAATTAAGGACAGAAATGGAGAGATGAGATAACAGCCGAGTTGGGGAACTTTAGCACATGAGAGAGACGAGAAAGCCATTGATTTCATTCACTTTATTCGAACTTCAGTACACCAATTTCTGCTTTTCCATCAGTTGCAAGTCAACAATCATACTATTATTTCTTTCCTATTCTCTATGAATGAATGTTAGTGTCTCTACTATTACCTGAGCTAATTAATGGTAAATTGTCTGCTGATTTGTGAGTTTATATGGATAGCAAAGCCGAATGTTGGCTATCAATAATCCCTTGATTTCTGCCTTTTTGCGAAATTCCTTATGATGAACCCGAACTCCTTTGGGAACTAGAAATGGTATCTAACCTGCAGATTTTGAGTCGTTTGACAGAATTTTTAGTCAAATGTTGTTCTGTTGACATAATTTGTCTGTCGAACATATGGATAACATCAAAGAAGGGAGGTTATGAAGATAACTGTGAAGTAGATTTGCACTCCCTTTCTATGGCCTAGTAAGTTCATTAATCAAGCTGCTGGGACATTTTTTGCAGCAAATTGCACTTAAGAATACCCTCTTTTGACCTGCAATTATAGGTTCAATTGCATAAAATGAAGAAGAATGCAGAAGAGGCAATCTTTGAGCACTGCTTTCTGATTAGAAAGTTGTGAAGCCTTCACCAAAATTTAAGATGGACCAAGTAAAACGTATTCCTTCTTTTTAAACTCTTGGCCTCTGTATTAAGTAGTGTCTTATGTCTTTGTTACTTCCGCTTCAGAATCCAACTCTGTAATTAGCGACAATGTTTTTGCAGAACTCCACTTCCTTTTCCACTTCCTCATCACTTGAAATCAAAGGAGTCATCATTGGGTAATAAGTCATTTTTTTATAATCAAATTTACTTAAGTAGTACATCAACACAGATATAAGCCAAACAATAAACAGATTACTAATGTTGCTCCGTTTTTCTTTGTTTTCTTATTTCATTGGCCATTTGAGCATTACTCAGAATAGCGTTTGCATCTTTTTAGTGAATAGTACTGTATTGCCATTTATATAACAAATTAATACGGGCAGTCTGGATAGTAAATCTGAGTAGTTGAAATGGCTCATCTTTCCAGAGAAAATCGTTACATATCATTTATATCAGTTTCTTTTTACCCCTTTCACTGTTATGAGGCCCGTAAAGAAAGAGCGTGCTGTGCTTTACTAATTGCTCGCGCAAAATGCCAAGAAACAATATGCTTTTGTCAAAGAGGTTCTCTATACCAGAATAGATCTCTGCATTGGCATCTGATAGAAATTGGCCTCATCATCACTGCGTCTATGTATTTAACATTTTCAGGTGCAGTATGAATTTCTTGGGGTAAGTCTTGGTGACAGAAATGTACCAAAAAGGAAGAGCAGATAATTATGATGATGCATCATGACCATCGACTATGTAATTTCAGATATTGATGTGCTATTGTTGCACCTTACTATTCAGGAAATGGGGAAGTCAATAGGATATGATTAAGAAGCATTCTTAAGCTTTAGAGATCCAGATATGCTCTGGCATAACTGACTTCCTGTATACCAACATAAAAGATGCTGGAATTCGAGTATGTAGAGATGATGAAGGGCTTCGCAGGGAAGGCCTGGAGCTTCTTCAAGCGGTGGAGCAGTTAAAAATTCTTGATACCCATCTTCTCTAAAGGATATGCTGCCAGTGAATGGTGCTTTAGCAAATTGGTGCAGATTACAGAGTGCAGGAACAGAAGAGGACGCAAAATCATGTCCATTTTCTATGATGTTGGACCATGAGGGGTATGATATCAAACTGGGCTCTACAACAAAGCCTTTGATTCTCATGAAAACAAGAAGCGGCTTGATCATGAGACTCTCCACACTTGGATGGCTGCTTTCATTGAGGTTGGAGCAATAAAGGGATGGGACTTCCAAAACAATCCGAAAAGGTAACTAAATTCATTCCTTATGACTTGTTTGTTTCCTGTAAGTAACTTTGTTTAACTCATTTCAGCATCTTGGTTCTTTTGCATTGAATGCTATCAGAGGGAAGGTGAGTTCCGAAAGGAAGTTGTCAGGAAGGTTTTGATGGAGTTTTTTTTTTGGTTGCTTTTTTGGTTGAAGGTTTTGATGGAGTTGAAAAAGGCCTACTTGGTAGTATCAGATTTCTTGGTTGCAGTGGATAGTTATGTAAATGAAGTCATGAGGATGATGGGCGCTCACACGAATGAAAAGGTATGATCAGAATTTATGGAATCGGTGGTGTTGGAAAGACGACACTTGCCAAAATTGTCTACAATAAATTTTGAGGTGGTTTTAATCGCTGTTGCTTCCTTGCTGACATTCGAGAAACGTCAAAGCAAAAAAATGTAGAGTATTTGCAGAATCAACTCATCTCTAGTATCCTCCAAAGGAAATGGTCCGAAATTAATAATATTGATGAAGGGATAAATACAATTAAGGAGAGGTAATCCTCCAGAAGAGTTCTACTTCCTGATGATGTGGACATAAGAATACACTCAGACGCTCTTGTGGCAAGGCATGATTGGTTTTACCACGAGAAATGTGGGAGTACTCAGGGCGACTATAGTTGATTGCACTTATGAACTTACTTGCATGGATTTTGATCATTCCCTCCAACGTTTCAGCAGACACACCTTTGGAAGAGATTATCCATCAGAGGGGTACATCCTTGTTTCTATACAAGCGGTGAATATTTCTGATGGTCTTCCTCTAGCACTTGAGGTTGTAGGTTCATTCTTGTCGGGGAAAACCATAACAAAGCTGAATAACATATTGACGAGGTCGGAAAAATTTCCTCATGAGGATGTTAAAAAGAAGTTGATGATCAGTATTGAGGCATTAGATTCTTGACAGAAAACATATTCTTAGATATTGCTTGATTATTCATTGCGTTTGATAAAAGAATTGTGTGTCACATGTGGGAGTGCTGTAATCTTTTCTATGAAGAAGCTGTTCAAGTTTTCCAGCAGATGACTCTAATAAAAATTAGAGAAGACTCTCGACTGCAGATGCGTGATTGGTTAAGAGACCTTGGGAGAGATACCGTTCGTGAAGCAAATGATATGAAACTCGAGAAGCTAAGTAGTATAGGAAATTACGAGGAGGCACTTGAAGTTCAGGTGAGTTACAGAAAGATAAGTCATGAATATGTTTGTTTTTATTATTGCACCTCAGTCCAAGTTGGGCTATTTCTCATATAGGAACATCAAAATCATCACAAATATAAAAAAAAAAATAGAAACGTAGACCTCAAATAAATATAGAAGGAAGCCAGGTCAGTATTAACTACTATTTTATTTTTCTGCTTAGGGATAGCGAAACGTTAGGGAATGTATATCTAGCTTATATCTGAGGACTTCTTTGTGGATGAAGAAACTAAAAGCCTATTCTTAAGTTACTCTAACAAGGATTTCTTGGCATAACTTCTGTTGCCGCAGGAATCCACTCGTTCTTTCAAAGTCAAGATGGCTTTCATGGCACTGACTTTCCCAGGAATTTTAGGCTGAACAACTCTTTTCCTTACGGAAGATTGTTATCCTTGATCTTCCATGGAGTATTGGTAGATGGAGTTACATCAAGGTACAATAACATTAGTCGAAAACTTTTTTGAGATTACTCTTGCTGCCAGTGAAGACGCAATATTTATTTGTGATCTCCTTACTTATGGCACGGAAATTGAAGGGTCTAAATCCGACTGGGTGTGAACAGTTGCACAGAAATCCCAACCTCTCTTATCATGCGAGTTCAGAGCAACTGATTCTTGAAAGACGTAAAAGAGTGGTCTGAATTGATGTGACCATTCGTTTTGAAGTTGAAGTTCTGTAGGATTTCTACCAGAGACAATGGGGAAACATGGAATCTAGAATGCAGTTGGATCTATCCTTCCTCATCTATTCCGGAATTACCTTATTCAATAGGAAACTCATTTAATCTGAATGGCGATGCTTGCAGAAGCTTGCAGAGAGAAATGGCGGTGGTTGCAAGCATACGAAGGGGGAAATTCCGACTGATGTTAGGAGAATTAAATCTCTGAGGATTTTGAGATTGACAAGAAATCAGATTCTGGGACTTCCTATGCTTCTCGAGAGTCTAAACTAATTTGTGCTTGTAATTTTCTCAATGTACTCGTTTCCAGATCTCCCGAACCTATTAAATCAAAGATGATTGTGTATATATGTGTTGAGGTGTCCTGAGGACACTTGCGGACTTAAAGAAACTCCATGATCCTTGGTGGATTGGAAGATTAAGCAAACTCGAGTCCTTGCTGCAGTAGCAAGACCGGCAAATCACCACCCTATCTTCATATCTCATTCTTCTTCCTCTGCTCAGGAAACATGTCCTCAGTTTTTAAGAACCTCAGGTTCTTACCTAGGCTTCCCAGGAATTTGTCTGTCTTACGTATCCTACTTCGCAAGGAAATAAGAACATCAATAGGCCTTCCAAAACCTGAAACAACTCTCAAATCTGACGGTTCTTGGCCGCATAAAGCCGAAAGAGTTTCAAAGCCTTGACGGATTGGATGTGCTTCATCTCTTATCATGAAGCTCTCCCTCACAAAGGCTCACAGAAACGCACATTTTAGAAGATCAATTAATTTTTCTTACCACAACAGGACGATGTCCAAATTATTCATACAAATAAAAACAAAAAAAACAAAAAGGACAAACCTTACTTGAACAAGATGTGTCATAATTGAAAATCTAACAGCACCTTTTGTTCTAGGACAGATAACTGTGATGTTTCTGAGTTAATTTACTTGAGATATTATTTGTTGAGACCCATCACATTTCAAACTTCACGATTTTATCATTTGGCATGCAGACAAGCACTTCCCCATGAAATAAATAAATATTTCCACTTGAAAGTTAAGTGCGGTCAAGTTAAAGCATTATCAAGATAAGTGACCTCTTGAAAGTACAACCGCCTATCTTGGTAGTTTTACTCTAAAGTTAAGTGCAATTAAGTTAGAACATTACCAATATTGTGAGTTAATACAAAAATATCACAATAGCTACATTATTCTCAATCTACTGATGAAAAGATAGTCCTTAGTTGGTTAAGAAGTAAATCAAGATTAGCTCCATCAAAGAAATAGCTATTCACTTAAAATCAAGGTTAGCTATTCCTCGAGGGAGGGGGCCGATGAAAAACTATCCCATCTAATCCATCATAGATCTAATTTTCATTCTCTAGAATTGGTTTTTGCATTTTTTCAATGGTGAGTTACAATTTTTTTGTTTTGGTCAGAATGAGTTATAATTAGAATGATCAAAATTACTAAACCATAATTTATGTTTGATTTGTAAATAATCCAACTATCTCTTAATAAAATTGACTTGTCATATATTAAGCTTATGACTATAATTGATAAAGCAATAAGTATAGATTTTAAATATGACTAATCTTAATTTAGTGACTTACAACAAGATACCCATTAAGGGTGACATATTTCAATTTATAGCTTAGATTTACTCATAATTAAAAATTTAATTCATAGTCATGAGTCTAATTAGTAGATTGTTATGCTAAATTACCATTTTGCCACTGCAACTTTGCCCCACTTCATATGAGCGCTCGTATCATGTTCCCGCGCGTCTGGCTGAAGTGGGGAAGCATTTAACGGTCAACAGGAACTCCCCATCGCATTCAATTTGCACCTTTGCGAATCTTCTCCGAGAGAGTTCGCTTCTTACGATGATATGATGGAATGGCGAGGCATGCGCAGGTCAAGGCTCTGGCGGGCTATCTGTCTTTCGTCACCTCGTCCCCCTTCGCCAAGCTCCCGGACGACTGCGGCCTGTCCATGTCAGCGCGCGACGCGTGCCACATCCACGCTCGGATCATTAAGACCCAGTTCTCCGCCGAGGTTTTCATCCAGAACCGGCTCATCGATGCCTATGTGAGATGCGGGTGCCTCGACGACGGCCACAGGATGTTCGATAGAATGCCTGAGAAGAATACCTTCACGCGGAATGCGATCTTAGGAGGGTTGATCAGACTAGGTTCTCTTGATGAAGCGGAAAAGATATTCGGGTCAATGCCGGAACCCGACCAGTGCTTATGGAATTCGATGCTGTCAGGTTATGTGCAGCATGAAAGATTCGAAGAAGCCTTGCGATGTTTTGGTAAGATGCATAGGGAGAATTATGTGCTTAATGAGTACTCATTTTGTAGTCCTCTTAGTGCATGTGCCGGGTTAGGGGATATGGATCTGGGCCAGCAGATCCAGGCTTTGATATCGAAGTCCAAGTGCTCGTCCGATGTTCATATGGGCTCTGCTCTTATCAACATGTACTCCAAGTGTGGCAACGTGGCTTGTGCACAGAGGGCTTTTGATGAAATGAGTTCTCAAAACGTAGTTTCTTGGAACAGCTTGATTACATGTTATGAACAAAATGGTCCAGCCAGTGAAGCTCTTGAGGTTTTTGTGAGCATGATGGATTGTGGGTTTGATATAGATGAGGTCACTTTAGCCAGTGTGGTCAGCGCATGCGCTAGCCTGTCGGCACTTAAGGAAGGGATGCAAATTCAAGCCCATGTTGTAAAATGTGACAAATTTAGAAATGATGTTTTAGGAAATGCATTGGTTTGATATGTATTCTAAGTGCTCTAGAATTAGTGAGGCCAGAGCAGTTTTTGACAGCATGCCTACCAGGGATATGGTGTCAGCCACCTCCATGGTAAGTGGTTATGCAAAGGCAGCAAGTCTCAAAGGATGATGGAGAAGAATGTAGTTTCTTGGAATGCCCTTATTGCAGGGTATACCCAGAATGGAGAGAATGAAGAAGCATTTGGTTTATTCCGCCTTTTGAAGAGGGAAGCCATTGTGCTGACGCACTACACATTTGGAAATTTTCTCAATGCGTGTGCAAATCTTGCCGATCTGCAGTTGGGGCAGCAGGCTCATGCTCATGTCTTGAAGCACGGATTTTGCTTCCAGTCTGGGGAAGAATCCGATATTTTTGTTGGAAATTCTCTTATAGACATGTACGTTAAATGTGGAGCTGTGGAAGATGGTTTATGGGTGTTCAAAAATATGTTGGACAGGGACAAGGTCTCATGGAATGCCACAATTGTTGAATATGCGCAGAACGGTTACGGGATAAAGGCGCTTGAAATATTCAGGAAATGTTGGTATCTGGCGAGAGACCAGACCGTGTCACTATGATCAGGGTTTATATGCATGCAGCCATGCAGGGCTGGTCGAAGAGGGGCGCCATTATTTCTAGCAGATGGTTGAGGAGTATGGTCTGGCACCAGTAAAGGACCATTATACGTGCATGGTTGATTTGCTCGACCAATGCGGTTGTCTCAGTGAAGCAAAGGACTTAATAGAGGCAAAGCCCATGCAAGCTGATGCTGTTGTTTGGGGTTCGCTACTCGCAGCCTGCAAAGTTCATAAGGATATAATGCTAGGAAAGCATGTAGCGGAGAAGCTCTTAGAGATCGACCCTTCGAACTCCAGACCTTATGTTCTGCTCTCAAACATGTACGCGGAAATAAAAAAATGGGGCGATGTCGTCAGAATAAGGAAGCTGATGAGGCAACGAGGAGTGGTCAAGCAGCCTGGTTGTAGCTGGATAGAAATTCAGGGTCAAGTTCATGTCTTCATTGTCAAGGACAAGAGGCACCCTCATAAGGGTGATATTTATTCTTTGTTAAGATCTCTTAGGACAGATGAAGCGAGATTGGTATGTCTCCATTACGGATGACTATGAGGCCCATGAGGAGCTGAGTGAATCGGACTTTATGTCTTCTGAAATGGAAATGCTGGCTTATGCCACTGTTTGTTAGTTCATGGAGAGTCATTATCCTTCGATTTCTCATCGTTCATACCATAGTAACATTTGATAAAATGCATGAGCAGAAGAGCTCTCTTTTCTGTGTCTATTGCGCACTGTTATTTGGCCGAGTTTCACTGGCACTGTTGCGTTGTAGCTGACACGATGCAAACACAAGTCTATTTGGACACAAGAAGCAGAAGATCTGCATAAGGGTAGAGCGTACCACAACTAACTGGAGCGTTCAGTGTTATACAAATTAATGTAGAGGAGATTGAAGGTTCAGAGAGAGGAGAAATTTTATTTCCACGGACGGATCAATGGACTGCATCGTCTTCCCGAAGGAACTGCAGAGAAGAAGAAGAATTCACCGGCTCGAAGGAACAGCAGAATAGAAGAATTCACTGGCTCAAGAGACTGGCATTTGAGACATTCCGAAAAAGACACTTGCGCCAAGGTCAAAAAAGCATCCCCCCCCTTTGAGATGTGAAACTGCAAACCTTGGTGCAAGCCATACATGGAGATGACTTTTGTGTGTCAGTACTAGGTAATCTCGACAAATTATCAGAGCCTATCATTTTAAATGAATACGCAAGGGAAATTTTTATTCAGGAAGTGAGGAAAGCAAGTTGAAGGACAGGATCCTAGGAATGACCAACAAGCCAGCAAGAAAACTGACGATCTCTATATGAACTCAAATTAGAAGTTTCTGCTTTTTAGTAATTTTCTTTTCAAAAACCAACTCATCTTAAATAAATAGGATCGATTGAATTGTGAACCCTGCCAAAAACACAGAACCAAATCATCAAATGACCGACCAGGTCAGGTTGGTTCTGTTCTCTTGTTTTTCTTTTCATATGCATGATACAGAAAAATGAAAATAGAGGCGGTTTTGAACCTGTTGCATTCAAAGAAATTATATGCAATACGCCGGAATCCCTTTTCTTCCCACTCTCTCGACATGAGTACCATCGCAGAATTAGTTCTGCAGTACAAAGAAACTTAAAAAAAAAAAAAAACTACAAGAAATAATAGAATTTTCACTCCTAAGCAAGACTGGCTTGCTTCCAATTACTAATACATCATCATGTGTCGACATTCCAGAGATAAAGTGAGTGGAAAAGAATTCGACTCAGAATTTCTTTTCCACATCGATGCAGTGTTATCTGAAAGTGGATAGATGCAGTGCATTAGTATGACAGGCCGGGCAACAACAGCAAAGAATAGGCTTCTCTAGCAAATTCAATCCAAAGCGTGAGAATGACAATTCTCATTATGCAGATAGAGATATTGTTGCAAAATGACCTACCACTAACGAGTAGTCAAGGAAAATGCTCATCAAACCCAACAATTCGCATGGAATACCAAGATCAAGCAAAGGCATAAAAACATGGGAGAGCCTGATTCAGTCTTCCTGACATAAGAAGAGATCAAATTCAGGATAGGGTATAATGAAATGATTAGCTGTGTAAAGGATTAAATAGGCTCGCTGGGCTTAGAAAGGTAAGATTTCTAGGGAAGGCTTCGTGCAAAGCAAACAGTAACAGTGTTGGAAGAAATCTGGTAATGTATTTAAGTATATTACCAATTGTGCAAGTAGATGGACAGACCGAAACCCAAAATTCAGTTCATCGACATATAAATTTGCAGACAAAATACTAACAGAACAACGACACGGATCATAAAGCTTTCAGAGCAAGAGTCTTGCCCTCACCACGGTCATCAATAGAAGGAAATGCTAAATAAAAATTTCCGCCTGTTCTGGTTCTGAATTAGAAACAATTTCATCAATGGATTCCTCCCAGGACTCGGCTGCTTTTATCTGTGGACCAGAAATTACAATAAGCAATTTCTCAGCATACAGAAATTAAGCATACTATGATTAATACATAAAGTACAGCCAGACAAAGACCTCTCGACAAAGATCTAAAGCAAGCTGAGCTCCAGTTGCTGCCTCCTCATGGTTGTCCTTTACCTCCAAGTTAATCAGAAGTACAGTCTTCATAAGAATCTGCTCTCGGTTGTTGAGATCTGCACAAAATGCAGTCGATGTCTTGTCAACATTCCATGGGCAAGATGTCGTATTTATTCAATACATAGGTAAAGGTCATATCTCTCCCTAAGATCTAGTTAGAACAAAACTGCTCTTTTACTTCGAATAACATTGATCAGTCAAATTTGCCCTGACAAAAGGGGAAGAGAGTGGATGACCTGAATTGTATGGAGTCGAGTTGGCTGGGGCTTGGACATATCAACTTCTTTCGCGGTTCTGTTTTTTACACGTGTGCTATGTGGTCTCTGCGCCTCCTCGCTTTCGGCCTTCCACCTGACATTTATTGCGAAGATTTTCGCAATATGGTCGAGATAGTTTAGTGGGTTTATGGGAGCGTCGAAACAAAATTCTGGAAGCTCGTTCCCAACTGGATCTTCCTTCAGTAATTCGACATATACAGGACATCTATCATGAGTTGTGATGGAACGTTGCTCGTAGTCACTAGTTGTGAACAACGACCCTCCAAAATGGACGACTCCCCCCTTACTTCAAGTGAACGTTGATGCAAGACTCTCATGCCTCCATTGCCGCTTTGGCCAGAGATCATAGAGGTCATGTTACTGCAAACCTTGTGCCTAGAACTTACGCTCCCTCTGCCCTCCATGCTGAGGGAAACGTTGATTTATTAGCAACTCAAATGGCTTTTGAACAGGTTGGAGAGATGTCTATTTTGAAAGCGTTTCCGTTACCTGCACATGAGAAATAAATTGGGACAAAACCATATATATATTTGCTACCTCATGGTCAAGTCATCTGGAATATTTCATCTGGAATATTTCAACTGTAGCTATTTTTGAAGACTTGTTGTAAATTTTTTGGAGCTTTATTCCTTTGTGGCCAAATGCGGCTTTTGAAATTAAAACCTAATTCTTGACTATAAATTTATTGGGAATAAGTCTAACATAATCCATCTCAAGTGCATAATATGTATGAGTTCTATGTTTTCAGGTTCAATGTATGTAAAATTGTAATGCGTCTTGGATGAGTAGCAAGTCCTTACCTTCCTGCAAGTGCATGGCACGTGAGGGTGAGTAGACTCTTTAATAAAAGTCTTTCTTCGGTTCTGGCATCTTTATCCGCTTCCTAGCATTTTTTTTTTTTTTGAACGAAAGGTCGACTTTCATTACTACGAAAAACCCTTACAACCCGCGGCAAGAGCGTCCGCGCATAAAAGATTGAAAAGAGGAGAGGGCAGACGAATGGCCCAATTATCAGACAAAGATGTGCCCGTATGGGCCTTGCAAGCCTGATCAAAGCAACCGATTCGCCTCTCTACAGCAAAACCCTAACTTGAGATTGGGAAATAGGGTTAGAAGGAAAGCAGCTTCGGCGAAGAGAGATCGATCGCGCCATGGCGGCTGGGAGCGACGATTCAGCGTTTCCACAACGGTGAGGTTATATCGATTCAACGATTAGTGCTGCGGTTTGAAGGCCTTGCTGCAATAGGTGACGAAGCGAGTAAGAGAGGGCTTGAATCTCGACCTGGAGAGCGAGACAGCCACGACACGTACGGAGAAGCCATCGGTAAGTCTACCTTGATGATCCCTGCAAATACAAGCAATCGTACCATAATTTCTCCCTTGATGGAAAGAACCATCGAGATTGACCTTCAAAACTCCGAGATCTGGAGGACGCCATAGATGGGGTCTATTTCTAATGGAACTCCTTTGATGCAGAGAGGGAGATGAAGATAAGCGATCAACTTGGGCGTGAGTCAGTGCCGCCTCTACGACCTGCTTTGGATTAGGATAAGAACCGCGGAAGACAAAGGCATTCCGAGCACGCCAGATCTGCCATAGAATGTTAGTAATGAAGGCCAGCCGGGTTAAGCGATGGCCGTCGCCAATCGTTGTCACAATCCATGAGTCCAGACGCTGAATGCGAGTTGGAAGGACTGAAATCCCAATCTATGAGTGATTCCACACCCTTTTAGTCCATGAACAGAGTAAGAACAAATGCTCTAATGTTTCTGGATTCTTACTTTTGCATAAAGTGCAACAAGGATTGTCTAATATATGTCGCGATGCAGGTTTTCTCGCGTCGCCAAAGCATTACTACAAAGTGACCGAGAGAAAGACTCGGAGCTTAGGTGTAGCGAGGCATCTTCAAGAGATTACGCCATAACCAGGTAGGAAGTTGATACGAAGTAGACGCAGTTGCAGTGACTGTACTTAATTGTGTCTAATGGATTGCGTGATATGCTGATTTGACTGTGTAAACTCCCTGTTTAGTTGCTGTCCATATAAGTGCATCTGAAGTGAAGTTAGGTCGAATTGGAATGTACGTGATCTCGTTGAATGATTGGCTTGTCGAAAATGCTGTGTAATAAATCAACCTTCCATGAAGCGGTGGTGCGGTCAATAAGATCAGCTACTAGTGTAGGTTCAGCAGGGGCTCTAGGTCCACCGAGAATTCCCATAGGAAGCCAGCGATCTTCTCTAATATTAATACATGTTCCATCTCCCACAGACCAAGTGATGTGTGGTAAAATTGCATTCCTCCCACATAATAAGCTCTGCCAACCCCATGAGGGCCGAATACCTTTGTTTGCTTTTAAAAAAGTGGAAGAATGATAATATAAACCCTTAAAAAACTTACTCCATAATGATAATGGTTGATGCAATAGACGCCAAGCTTGCTTACCAAGCATAGCATGATTAAAACTCACCAGATCACGAAAACCCAATCCACCTAGCTCTTTTCTTTGCTGAAGATTTTTCCAACTCGCCAAGGAATTCCAGATCTACTTGTATCATTACTCCACCAGAATTTTGCCATTCTTTTCTCAATAACTTTACATAATGATATGGGAATCTTAAACACAGACATTGCGTATTGAGGGATAGATTGAATAACTGTCTTTAATAAAACCTCTTTTCCACCCTTTGACACTAGTTTCTCCTTCCATCCTTCTAATTTCAAATGAACTCTAGTCAACAGCCAGGAAAACATATCCTTTTTAGATCTTCCCCAGTCAGTAGGAATGCCTAGGTACTTCCCACAGCGCTGTAAAATTGGTACCCGTAATGCACCTGCGAGATTTTCCTGGAGAGATGTAGGGCAACAAGGACTAAAGAAAACACCAGACTTGTTTCGATTGATCATTTGCCCTGAAGCCAAGCAATATTGATTCAATATATTGGAAAGATTCTGACACTCCAGCAAGGTACCATTAAGAAAAAACACTGCATCGTCAGCGAAAAAGAGGTGCGATAGAGTAGGACACCATTGATTCAGTTGGATTCCTGTGAGCGAGCCCATATTCATAGCATTCCTAATTAGGAAAGATAAAAGATTGGCGACAATGATGAACAAGTAAGGGGAAAGAGGATCTCCCTGCCTCAGACCACGGGTTGGGTGGAAAGTCGGTAAAAATTCCCCATTCATTTTAATTGAGAAAGATGGCGTGGAAATGCACTGCATAATAAGATTAACCCAATGAGAATGGAAGCCCAAGTGAAGTAAATAATCGCGAAGAAAGTCCCATTCAACACGGTCATAAGCTTTCTGCATATCTAACTTGAGTATTGCTTTAAAATGACGCCTACTTTTCCGTGTCTTGAGCTGATGAATAACTTCCTGTACAATTAGAACATTGTCTTGAATTTGTCTGCCAGCAACGAACGCACTCTGTTCTTCAGTAATCAGCAGAGGCAGCAATGGTTTCAAGCGATTAGCCAGCACCTTAGAAAAGATTTTATAGGCATAGTTACAGAGACTAATAGGGCGATACTGATCCAAGCTTTCCGGGTTTGGGGTTTTAGGAATTAGAGTGATAGCAGTTTTGTTTAAAGATGGAGGTAGTATACCAGAAGAAAAGAACTGAAGAACTGCTCTGTGTATATCAACTTTGAGAATTTCCCAATGTGATTGATAAAATAAGCCACTTAAACCATCCGGGCCCGGTGCCTTGGAAGCACCTAATTGAAAGGTAGCAACTTGAACTTCTTCAAGGGTGGGTGGAGCTAGGAGAGTTGCATTCATTGTTGCATCAATCATGTGTGGACATTGGTCTAAAATCTGTGCATAAGGTCTAGGCCCAGAGGTAGTATAAAGCTGAGAGAAGTAGTTAGTGGTCATTTCTTTAATGTGTTCAATATCCCTAACCCATTCCTGAGATTCATTCCTCAACATACTAATTTGATTGCGATGCCGTCGTTGAATAGTGGTAGCATGAAAGAACTTAGTGTTACGATCTCCCCATTGTAACCAGTTGATCCTAGATCGCATCGCCCAATATTGCTCTTCCCTCTGCCATGTTTGCTGAAGTTCAAGTTTAATCTTTTGTTGCTGGGATTGATTCAGTATAGTAGGATGCTGGTTTGATAAAATCTGTAACTGATGTTCTAATTCAATGGCCTGGTGCCTGTTATGAGAGAAAACCTGGCGACTCCAAGTAGACAAAGCTGTGGTGACTGCACGTAGCTTTACTGGAAGAGAAGAATCCCTTGTCGCAGCTGAGTGCCAGGAGGTGTGAACAACCGATTGACATCCAGGGTCTTGGTTCCAGAAAGCTTCAAAGGTAAAGTGTTTCTTTCGTCGACTCAAACTGGGTGTGGTGTTAATAACTAGAGGGCTATGATCGGAACCTATTGCAGGCATAGCAAACACTTGAGCTTTCGGGTATGCGACACGCCATTCAGCAGTGCAAACTGCTCGATCCAATCTCTCCTTCACCAAAGCATCACCAGCTCTATTATTGGACCACGTATAAGCACAGCCATGAGAAGGTAAATCCAACAACCGGCAATCATTAAGAAGCTCACGGAAAGAATCAATGCGGTAAGAGTCTGGTGGACGGGTTCCTATTTTCTCCCATCTATGTAATATTTCATTAAAGTCACCACAGCATAACCAAGGTAAGACAGAGAAGCTGCTGAACTGACGTAAAGTCTGCCAAAGATGCTGACGGTGTTGAAAAACTGCAGGAGCATGAAGACAAGTAATCCTCATAGACCGAGCATCGGAGATATCCAGACAAGTGAAGTCCAAAAAATACTGAGAGGAGGAGAAATCCGACAGAGAAAGCCCTGCATTCCAAAAAATAGCTAACCCCCCCGCCGAACCAACAGGGCTAACCAACCTGTGATGCAAAAAACCAGAGGATTTTTTCAAGCGAAGGATAACATCATCAACATTTTTTGTCTCCATCAAAAAAAGCAGGTCAGGCTTTTCCTTAG
Organism: Eucalyptus viminalis; assembly: GCA_014182385.1. Lineage (NCBI taxonomy): Eukaryota > Viridiplantae > Streptophyta > Magnoliopsida > Myrtales > Myrtaceae > Eucalyptus > Eucalyptus viminalis. Next base: position 65,368,738 of record CM024533.1, on the reverse strand, counting down.
CCAAAAGGGCTTTTAGAGATAGGACTGTCAGGGGATTGCCCAAACCCTGACAGTTCCAACTTATGATTTTCATCGTTGATTGGGTGACTGTTTAGGGCCAGCCACCGTCGCCCGCAGAAGTTCTTCAGAAGCCTCCATGATGGGTGTGTCTAACAAGGAAGAGTCGTCATACAGTCCAGTAGGTTCTTCCGGTAAGGTATAAGGAGAGTAACGCCTGGGTTTCTTCGCAGGACTGATCTTACTAATCGGTCGAATACTTTTCCCTTTTGTGGCCTGATGAGTTGATGGTGGCCATTGCACTCCTTTCAGTTTCTCTGTAGCTGGAATGAGAGCAGTGGTTACAGTGTGTTTCTCAGGTGGAGGCATGTTAGAGGAATAATTTCTGGGCTGTGGATCAAGTGGAGTAGATTCCTGTGGAGAAGATGTTATAACGAGGAACGAGGCGGTAGAAGAAGTGGAAGGGTGTGAACGCTGTGGGAGGAGTTTCTGGTATGAATTCTTCATTCTCCTCCTCCATACATGATGAACCATAGTAACATTGCCAGTAAGGGCTACATTTCTGAACTTCTGCTTTTAACCATGGCCCATAGGGAGTTTTATCAGCCTCGGTTATCATGTTTTCCTCAAAAGGAATGAAGGGACAAGAATCCGTGTAATGGCCCAGACGTCCGCAGGAATAGCAGTAGTGAGGTAACCTTTCATACCTAAAATCCAACCACAGAGTTTGATTGTTAAGTTTAATTAGCCGCCCTACCTTCAGTGGTGTAGATAAATCCAATTCAACACGAGCACGACAAGCTTTCAAGGCAGAACCAGAGGCGAACTCAGATTTAACTTGCAAAACAGGGCCAACCGTACTAACAGCAGTGCGAATCATTTCAGCAGTACTACACTCCAAAGGTAACCCAATTATCTGAACCCAAAATGCGCATGTTGAAAAGTCATAGCTGTGTAGAGGGGTGTTAGCAATCCAGGGTTTAAAATTGATAAGATGTCCTGAGAATTGCCAAGGTCCAGTGTCAAGAATTCGCTGTTTTTCAGCTTGAGACTTGAATTTTGCTAAATACAGTCCTGCTTCTTTCTGTATGATTTCTGCATGGTCCAACCTCCAGGCCCTCTTCAAGACTGACTAAAAAGCCGGAAAATTAAAGGAAGGGTTGGAGGGGACTTTACCGATTAACAGAAGCTTACATTCCTCAACCGCACCAGGTGTGGGTTCAACTCGCAACTCTGCAATCTCTTTTTCCGTACTTAATCGACCAAGTTTATGACAAAGTGCAGCAATTCTGGATGCATCCGGGTCATCGTCAAGGGCCATCGATGAAATAGTGTAACTAATCAACAGAGGGAAGTTGGTAGCTTCGATAATATCGACATGCAAGAGTAGATAAGTGAAGAGAAAGAGGAAAAAGTAAGAAATGGGTAGCGATTTAGGTGGATGTAAGACTGAGAGGAAGAGAAGGATGATAGAGAACCCTATGCAACTCAGACACATTTTTCCTCGGCATTCGTTGAAATTTTCATGTGTCTTACATGTGCCGCACATGTGCTCTACGTGCACCGTGTGCCGTGCATGATGTGCAATGCTTATCTTCCCAAAGGGTTATTGAGTAAGGTTTATGTTTTTCACATAATTTTCCAATTTAGACTTGATTAGAATTAGGATTTTCAGTACTTCTTTTGGAAGATCGTTGTATTTCTCTGCTTTGAGGGGAGATCCAGGGTGTACTTTATTTTATAATGAACGTAATGAGATTCTATAGCCGATTAAAAAATGATTATCGATAACCTTCCACTTATATTGTAACTTTTTCGGAGCTTTATTAATTTCTAGATGATATAGCTTTTAGAGTTCAAAGGTATGTATGTTTTGCAGAAGGTAGATAATTTGCAAAGGATTTTTCTAGAAAGATTACTTGTATCGCTTACAAAAATGAATAAGCAAAAGTTATTTTCATCATCCATGAAATTATTTAAACATAAATTGTTGTCTACAATAAAAATCTTTTTTATTAGCTAATTATTTCACGTGATACAAGTAATCATATTTAAGAAATTATTTTGAAATTATTCATTTTTTCACGAAACAAACGAAGCATAAAAACCTAACTCCAGTCTTATAAGTTTACTATGAATAATATAAATTATCTCAAAGACTTACAAGTGTGGATTCTACAATTGTAGATTCAATTTATGTTGAATTTAAATGGGCCTAGGGTTTCACCTACAACTAAAGAATGGTTTCATCGTCATTAAAAAAGAATATCAATCAATATAATTATATGATTTCCAAACTAATAACATGCATTAAAATCTCGTCTATTTGAACTCTAGTGGTTTGCGCCAACAAATCTTTGGCAAGTCAACGGCCGGCCTTCATCTCTATCACATCAAAAGTCAACGGCTGGCTTTAAGTATACCTGCAACTTGCAAGTCCTCACCTTCCTAGAAGAGCATTGCACGCGAGGGCGAGCGAGCCATCTTGCGAAAAGTCTTTCTTCAGCGGAGCTCAAACCCAAGAACGATTGATCTGGGGGATCTTTATCTGCTTCTTAGCGTTTGATCCGGACTCTTCATCTTCACTCCATCTTTGGTAATCTCCTCTCATTCATTGCCCTTTTTTCATTAATTTGATGAAAAAACAATAGAGGGACTCGTATAAGTATTAGTTCTTTCCATAGTTGACTCCATGATCGATCACTGCAATTTGTATCCAACACCAACAGTTTTAGCCTAACCCCTGTCACGTGTAAACCCTGCTCATCTGCTTCCATCTATCCAACAGTCAGGCCTCAGATCTTGAAACTCAATTTCATTCCTATGCATCAGCTGAATTAGTTAGAATTAGGATCGGTTGATTTCATTTGTTTAACAGTGTAGACAAATTAGTACATTATTGTCTGGTAAATAAGCAGGGAGAAAGAACTCTCCTAGACAGAAAATTGATACCTTCAACTCTGTATTTAACAGAAGAGGCAGACTGAATAGACTATAATGTTGCACTCTGTGGTGAACTGGAACTCTCAGGTTCTGTAACATGCAGCTCTCGTTCCTGTACGCCTGTGTGTTCAAACTTATTTTGCTGGAAAAATAGTTATAGCATTCACCCTTCTTTTTTCTGTTGAATTTTTATCAACTCCACAAGTGATTGGCAATCCGCTCCTCTTTTTCTGATATGCTGATATTGTCTGAGATGTGAATAATAGCCTCATGCCTAACTAATGCTCCCCCCTTACCCTGTATCTGTTTGTTTATAACCTAGTTGAATTAGCTGTGGAGTAATTTCTTGATTTCATTTTTCTAATGAGATAGTCATAGGAGTATGCGATTATTTGCCTGCTGTTACTCTCCCTCCTGCCTCTGCGAGCAGAAGAAGGTCCCGATCGTCCTCGGCGCCGCTCAGTCCGCGACCTTCCAAGACCGCGAGAGGGACGGTCAGCCCGAAGCCGACTCCCGTTTTGAGGCACGGCGGGCCAAATAGCATTAGAAAATAGTTTTAGCATAAATATCATTTTGTAAAATCCATATTTATAAAGGTTTTTTTTTAATTTTTTAATTTTTTAATCTAAAAACTTAATTCGGTGTAGGTTGGCCGTTGGCCGCCGCCGGCTAACCGCCGGACGGCCAGATCTCGCCGCCGGACGGCCAAATCTGTCCTCCGAACCGCCAGATCTGGCCGCCGGATGACGAGATCTGTCCTACAGACGGCCAGATCCGGCGGCCTGAGGTCGCGGAGGCTTGATCTGGCCTCCGGACTGCCAGATTTGGCGGCCTGAGGTCGCGCACTCAGGCGGCGTCGCCTGAGTCGCGGATCGCGCGACCCCAGGCGGGGGTCGCCGGAGAAGACCCAACTCTTAGGTGGTAAATCGGTGGAGATTAAGATGAACGGGAAGAGAGTGAACAGTGACGCGGATGATTAGTATAAAGTAGGTCTGAAATGCTGAAAGCTCAAAAGCAGGTCCGACCTGTATTGAGCTTTCACCATTCCCATTGCTGCTGACGTTTAGCTAAGGGACTTCTAAAAATACTTACCAAACACCTAATATTTTCGTAAGTGTTTTGGGCCCTTGAGAAAGCTGAATCGAATGAGGTCTGTCAAAGAATGCTTTTTCTTGGGATCTTTGTCTGCTTCTCAGCATTTGATCCTGACTCTTCACCTTCACCTCCTCCATCTCCGGCAATTTCCTCTCGTTTATTGCCTTCTTTTAAATAAAATCGGGTCTCTTCTGTAATGCAACTAGGTGCAGAATTTGATGGAAACAAGAGAGGGACTCTCGGATCAGCATCAGTTCTTTCCTCAGTTGACTCCATGATTGATCACTGCCAGTTGCGCCTGACTCTAATAGCTTTAGCCTCTAACTTGAGTCGCATGCTAAAACCCTGCTCAGTGCTCATCCACTTCCATCTATGCAACTGTCAGGCCTCAGATCCTGAAACGCAATGCCACTCCTATGCATTAGTTTGTCGATAGATCTCAGAGATTTCTGTAATTAGGAATCGGATTTACGCTCTTTAGGAACTGGGCCGGGGCTAAAAAGCTAAATTAATTTGACTGGGTCAGTTGATACGACAAATTCTGGTAATTACGAATTGGATTTTATTCTTTTTTTGCTCAAACAGAGATAGTGGTATCTTTAAGAGACTTTGATATGACAAATTCGTACATTATTGTCATGTGATTAGCAGTAAGAATGCTCCTAGGCAGAAAATTGGTACTCTCAACTCTGTATTTAACAGTAAAGACAATTGAATACACTACAATGTTGCACTTTGTGGTGAACCGGTACTCTCTGCTTCCGTAAAATGCAGCTCTCATCCCTACACTCCTGTGTGTTCCAACTTATTTTCTGGAAAAAACGGTTATATACCATTCATGCTTCTATTTTCTGTTGAAATCTTATTAGCTCCATAATTTATTAGTAATTAAATCATTTTCTCTGATACGCTGGTACTTTCTGGCAAATGTGGATAATAGCTTCAAGCTTAACTGATGCTCGCCCATGACCGTGTATCTGTTTTTTTTTTTTTATAACCTATGAGATGGCTGTAATTAGGGATCGGTTTATGCTCTTTACAAACTAGTCCGATGGTGAGAGTTGCATTTGCTTTAGTGTAATTTCTTGATTTCATTTTTCTAATGAGATTGTCGTAGGGGAATGAACTCTTTGCCCGCATCTGTAAAGGTCGAGGGAGCTAGTAATTTAGTGTTGTGGAATGTCTTTGTCCAATCTAATTTGGTTAAACTAATAGAGGAAGGTTTTACTATAATTTATTATTAGATAATGACAAAGTTAGTCAAGCTACAAGCAACTTTAGGTGCTTATGTGCAAAGGACATTCAACGTCATCTTTCAAGAGAAATTTTATCACCTAAAGAAAGAGTTCAAGACAAAAATAGGTTGACAGTGATTTATCTCTGCACAAAATATTCTTTTTTTTTTTCAAATCAATTTCGAGTGTGAACTAAAATTCATAATTTCCGTGATACTTTGGAAAGTTCTTCCTTTAGAATCGAGATGGGTCCACTGCTCTACCGTATTGTTAATAAAATATTTGGACATATTTTGGTGTCTAGTGCAAGGCCCTAGATGGAGTTCATGCATTTGTCATCAAGGTTCTTTTCTAGAATGACTTAAAACAGAATAGTGGCTGAGAGAAATCATGATAATCATCACTCCACTTTCATAGTAAATATATTTCAGGTGGGATATCAAGACGTTGCAAGTCCTCTGAAAATTCCAGAAATGGAGAAGCCAGTGGAACCTTATTATGAAGTATTCTTGAGTTTTAGAGGATCTGATGCTCGCAACGACATCGCTGATTACCTTTACCACAGCCTCATGGATGTTGGAATACGAGAATTTAGAGATGATGAACAGCTTCATGTTGGGAAAGAGATTGGCCCGGAGCTTCTCCAAGCGATTAAGCAGTCAAAAATCTCAATTCCTATCTTTTCTGAAAGATATGCTGAGAGTGAATGGTGCCTGATGGAGTTGGTCCAGATGATGGAGTGCAAGGAAAAGAGGGGACAAGAGATCATGCCGATTTTCTATGACGTTAAACCATCTGAGGTTCGTGACCAGATTGCAAGTTACGGCAAGGCCATTCGGTCACACATAACTAAGCAGCTGTATACTGATGAGACTATTTAAAACTGGAAGGCAGCTCTCAACAATGTTGGATCATTAAAGGGATGGAAACTCAAGCAAAAGTACTTGAATTTATTATTGTGCATGGTTTGTTTGTATCTTAGATATTATTCTATCCATCTTGATTTAACAGTTTGGTTCTATTGCCTTCAATACTGCCAGAGGCAAAGGCGAGTTCACAAAAGAAGTTGTTCAGATGCTTTTGATCAAGTTGAAAAAGAACCCCTTGGCAGTGTCTAATTGCTTGGTTGAAATGGACGATCAAGTGGACAAGTTCATGGAAGTGATAGGTGAACAGACCACTGAAACACAGATTATTGGTATACATGGTATGGGTGGTGTTGGAAAGACGACTCTTGCCACAATCATCTATAATAAACTATCGGGTGATTTTTATAACTGTTGCTTCTTGTCAAATGTTCGAGATACAAAGATTGAGACTTTGCAAGATCAGCTCATCTCTATAGTCCTACGAACAAGTTGCCTGTCCATCACTAACGGTAATGAAGGAATTGCGAGATCAAGGAGAGGTTGTTCTCTAAAACGGTCTTCCTTGTACTTGATGATGTCGACCAAAAGACTCAGCTAGATGCTCTTGTGGGGGTGGATGAATGCCGGTTCGGCAGAGGAAGTAAGGTTATTATTACCACAAGAGACAAGGAACTTCTCAAAGGTGTTGATTTTCAGCATGAACTTATCAAAATGGATTTTAAACATTCTCTTAAACTGTTTAGCATGAGACATGCCTTTAGAAGAGACAATCCTCCAGTAGAATACGTTCCCCTCTCCAAAAAAGCACTGAAAATCTGCGATGGTCTTCCTTTGGCTCTTAAAACTATAGGTTCACTTTTAAATGGAAAAGAGAGGAGAATTTGGGAGATCACGTTGAAGAAGCTGGAAACTATTCCAGATGGAAATGTTAAAAGTAAGTTGAACATCAGTTTCGAGGCATTAGAATCTCAAGAAAAGGAAATATTTCTCGATATTTGTTGCTTCTTTGTTGGGTATGATGTGAGAATTGTGATTCACATGTGGGACAGCCGTAAGTTTTCCCTTGAATATTCTCTTGAAGTCCTTGAACAGAGGTCGTTAATAAAGATTGCAAAAGGTAACCGACTGTGGGTGCATGATCAACTAAGAGACCTTGGACGAGACATCGTTCGTGAAAGAGCTAATTTAAAACCGGAGAAGCAGAGTCGGGTGTGGAATCATGAGGAAGCAATTGTTGTTCTTCAAATAAAGAAGGTAAAATGTTTGCAATGTTATTCCTATCCAAAGAGACAAGTTATACACGTTGATTTGGCTTATTTGCTTCTATCTAAACCAAGTCGTTACTTGTGTGGTTACTATGATCACATGCTCATCTATAAATTATATTATAAATTAATTTCAATTATGAATAAGATGTACATTCCTTAAGTCCTTGAGCATGTTCAACTTGAATGCCTTCAACTGGTGATTATATGATAACCAGCTTATGTTTCCCTTTTTTGCTTTGGCAGAGAACAAAAAACGTTGAAGCAATATGTCTCACGTTTGATCATCAATCTCAATGCTTTTTTAAGAATGAAGAATTTGCAAGTCTACCAAATTTAAGGTTTCTTCAAGTGGAGTGTGGGGACTTGGATATGAACAACATTCAACATTTTTCTTTTACCAACTAGTTTGGAAGGAATCTACCCACCCTTCCGAATTTGAGATGGCTCTCATGGTCTAAATTCATTTAGTAATTTCCTTCAACCAACTGGTTCAAGAGGAATCTACCCATCCTTCAAAATTTGAAATATATCTCATGGCATGAGTTTCCCATCTTTTTCCAATTCACCACATTTTCCCTCGTGAAGCTAGCGATTCTTGATCTATCAAGGAGTAAAATTACAGATGAGTGGGAGGGATGGAACCACCTCAAGGTATGGTATTATTTCAACATGAATTTGCTATATTGACTTTGATGTCCTGTATCTCAAAATGATCCAAATTAACCTCTTCTCTTCATTACAGATGGCAAAGAAGTTGAAGGTTCTAAATTTGACTAAATGTAACTTGCGTAGAACTCCTGACTTTTCTGCTCATGAAAATTTAGAGCAATTGATTCTTCAAGAGTGCTACAAACTAGTTCAAGTTGATAAATCTATTGGTAAGTTAAAGCATTTAGTATTATTAAACTTGGAAGGTTGTGGGAAACTTCAGACATTGCCAGACGAGATGGAGGAATTGAAAGCCTTGACAGAACTTCGTGTTGGTTGGACATCTATTACAAATATTCCTGAATGGAAAGGAATTGAGAAATTGGAAACCCTCAGTGCAACTTACTGTAAATTACTGAGTGAATGCAATTTAGCTGGTTGCTCAACATCACTATTGTATCTTGACTTGTCAGAAACAAGTATTAGTGAACTTCCATTTGGAAATTTTGGGTCTCTCGTTGAGTTGAATCTTTCTCGGTCAAGCTTACGAGAGTTACCTAATTCAATAAAGATGATGAAGAATTTGAGAGTACTAAGGATGTCTCACACCCCCTTAGAAAAGCTACCCGGTGCCCTTGGGTTGTTGGAGAAGCTTGAAGAGATCCATGTTGACGGTTGTAGAAATTTGTGTGGGGAAATTCCAAATGAGATTGAAAGACTATCATTTCTGAGAATCTTGAGGTTATCGAGCTCGAGAGTTTCTAATATACCTAAGCTTCCTGAAAGTATGATCCATCTATACCTGAGTGGTGGTGAGGCATATTTTCTCAAATGACGTGTGTATAGGTGGGACCCACTCTTAAGAAATTTCGACTTTTTTCTCCTTTTTTATTTTTTTGTTTCGTTTTTTCTCCCGTTGCTCTCTCTCTCTGTCTCTCCTCACATTCTTCCCTTCTTCTTCCTTCTCTTCCTCCCTCATCAGCGCCGACCCGAGTAAGGAGCTCGCCCAGAAGCAGCAGCAACGGACCCCAACCATCAAGGCCCTCAACGGCGACACTGAGCGGAAGCACGAGACGCGACTCGACCTGGCGGAGATTTCCCTCCGGGAAAGCGACCGCGTCTTCCTGCCAGCCGATCTGTTCCCCCAGGGTTTAATAGATTGTCTGGAAAGCCTTCATTTTTTTTTTTTTTTTTTTTTTCATTTTGGTTGCAGCTGACTAAGGCCAAGAAGGGTTTCTCCCTTCTCTGCATCTTTATTTGGTTTCCTGCATTTTCATTCAGACTCGGCAACTGTCTAATTTGATTCTTCATCGTCACCCACTCCTTTTCTGGTGATTCTCTTATTTTGTTTCTGCTCTGCCTTAATTGGGTTTTGTCTGTGAATTTTGATTCGACTAGTGGTAGATTAAGAAAAGAGTGGGATTGAATTGAGTTCTATGCAATGAAAACAGCCTCCCATTGAACTCCTTCGTGAGCTGTGACTCAATTGAACTCCTCCAATCGTAATAGCTTTAAGCCAAACCAAGTCGCGTGCTCTCGAAAAACATTGCAACTCCTCTGCATCAGTTCACTTCTGCACCAATTGGGGGATCGATTTTTGCCCTTTGGGAACTAACTAGTCCAAACCTTACGGGTGGAATAGTTTGAGGAGGGGAAATCGTTTATCCTTCTGAGGTTTCCAAGGTCTTGCTAAAGCCAAAATATTGTCCTGGAAGGGATGGAACCTTAATACAATCGATTGGTTCTGCAATTTCTCTCTTCTTCTCTTGGTCTGTTTCGGTGCTACTTACTCCTAATATTTTGGCGGGTGTGCTTAGTGATTAATCTCGTCATGGAAGAAATTCATCAAGGATTCAAGATGACTTGCTGCTGAATTGATTCGTAGATGTTAATGTTCTCGAGACATTACCCTGAGAATATGTTGCATTCAGTGTCGCCAATTCAGTCAGACATTGGCGACCATATTCGCATAATTGTTGCCGATTTTCCATGAGAATTTTCACATTGAAGAAATGAAGAAGGAGGGGCTAGACACTGGGTCTAGCATAAACTTGAAACGCTCCCTAGCTTATGATCATGTGCAATGGTCACAAAGTGTTCTGTAGTTTTGATAACTTGATACAGATTTCTACAGCAGCTTCAGAGTGGATTCATGACTTCATTTCTAGTTTCATAATTTGAATTTATGGATGGGATTAACAGCAAAAATGGAATTGTTAGGTAAAAGAAAATTAGTGGTTACTTGCTCATTAGGTAAACAGATAGTAAATTATAAAAATTGGTAAATTACCGACTCTTTTGGAAATTTTTTCGGTGTCATAAGTGAATTACAAACGCTACCGGTAAAGTTGAAGAGCAACTCTGGTGCAAAATCAGCCCGGCCCGCACCGGATTACTTGTGGGCGGGCCAATTCATGTTGCAAAATAAATAAATAAATATTGGGTGCTAATTTAGTGTGTTTATTCAAAGTTATGGAACCATGGGATTGTGTCCCCACATAGACTTAGCTGGTGAAATTGCTAGGTATGGCTAATAATACCTGCCCGTACATTTCACATTGCAGAGAAAAAGGACAATAACATGAACGTGGCCTTGACAAAAGAAACCTCTTTCTTTATCGCTTCAATTTTTTTTTTAATCAAATTACCCTCCAAACATCATTAAATAAAAACACGGAGAGGCGGAAACAATGCTAAAATAGTCTCTCTCTGGAACTTTCATCTATGCTATAACTAGGCTGACCGAGTCCCATCTTCTTTCCTGTCAAATCCAATGGAGAAGAAATATTGACCTACGAGTAGTAAATCAGAAGTAACAGAAGAATTTTGAGGATTGCTATGTTGAAATGAAGAAAACATCTTCAGGACGAACGGTTTTTCATGGGCTTTCATGGATCCCCATGACGGACGTCTTCCAGGAACCCATCCCATATTTTCTCTCATATCGCGTCCAAAAGGTCACATGACATCGAATTTGGCACTTCCTTGCCAATTGGATTTTTTTTTTCCTTTATTCTCGCGGGTATTCGATATGAATTTGATTTTTTTAAAAGATTAAAGAAAGACATCGATCACATGTCATTGCGTATTCAGCTTATGGAATAGAGCGCTTCGAAAATATTATTCCTAATCTCGGGGGATATCTGGATTGCCCGCACACGACTAAAGACCATTGCTGCTCAACATTAACGGCCACCATCGCCCCATGCTGGCTTACCAATATTGGCCCACCACCACCGACCCCGCTAGCGACCCACTGCCTCCAAGGCGGCAACCCCTCATGAGCAATCACTAGCCATGGTGGCGGTCTTGGCAGAGGGAGAAATAATAGGTACGATGATGGAGCAATTTGGACGTTATCATTCCTTTATTATTCTAGTAACGCACCAAGTAAAATAGTTAGGTACGATGATGAAGCAATTTGGACGTTATCATTCCTTTATTATTCTAGTAACAAAACAAGTAAAATAGTAGGGGTGAGCGGTTCCAGGTTCCGGTTCGGTTCCGTATGGAACCTGGAACCTACCCGTCAGAACCGAGAACCTGGAACCTACCCTGTCACAGGTTCCAGGGTTGGTTCCAAGTTCCAACAGGTTCTTTTTTTTTTTTTTTTTTTTTTTAATTTTTAGATTTGAACTATAACGTACGCACATACTCTACGGTCAATTCCCAATAACCTAATTAAGACCCAGCAAATGACAAGAAAGCAGCGGATGGCAACTCCCACTAGCATAATTAAGAACCAGCAACTAACAAGAAAGCAATATCCCATCTAGAAGGAAGCGCCAATATCGTACAATAAATGGCAAAATGAAACCTGACAATGCTCCTCCGACAATGCTTGGTTGGAACGACTAATTTGATGCAGATCAGTGTCCATAAGCTCATATGCAATATAAACATCATTGAAAACGTCTCTCTGTGGCGGTGGAATAATATCCCTAATTGCCACAACCTGCATTAACATAATAGGACCTCACATAAGCATACAAGAATCATAATAACCGAAAAGCAAGTTCTGTTAAAATTGCCATGCAATACCAGTTCTGCATTGATTAAAGAGCTTATTTTGTATCTGGCATAGCCACGCCATAAATAAATGTAGCTTCATTAAGGACCGCATGCATGTGGATTCCCATCAATCATAGTTCAAAACTTGTTCTTTATACCAACAAGAACCACTTTCATACCATTACAAATTGCATCCAGTCAGGATATAACCATCTATTCCATCTCTAAGAATGATGAGTATCAGTGCCCTTCTATATCAGTATAATAGAAATTAAACTTCTGAAAAGTTCAAAGAAGGGACGTTCAACTCTGTAAGTAGCAAAGTGACAATAAGACTTTCTATATCTTGATGAGTGATGACAATACTCTGACTGGTGTTTCAGTATGTTCTCTGTCTCATTAACAATTGATGCAGAGAAATGGTAACACAGAACAACATGGAGACTAGATTATCTTAAGCAATCGATATCCCTTCTAGTGAAATAGAAGATTCAAAGCTCTACTATTTGCTGCACTAACTCTTAATTCGTTGTCCACAGCAGGAAATGCTAATTCACCTGTACTGCACATTTGTTAGACTTAGAACCAAGATGGAGAGCAACGTAAATGCACCATTGCATAATATCGATGGCACTACCGACACCCATAAGCCAACTATCAAAGAAAACAACACACTTCAAACAACCCAGAAAGCCATTCTCAATCACGTAATAGAAAAACTGTAACGCAAGGGATTCACTGACGTTTTCATGGTCCATGTGCCGGAGGAGCTTGATCTCATGGAGGGTCCTCTTCGCATTGATCTTGTTATAGAAAGCATTAGCAATCTTCTTTATGGCCACATGCTCGTTCGTCTCTGAATTCAAAGCCAAGCTGAAACCCAAAAAAAGAAGCACGACTCAATCAAAAACGAATAATAAAAAGAAAACTTTACGCATCGCTTCTAATAAGGAGTTAAAACAGAGCAAGTCCAAGAATCACCGAATCAGTCACTCACTCCCTACGCTGGTATTACCCCGAGATCGTACAAATGAAATTCACAGCATTTGATGGTATTACCCCGAATCGTACCCTTCGAGAGAAGGTCCAGAAATCCAATTTTACCGGGCGAGCGGCGTCCGGCGCTGAGCAGTGAGCAGGGACGTCGGTCGCTGGTCTTCAGGGCAACGGCGTCAGGCGTCGCGACTGCTGGCGTCGGGTCGTCGGAGCAGAGGCGGAGACAGCAGCAGCGGCGTTGTGGGTCAGAATCGGAGACCTAGTGACCAGAGGCGGTGGGTCGCGAGTGGAGACAGCAGAATCGGCGTCGTCGGGGCTTCTGGCGCGAGCAAAGGCGGTGGGTCGCGAGCGGAGACGAGCTCGGCTCAGATATGCTTGCGTCGGGCGTTGAGGCAGAGCACGGTAGCGACGAGGGTTCGCGCGAGCGACGTCGGTGACTGTCGTCTAGCGGTGGTGGCCTTGAGGGAGAGCGGCGTCCGGCGGCGAGACTCAGAGCGGCGTCCGGCAAGACTCTGAAAAACGGAAAGTGAGGGGGTCGGGAGTCTCGGGGGAGGGGGGTTCTTTTTGGAACCCTAACCGGTTCCAAAACCGGTTCCACGACCGGTTCCGGAACCGGGATCGCCGGTT
>CM024533.1:65210701-65354949 GCA_014182385.1 Eucalyptus viminalis | reverse complement strand
AGGTTCGAAGAAGCCCTGCAGTGTTTTGGTAAGATGCATAGGGAGAATTATGTGCTTAATGAGTACTCATTTGGGAGTGCGCTTACCGCATGTGCCGGGTTAGCAGATATGCATCTGGGCCAACAGATTCAGGCTTTGATATCGAAGTCCGAGTGCTCGTCCGATGTTCATATGGGCTCTGCTCTTATCGACATGTACTCCAAGTGTGGGAACGTGGCTTGTGCTCAGAGGGCTTTTGATGAAATGAGTTCTCGAAACATAGTTTCTTGGAACAGCTTGATTACGTGTTATGAACAAAATGGTCCAGCCAGTGAAGCTCTTGAGGTTTTTGTGAGCATGATGGATTGTGCGTTCGAAATAGATGAGGTTACTTTAGCCAGTGTGGTCAGCGCCTGCGCTAGCTTGTTGGCACTTAAGGAAGGGATGCAAATTCATGCCCGTGTTAAAAAATGTGACAAGTTTAGGAATGATGTTGTTTTAGGAAATGCATTGGTTGATATGTACTCTAAGTGCTCCAGAATTATAGTGAGGCCAGAGCAGTTTTTGATAGAATGCCTACCAGGAATATAGTGTCAGCCACCTCCATGGTCAGCGGGTATGCAAAAGCAGCCAGTCTCAAAACTGCAAGAGTAATGTTCACGAGGATGATGGAGAAGAATGTAGTGTCTATCCTTATGTTTCTGAAGTTTTAGATTTGAAAAATGAAAAAAATGACATAAATAATTCATAAACTTTAGTCTAATATTCAACGTTGTTTCTAAAATTTTAATTTATTCAATGTGATCCTTGAATTTTGGAAAAATGTGTTATGTCATTTCAAAATTTTAAATTTATTTAAATTGGTTAATGAATTGTTAAGAAATATCCAGTTCGTCCTTAAATTATATGGAAATGACGCATTTAGTCGACAAACTAAATCGAACATCTATCACTAATTCAAATACCACATTCAACAAATAAAAAATCTAAGGACAACATTATACATTAGACCAAAATTCAAGAAACATTTGTATTATTATCCCTCAAAATGGGGTAAATGCTTCATAAGTTTTAAAATTTATTTTAAAAGTGCAATTAACTCTTAAAACTTATAAAATTAGTGCAATCAAGTTCACTATTAATTTCATCCAATACAATTAACGGAAAAAACTGACATAACCTTTTTTTTATCTGAAGATAGAGGAATTAATTTGGTTGCCACATCATCAATTTTAAGAAAAATTAGAAAGGAAAAAATTGATTCCAAGATTTCCGAAAATAAAAACGTGAAAAAGCAAAATTTTGGAAAAAAGAGGAAGAGTCGAACAGTGGAGAACCTACAAGGACAATGGTAGACTGGCGCTCCTTGCCGGACGAAGACGGCGGCGACTCTTATGCCGGCCTGGGAGCCTGAGCGACTCCCGATTGCCCAAGAACTGCCACTACTTAAGGACCTCATTATCCAGTACAATGAGCACGCGTTGCAGGTGACGTCCCAGAACGTATGTATTGGACAGTTCTTGAAATTTGTGGGTCTTTATGCATATGTTGCTTCTTATTTCTTAGTTGTTTGGGCACTTAATCAAAAGATTGAGTTGTATTTATTTCTTTGATGTGCGAAGGCCGATCATTTGGAATCGCTAAAGATATTCAATTTTACATGTGTGGGTTTCTTGAAAGATTTATACCTTGCGTTCTTGAAATTTGTAGGAGTTGACTCTAACGAGTCCAATTTTACAGGAAACGGGGATTTGAACGTGTTTGGAGGATTTGCTTATTCAACAAGCAGAGATCATTTTGCGATCAGTGTTGCCGGCCACGGCCAATTATTTAGATACCCTTAAGATGCTAATTGAATTCTCCATATTCTCCATCACCGGTCTTAGTAAACCAGATTGGCAAGAATTGGAGAAGTTCTTGCGCTGTCTCCATCGTGAGAGGGTACTCGAGGATCGATCTCGAGAGGCATGGCCTAAAGTGATGACGCAGTTTTCTTGTTTTTGAAATTTTTTTACTTTTACTATGGACACGGTTACACTTTAAGCTAAATGATTAAAATTTGGTGCAAAATTTTCTAATTTCTTACGAAACACGCTCATCGACTAAAAGAAACAGATAGAGAACTGGCGTGGCATAAATAGAATCGAAAGCGAATAACGGGTCTATAATGACAAAAAAAAAAAAAAAACGTTACCTTTGTTGACGGATAAGAAAAATGTTTACCTACGGGAAGGATTTATATTATGCCTCAGTAGCGCGAAAGAAAAAGGGACTGGACGTTCACATAATGACCAATTCAACTTCTGGCGGGAGCGGGATAACCTGCGCTACCCTGGATGCATAATCCCTTGCTGCTCTTAGCTTGGTCGGTGTCGGATATTCCGAGGGCGTTCCCAACAAGGACGGTATGCGGGGATCGACAACGAGTCGCTTCAACGATGCAGTGCTCATGAGCCAGTACCGGAAAAGCATGATCGTGAAGAACCTGATTTGCGGGTTGAAGCCGATTATCTCTACGACCTCAAGACATTCATGAGGGTATAGGATAGGGACCGGGATTTCCAAATCCTCCTTGCTTGGAGCATCCAAGACCTGGCAAGGAAAGGATGATTTCATCATTATCGTCCATCCTGGCATATATATATATATATAAGCGCAGTATAAAAAATCCTTTTTATTTTTAATTAATTCTTTATAATTCACCGGCTCTTATATCTTTTTATAGTTTCAATAAAAATCAAGATATGGAATACTTAAATAGAATTTTCTATTCCTAATTATTCTGAATCTTTCTTCTTTAATCAATATTTCAAATATTCAAATCAAGAAGTTAGAATTGGTCAAATGATATGAATATGATCAAGTTACTATTTATATTTAAAATGAAACAAGACACTAATTCATTTTATTAATGTTGAATATTAAGTATTTATGCAAATGAAGAAAAAAATTCAATTATTATTATATGTTACGATAATTCATATGCATAGAGCAAATAATTACACCAAAATCGAGTAGTGTATATATAGAAGCGCAGAGCTCAACATAATACAGCACATGTAAATCCCTTCATCAAGATGGAAGGCTGCGCAC
The DNA here is from genome assembly GCA_014182385.1 of Eucalyptus viminalis. NCBI lineage: Eukaryota > Viridiplantae > Streptophyta > Magnoliopsida > Myrtales > Myrtaceae > Eucalyptus > Eucalyptus viminalis. Next base: position 65,351,877 of record CM024533.1, on the reverse strand, counting down.
CTGCAGGGTCAACCTATTTAAACAAGGAGCATCCTCCACAAGGTAAGTATAGAGGGAAAGCGGGTTGAGGTCGTCGAGGTTGAAGTCATCAGAGACGTCCAAGGTTAAGTGCTTCAATTTAAACAAGGCGCCAGAGATGTTGTGATATACCGAAAACTCCAAAAGGGGGCGGATGTCATTAGAGATGACGCACTGGAATTTTTCTTTCTTGCGTACAAGGCATGGGTGCCATACATACCAGCTGGGCTTCCGGCACCTTGAGATGTAGCGCGTCGAGCTGGGGCAGATAGCCCCAAAGCGAACGGCTAGCAGCTTTGATAGATCCGCAGATTGCGAGTCCCGCGAGACGAGGGGCGTCCTTGACTTTGACTTGGACGCTGCTTCCGTCGTATCGAAAGGAAAGGAGATTAGGAGTTGGGGCTGCGATGACGATGCTTTGCAAGTCCCGGCATCCCGATATGTCCAGGTGCTTCAACTCGAGAGGGGACGGGCCGGGTATTATGAGGTCGATCAAATGATCGGAGCTCGACACGCGCAACCTCTCGAGAGACGGACACTCCAAGAGGAAGCGCTGGAGAACTGAGCCTCGCACGTTGATGCGTCTCAAGCACAGGGACTTGAGCGATCGCATGCGGGCGAAGTCGAGAGAGTGAATAGGTGGGAAAGTGTAATTGGTTCGATCACGGTCGGGCCAGTAGGCCATGAGATCTAGCTCGAGGCTTTGCACTTTTTTTCCCTATTGCGAATCGAAGCCCGAAAGATTCGTCCAGAACGACGCGAACCTGGAACTCCTCCGGGAGACGACCTCGGCGTCCTTCCGAGGCACGTTTGACCCAATTGACATACTCGACTTCTAAAATGCCGAGGTTCATCGGCGCACCTTGAACACTAAGGGTTGGCGAGACGTCGAAATCCAGAGACGACACATGCTTCCACAGGTCTCGCCATGCGCGCGAGAGAACACTAGTTCTGGCCGCTTCTTTCATCGGCAAAAGATACAGTATGGACACGAGAACGTCCGGCGGCAACTTGTCCATGATTCGACCCTGCGAAGCACGAAGCTGAATTAATATGTTCTCCCTCTTCTCTACCTTAGTAATCACTTATCGGAAGAAATTCTTAAAACAGAGCCTAAAACGTGATGGATTTATAAGTTTAATGTCCACACACTAACAGATCATCACACAGAGAGAGACGTGGATCTCAGTTACCTAAGATCAGAGGAAGATGATGAGGAATCGACCGCCTTCTTTGCTCCAGAGTCTCGTTTAAGTCCACAGCAGAACTTCGTGCGAAGAATATGGGATGAACAAAGAGTCGTTCTCATAAATTGTTTCAAATTGATCCTACGTCCACTAGGACTCGAAGTTAGGAGTTGTGCTTGGATTGGATTGAATAGTTAGAGTGAATTAGCGAAGGATAACTAATTTTTTAAATTGGTCAAATAATTATCTCGATACTTTAGAATTTAGGAGGAAGGAGAAAATTGCTTGGACTTCTCGTCTTAAACAATTGAAATTAGTTTTTTCTTTTTATTGTTCAAAAGCCGCCTTTTCTTCTTGATTCGTTATTTCAATTATCTTTACCCTTCAATGACATGAAAGATAATACATTTTTAACAACTTTATGTTCCCTTTTTATCTTTGGTTCATATTCAACGTTTGGTTTACTCTTGGCAGGGAATGATTGGCTTAAGTTTTTCTTTAAATCTCTTGAAATATATTTCGAGCTTGAGCCCATGAATGAAATCCGGATCAAGATAAATTACATAAAAAGCCTAATCGATTAAATATGTTAGAAATTTGAACATATTTATGGACATCCGAAATCGCAAGGAAGGGTTGTAAGGCCCTCCTGAAACTTTTCTTGGATCTTGGGCCACAATTCCTACCATCATCTATCATGGCTCACTGGGTCTTATCTCGATTCTTCTCCTGTTGGTTTTGTGAAGGGCAGAGAATTCTTGGTAATTCGGGGCAAGGATTTCTTAATCAGTCAGGTATCTCTTAGTTTAACTCTTCGACGGGTCACTCGAATGCTTTTCCCAAGCAGTGACATTTCAAATAAAAAACTCAATATTTCAGCATGCATTCCTTTAAAGTGGGAAAACAGAACACTAAGAGCTACCTCTAATAATTCTCCTCTTAAATAATGAACTACAAGGTTATTGATAACCTATCACAGCATGATAGGTTTCAAATTCAAGTCTCGGGAGTACGAGGTGGCCTTGCGGTACCTCGGATAAGCATACCGAGTACACATACCTTTCTCTAACTCTCTCTCTCTTTTTTTTTCTCTTTTTCCCGGCACGAAAATCACAGTTCTCTATGCAGAAGGAAAACTACAAGCAAGCAATGGCGAGATTCGGTGGCGCAGAAATCCTTGTGAAGAATGACAAATACAAAATACAAACGGTCTTTTTACGTGCAGTCAAAAACTAGTTACCTCATAGGCTTCTTTCTCCACTGGGTGGGGCCACGGTCTATTTCTAGGCCGTCAACAGACAACCTGAGTAAGTGGAGAAACTGGCGATAATCTTCTGTTGCCGGAGAGGTGGCTGATCGGTTGGTTCCATTGAGCTGCGAGATGGCCCCCAAGTTCTCGTCTGGTTTCATGACTGCTGAGCGAATCGACAACATTATCGTGCTGACACTCACGCCTGTAATCCAGTGCGATCGTTTGCGGTTGGTAGGAGTTGATAATTTCTTGAGGCATGCTCTGTCATGATGACAACATAGAGAGCAGTTCAGAGGAAGGTTGATTACAGGATTTCCAGAATATGAGAGACAGATTGAGGAACATTTCATCAAAAACTGCTGATGCCTTCATCTCTACAAGTCAGTGGGACAAGAAAAACTCCAGAAGACAGAGTCAGTAACAGTTCTTGCCATGTGAGGCCGAACATGAAGTACAGCCCAAATACATGCTCGACCTAGATGGGCCAAAGCCTCTATCCTTATTCTTCTTCCATGACACCTTTTGGCAAATTAGAGGAAAGCAGCACAAAACCAGAATGTTTCTGACAAAATTTTGTGGTCCACTTGGTGACACCGGGAACAAAGAAAAAGCTCTTCCCACGGGAAAGGCAAGCCTTGGTAAAACTGTGAGCATATCACTTCAACTTCCTAATACGGCAGATATGACGATGAGGAACCCGACCCAGATGCAGATTGAAACGATTTAATTCTCGACTCATCTTCTCTTGAAAGCCAGATTGGTACAGCAAAACAAAGGGAACTAGAAGAAGAAACTTGAATCAGTCGTATTAGAAGTATGAGCCATGTCCAGCGGAATGGACATGAAGGAAGGCCTGCAACCCTTACCTCTGGAACACATCCAATGTCGGTGACGTTGTTGACATGTTGGTTCATGTCCAAATCAGCTCGTCCAGGCTATGGTTGTGGGGAGCACAATTATTAATGAAAAGACATGAATAAATCAGTGCAACAGATGGGTTAATCAACTTACAACAAGCCTTTGCCTCCAAAATTGAGCAGGGTTGTCCAATTTAGCTATTTATTTCAAGCTTCCATTGTTCTTCTGGTTGTTCATTAAGAGCGCGTTTGGTAACGTTTCTGTTCAAAAATTGTTCCAAGCGAACGTAAATAAAAGTGTTTTGTTCCGGGGAACAATTTTTGACTAGAAATACACGTTTGGTAAACTTGTTATGAGAATAAAAAATTAATAGAAACACGTTTGGTAAATTTATATTATTTTTTTGTTTCTTTTAATTTTTTAATAATTTTATTTTATTTTTCCTTTATTTTTTTATTTTTTTATTTTTTATTTTTTTCTTCTTTTGGCTGGTCGCCAACCTCCAACAACCGGCCGACAACCTCGCCCAGCCACAATGAGGCTCGCCAGCCCCCGACAAGGCTCAAGCTCGCCGGATCTAGGCGAGCCCGAGCCTCACCTTGGCCGGGATGAGCTTGGCTCGCCCGCATCCGGCGAGGCCGAGCTCACCTAGCGGCCTTGAGCCTCGCCGAGCCACCGCCAGGTTGGCGTCGCCGGCGGTGGCCCAGCAACATCAAGCCTCGCCGGTCGCTGGGCAAGCTCGGCTTCGCCGGCCGCTGGGCGAGCTCGAGCTCGCCTCACCTAGCTACAGCGAGGCTCGGCCTCGCTAGGGGCCGGCGACGCTCCGTCGAGGTCGCCGGCCTTCGACGGCGTCGCCGACCCTTGACGGCAGGTTGCCGGCCATGGCCGAGGCCGGCAACTGGCCAAAGAAAAAAGATAAAAAAAAGAAGAAGAAAAGAAAAAGAAAAAAGAGAAAAGTGTTTCTAAATTTTGTTTCAGAAACAAGAAACAACTCTTTTTGTTTTTTTTCGTTTTCGATGTGTTTCTAGGAACAAAAAACTAGTTTTGGAACAAAAACGAACACAAATGCGTTTCTGTTCATTTTTTGTTCCCAGGAACAAAAACAGAAAAAGTGTTGAAAAACAGAAAAAAAAAAATCCAAACAAACAAGCCCTAAGTGGTCCAAAGGTTGAGGGGACCATGGCCTACGAATTTTGGGACAAATTCTACCAAATTGGATTCAATTTCTCTTCAATTGGACTTAAACCAGTCCCTATAAATTCCACCAAGATGCCCTCGATCAAATTAACATTTTTCCTCGTCAATAAAACCAACTTGCATCCCAAAAACGTGATCGAAAATGGTCTCTTGAATTTTCCGGACAAAAACGGCCTTATTTTGAATTTTCGTCAAAAATCTCGATTTGCAGAAAAATCTTTGGAGGATGAGTCGACGGTCCTAGAATGAATCGTGACATGACAGAACTTCCAATTTCTGAAATCGGATTCGAATTCGCGGTTAATTTCACTCTAGCGCGATTTTAGCGTGACCTAGCCCACTGAATAGCTTTTAGAAATTTTGTGTGCAATTAACCCATGGTCAATTATTTTCGAGCCACAATGTACATCTTTGACACATTGACGACTCTCAGTTATCATGAAAATCTCGAGATTTCCAATACGGATACAGGGTACCAAAACGACAGAAAAATCGGTTTGGTGTCGGTTGACAGAAATTTTGCAAGAGATCACCCACACACTAATCAAATACCTCCATCAAATCGACCTATTTCTAGTCTCTAATCAATTTTGACAGTGCCGTAATGACCCTTGCAGACTAACACGGCTGAGCAATCGATTCTTGGTCAAATTCTCAAATCTATTGCGTTAGAATCCCTTAATGGCCTCACCCGATAGGCTAGTTATCTCGTGAGTGGCTAACTCAGAGAAAAAAACTATAGGCGCGTCGATGAAAAGCCCAACTTATCCAATAGAAAACAGAATCTGAAAATCAGGATGTCACATAATTAATGCTTTTAAATAAGGTAAGTAAAATCCTTAACCAAAAAATAGTCGACGAAGAATAGTTTCCAAATAAAGTTCATTCTGGATTTGTGTCACAACGTCACTGAGTCTAGTTTTGGACTCTTCCTCATTCTAGACATGATCTCGTTCTAGACTAGTTAGAGTGGGAAATGCTTCTAGAATATAATAGACTTTGATCAAAGTCTTCAATAGTTTCTTAGAAACAATTTATAAGCAATCGGCACTTAAGATAGATATTAGAAACATAAAGTTTTGTCAACTTCAAAATCTTGATATGAGTTTTCTTAACAATCTTTTCCTTTTTGACAGTAACAAAACTTTCATGCAAATTTAGACATAAAGTCTATATTATCATATCAAAAAACGCCTAAGCAGCAAAAAATATAAATTTTATGAATAGGTAGACATTAGAGAAGCATAATATTTATTAATAACAAACACCAACTTAAAAGTTTGCGAAAATCTGTACAAACACACCAAAGTCTGCACAAAACACACAAAGTCTTAAAATTTACATAGAGTCTCCCCCTTTTTGTCACCAACAAGAGGGTTTAAAAAGGTATCAAATCAAGCAAAGACTACAAACCAAAAAACATACCAAAATGATTTAAGCACATAAAAGACATGAAAAGATGAAGATTTTTAAAAAATCAAGGGTTTCTTGGAACTTGGACAAGGTGGAAGTCCTCCATGTTGTGCATGGTCTCCTCAATCTTGGCCATGCACTAACTAAAGGCATTCTCGACCTTAGCCATATTCTAGACGGTTAGTGTCACGCCCCGATCCTCAGGCACGCACACATCCGTCTCACTTGGTCGATTATCTAATGCGATATCCCAGGACAATGTATCGCCGACCCTTTCATTTTTTTTTTAGCACATGCAGAAGCAGTTAAAATCCCCAGACAATAAAACGATGAGATAGAAAAGCAGGGCCATATTTTTCATATTGAAATTTATAACCAAACTTTTGTACATTACATCAACTAGAGAACTTCATAACTATTCACATCAATTGGAGTTCACAAAAGAAGATGAAATCTCAATCCCTTCAGGTCATACTCAAAATTTCTCTCGGTATTATCTTCTTCTTCCATACTCAAAATTTCTCTCGGTATTATCTTCTTCTTCCAAAAGTCCTTCTACTCAGGTTTTATCTCCGAGTTCTCCTTCTTAGATTCCTCCTCAGCTCCTCAACGGGGTCCTTCTAGTGTGACGGCCCGAGCGGCGGTGCGCGGGGAGGAGGGATGGCGGTGCGTCCGCGCCTCGGTCCCCAGACGTGCGCAAGGAAGGGATCCTCTCCCTCTTGTCCCACATCGCTTAGGGGGGAGTCCTGGGCCTTGTTTATAAGGCTTCGGTCCCTTTAATTGTGTGACGCGTTTTAAAGCCGTGAGGACTTAGTGTCCAAAGCGGACAATATCACACAATGGGACCCGGGATGTTACAGTTAGCTATTTGATGATCTAAACCTTTTCATCAAGAGACTGTACCTTTCCACCAAGAGACTGTGATGTAGTATCAAGAGAAGCATGTAGCTTTTGGATTTCAATCTCCATACCATACTACTATGCTTTAATCTCCATTAGGAGCTCAACAATCATTGGATAGTTGACATCTTATTCTGTCTGAGCACTAGCTTTGGCAAAGTGCACTGGGGGGACATTCAAATGCAATGGAAGATCTGATTGTGCCTCGGAAGTTTGTTGCTCACCCTTAACATCAGCCTATTTGTTCTTGTCCACAAAATCGTTAGGGAAATGTTGAAAAATTAACCACAATTTCAAAAACCATAACATGCAAATCAAAATTTGAATAAGTATAAAATATTCATACCCGCTTATTAAGGAAGGAAACTTATGCGCCAAAATTTGAATTATATATACTTGAGTCAGAGTGTGCTTCCCTAGTGTTATTTCTTTCAAAAGATTGTACTCTTGAGTTTGGCTTGTATAGACTCTAACCAAAAGGATAAGTAATATGAAATTTCTCATGAATATACTCAAACATATCTTTTTCAAGAGGTTTGGTGAAAATATTCGCTGGTTGATTCTTTGAATCAACAAACTAAATGTTAATTTTACCATTGTGCACATGATCTCTTAAAAAATGGTATCGAATCTCAATGTTCTTCACTCTTGAATGAAGAATGGGGTTCTTAGTGAGATTGATCGCACTTGTGTTGTCGTATCTGATTTTAGTACATAATTCTCTTAAGTCTTTTAGTTGTTGTATAATCTATAGAATTTGAGAACAATAACTACCAAGAGCAACATATTTTGCTTCTGCAGTTGAGAGTCCCACAGTATTATGTTTCTTCGAGAATTAGGACATCAACACTTGTCTTAGAAGTTGGCATGTCCTTGAAGTATTTTTCCGATCAACTCTACAATCGGCTAAATCTGTGTCTAAGTATCCAAGTAAGGGAAAATCTCCTTTTTTGGGATACCGCAAACCTAACTTATGATTAGTGGTAATATATTTGATAATTCGTTTAATAGAACTGAGATGAGATTTTTTAGGATTAGCTTGAAATCTTGTACCCATGTACACACTAAATAGAATATCAGGAGGAGTAGTAAAATAGAGTAGAGAACCGATCATACTTCTGTAGGTTTTCTGGTCCACCTTCTTACCACCCTCATCTTTATCAAGTTTGGAGAAACTTGACTTAGTAGTCTCAACTTTTTTGCAATTCTCCATTCCAAACTTCTTGATAATATATTTGGCATATTTTTCTTAATAAATGAAGGTTCCTTCTTTGGATTGTCCGACTCATAGACCCAGAAAGAAGGTCGATTCTCCCATCATACTCAATTCTGATTCTTCTCGCATAAACTTAGAAAATTTCTTGTACAAAAGTTCATTAGAAGTACCAAAGATAATGTCATCGACATATATTTGGACTAGCAAGAAATGTTTACCTTCTTTCTTGATAAATAAAATAGTGTTGACCATACCATTCTTAAATCCATAAACTTGTTAAGCCTAAGCATGAGGTGCTTACTTCGGATCATATAACGCTTTTTTCAGTCTATAAACAAAGTCTGGCTTTTTGGAATCTTTAAATCATTGTGGTTGTTCCATATAAACTTCTTCTTGGATGAATTTATTGAGGAATATGCTTTTGATGTCCATCTAGAATACCTTAAAGTTATGAAAACATGCATAAGCAAGCAATAGCCTCATGGCTTCTAACCTGGCTACTGGTGCATATGTCTTGTCATAGTCAAACTGTCACACCTTGATTCTCTAAGCACGTGTCCATCCCTCCTTGGTCGATTAAATTGCGATGTCCCATGACGCATTGCCTACCCATTCATTCTTAAATGCACATTCGAAAGCAGATAAATAATGCCTAGACAATAATTCAATGGGATAGAAAAGTAGGGCCAATTTTTCAAACCAAAACAAACATTTTATAAACAACTGGATTTATTTACTAGACTAAACTATTTACAAAAAGGTCGGCTCATTCCAAAAGGAACTGTCCTATAGCCTACTAATCAGACTCATTCATCGATTCTAGCCTCTCCACCTTTCCAAACTCCGGGGCTCCCGATTCTCTATCAACATCATCTAAGGACCTGAAAATTGTTATACAATAACCAGTGAGACAACGTCTTAGCAAGTTCTACCCCCTAAGACCCGATTAAGAAGCCAATACACTCTAGAGGCTGTCTAAGCACAATACGAGTCATAGGACTTACCTTGGCCACAATTCCATCCTGCAAATCAACATTATTTACAGATGATTTATATCACATCAACCAATCATTGAATTACCTCATCACGTCAATTCAGAACTAATATCGAATCATCGATTAATCGACCTAGTTGATTTCATGTCTTCGGACCATCCCATGGTCAATTCAATCAATACTATCTATAAAGTCCGACTATATCAGGACTGCTCACTCTAAGTTGATAAATATGTTGTACAGCTCGCATTAAGCTGATAGGGTTAAGGTATACTGCTCCCGATAAACTGACATATCGCCCGTAGGCTGATATAGTATAACGATATACTGCTATCACTAAGCTAACATATCGCCTGCAGGCTGATATAGTATACCCCCAGTGCTCACTCTAAGCTGATAAAGTGTATTGCTCACGCTAAGCTGACATATCACCCGTAGGCTGATATAGTACACCAGTATACTGCTCTCACTAAGCTGACATATCAGAGCTCTTAGGATGATATAGTATACTATCTTGACCATTCAATCAATTCACCAATTTTTATCATCTTCGATAAAAATAGCCATGTGTGGGGACATTGTCGACCTTAGCCAAAATATCATAATTTCATTTTTTTTTTTAATATCCCACCAGTTTCAACAGCCCATTACATATTTTTGGCGCTGTAAACCGATGCCCAGTAATTTTCCAATTAATTATCACAATTAATTAATTTAGGAATAAATCTTAAAATTACTAATAAATCAATTCAACACAATCTAACACTTAATAAATTAAACAAACCGCACCACAATAATCAGCATAAAATTCCGGTTGTCGAATATCCCGATCTAATTTCCGAAAAATAATTAATTAGTTAAATAATTACAAAAATTATTAAATAAATGCCAAAAATCCAACTTAGGCCCGTAATGCCTAATTGGAAGCCGAGACGGACCCGAAAAAATTCCGAGGTTCGCTCAATAAATATTAGGGCGTGTCTACTTGCTAACTATACTAACCAATTGCCTAACATGCATTGATAAGGCACTAATTCAATTGTGATACTCTAATCTATCCACCTAATCATACTTAATTAAATATAATCAATCCCTAAGCATCATTAGTCTATTAAGCGGGGTTTAGTGAACAAAACTCACATGATTAAAGATCCGCTCAGATTAAATTGTCGAGCATGCGAAGAGGGTCGATAAAGCTCAAAGCGAGACCGCCAATGAGGGTCGAACCAAGGCCAAAATCTGCCCGCAAAGCTTTGCGGCTTGGCTGAAATTCTGCTTTGCTCGGTTCTGATTTTGCTTGAGGGAGCTGAGTTGGTCTCGGCGGTTGTTGGTGGATGACGCGAGGCTGGTGATCGGTAAAGGGGCTGGTTGAGACATGTTCGCTAGAGCAGATGGGCCGTTGAAGCAGCTGCTGGGCTCGTGGGACTACTTCGGACAGTGGCAGCGCGGCAAAGCCGAGGAAAACTAGGCGGTATTGCTGGTAGAAAAGAGAGGAGGGATTGTTGACCAAAAAGCCTTGAAGTTGGTGACGTGTGGCATCTACTGAGCGATCAAGCAGCTTCTGTGGAGAGGCACGAGAAGGAGAGGAGCAGCGGCTTTTGAGAGGAAATGAAATTTGGAGCAGCAACCGTGAAGATGGGGCACAACCAGACACACGCAAGGAAGAGAAAAAGGAAGGGGCAGTTGGCGAGAGGGAGGAGAGAGATTGTGGGCTGCTTCGCGGCTTCTACTTCGCTGGCGTGGAAAAAGGAAAACGTGGGGCGGCGGCTGAGGGTGCGTTTGATTCGGCATTTGGAAAGCTCATTGGGAAAATGCAAAGTAGTTTAGCCTAAAGGGCTTTGAATGAAATGCAAAGACTGTTTGTTAAATTTTGCTTTGAAAAAAACTTTGAGAAAAATGTTGTTTGGTAGAAAACACATTTGCAAAGCTCATTTGGTGATTAATCTAAATATTTTAATTTTTATTTGTTTAAAATTAAAAAAATTAATGTTTGCGACTTTTTAATTTATTTTTGGCAACAATGTTAAAAATGTTGTGTAAACAATTTTATTAAAATTAAAATTCCTTTTTTTTGCTAAAAAAATATCAAATGGAAAAATTTCACGTGCTCTCTTTCTCAATTACAATGTGAATACTTTTATTACAATAAAAACATAATAACATATGCTTTGAGGAAAGAAGCTCATTATTCTTAAAAATTACAAATATCCTTAATTTCTTCATAAATTCATAGCTATTTGATCACGTAAACGTGTCATATCAAATGCTACATCATCATTTGAAGCATTACCCTCACCATTTACATCATCAGGATCCATTGTATATAAATTGGGATCCAAATTTACTCTAGCAAAATGTGTATCATTCAGGGCATTTCTTCGTATATAATTGTGCAAAGTCATTGTTACTATCACAATTTTCACTTGCTTTGTATATTGCTAACTTGGCATACTCTTTAAAATCTTCCACTTCTTCTTCAATACGCCAAAAGCTTACTCAATTTCTGATCGTAGTGAGGAGTGAGCACGATTAAACACTTCTTTATAACTTGCTCGATCAGGTAAATGATATCTAACTTCTTTATATGGCCCCAAATAACCCGTGGGATTTGGATATCCAGCATCAACCAAATAATATTTACCCACAGAAAAAATTTGTAAATTTAATCAACATATAACACATACATATAATACATAAAAACCATTAACTAACGAACCTTTTGGAGGATGAGGAAATTGTAAATCATGTCTCATAATGGCTTTATAAAATATACGAGTATCATGAGTTGTTCCCTCCCAATCGGCCCACACATAAGTAAATTTCATATTAAAATTACACACGGCCATCACATTTTGTATTGGTGTTCCTTTTCGACCAATAAAATGAAGCTGCTCACTCGTAGGTACCGCTGCTGGAATATGAATACCATCTATAGCTCCAATGCAATCCTAAAGCAAGAACAAGAATATTATTTGATTTATATTTAATTCATATTTTCTATTGTACAATCGTAACTTACCTTAAAATGTGGAAAAAATCTTGTATTATTCCTAATCTTCTTTGGAACTTCCTTGAATTGTCGATTGGATGGTTGGATCAAATCTGTTCCCATTTCACATACTTTATCCAAAACTAAGCTAAATAGCCTGCATATGGTTTCCCCATAATGCTGAAAACGCTCTTGTGCTGATCTATTACCTATATTATATCCTAAAATATGAAGAAACAATCCTAGCATTTCTGCAACATCAATATTTCTAGTTCCTTGCAAATTATATCATCTCATTAAATCATTTATTAAATTCTTAAACACAATTCTATCAATTCTAAACATTCGATAAAACCTTTCAAGATTAGCATCCATATCCATCAACTCTCTTAACCATGCATTTCCTGTATATGATGAGATCATGCACAGTATTTTTTTACCATATATTGCCTAATAAACATCACAAATATGTGCAGCTGCACAAAGTTACCAATATTATTCTTCCTCTTTTTCATGGTTTTCTCTTTCAGTAGAGTCGTCCATAATCGATCAAAGTAACAAAATAGAATTAGAATAAAAGATATAATAAATTATTTAGATCATTCATCAATAAAAAAAAAAAAAACACTTATCATATATATATGCAAACTCCATTCAATAAAAAGAACACCAATTAAAAACAAGTCTCGATAACATAGCATAAATATGTTTCGCCAACTCATACAAATAAGTATTGCAAATATGTATCACATTACAATAACATTACACATGAAAAATATAAATAGCAAATATCCTAGTAAGTTCTACGTTGTGCGAACTTATACTTGAGCCATGTGACTTTTTCTTGATTATCATCCAAGTTCATAAAGATTTCCCTATTATTTTTCTTTTCTCAAAAATAATCTAGTGCAAAAACATATAACTCTTGATCTTGCTTTATCTCGGGTATAGCTTTCAACGTCTCCATGAGTTCCTTGTAAGAACCAAATTTTTTGGCATAACTTCTACTTTCAATAGCTAAACAAATCCTCTCCATTTGCATTGTTAGCTTGTCAGTCGTACTTTTCTTTTATTTCTTTCCTTGAGATTGTCTCACGGAACTCTGCAACGTTCTTTTATCACTTCGATATTGTTCACTAGTCTTTCCACCCACATCGTCCTCTATATTATCATCAGTAAATCCTACTGAACCACCGATGTCAAATTGTGTGGCCACAACATCTTCATCAATATGTAAGCCTTGTGCAAGATTCCATGTGATGCTTCTAGTGGCAACAGTATCTCCAAACATTCTATCCAATAAAACTTGAAGATCCAGATGTATGCCTTTCATTCTAAAAGGTCTAATATTAGGATTTTCCTGTTATAATAAACATTTTCGTGAGTTTTATAGAAAAAAAGATGAACTTAAAAAAAAAATTAATAAAAGAAGGGAAAAACCTGAATTTTCCTCTCCCACCATTCATCACTTGCATTAATGGTATTCTTTTTTGGATCCCATCCTAATCCAGTTCCTTTAGGATCAATGTCCTCCATCTTTTCCAATCTTCTTTAAGATTATCCCACTTACTCCTCATTTGATCTTTATCATACTTTTTGCTCATTAGGTCCTCAAACTTCTTAATTATAACCGTCCATCCACCCCTTTTGTTGTTTGCAGGACGATTGCCATTGTCAATTTGTTCAACGCACAACTTACAAAAGGTTTCAACATCTTCAAGGCTCCAAAATGTCTTTTCTTTTGATGAACTTGCCATATACTAATCAATGCAACATTAAAAAATGCAAATGTTTAATTGACAAGTTGTGCAGACATTAAAAAAAAAAAAAAAAAAAAAGACTTCATGAACAAGAGCATTTGAAAATAGCTAAACATCATTCACTGGTGCCACTTTTGAACTACAATAGATCACACATTACTCCGAAGTCACAAGGTTTCGTGAAAAAGATCAACAAAACCAGCCAAATTGGACTGATCTAAGAGCATTGTCTTTCACTCATTACTCTAGCTTCCTAGCATGGATCACAAACCCCCAACTAGCAATTGGCTCTTCTACTAGCATCCGCTTCTTCGCTTCCTCATCAACCAACAGAGCAAGTAAAAGTTCACGGACAACAAACCAAACAGAACTCAAATCAAAAGTAGAGAAGACCAACAAAAGTACCAAATCAAAACGAGGCAAAGCAAGGGCTTCGTTGGATATGTAGAAACCCCGAAGAAAAAAAGATCGTATTGGGACTAACTTTTTTGTCTCTAGAAGAATAAATTGCTGTTCAGAACCCTTGGATGAGCTTATCTCAAGTATCTGCAGTGAAATATCAAGCATTAGATACAGATAAGTGATGTAAAATGCAAGTAGCAGTCCATCGATAATACACTTCTTGTTGCAAGATGTGAAGAACAATTCGTATAGCGATACAACATTTATGGTCACGTTTTAAGCAATTGTTGGAATCATCATGAGAGTTTGCTTTTGCTTAGTAAAACTCTGTGGCAATTGGAAACACACTAGTGCACAAAATATGCTATCTCTTTTCTAGAGATATTAAGTGAAAAATAACAAGCCAGCTGCGCCAAGGAAAAGAAAAGAATAGAAGAAGCATCTTGTTAGGGAAATCCCTTATGATGTTTTGAAGATGACAAAATAAATCAAAGGCTACTAATATATTTGCTGGTTGAGTAATAGACTATGCAGATGATAGAACGTGTAAAATGTATTATCAAAGTCTATACTTGGAAGAACCAGAAGACAGACTCTATACTGAAGCTGAACTAGAAGACAGACTCCATTCTTAAGCAGAATATGTTCAAACTCAGATTGTAAAGTCTATTGCTCTTGGACTTTACATCCAGATTCGACAGAACGTAACTCAAGCCCAATCATATAACGCCTAGTGATCTGGTTTGGATTCCACATCAAGATTGATTTGATTGACTCAATCTATTTAATTGACGATTGGATCTTGAAGACAAGAACTTTCTATATGAAGAAGCTTTACTTATGGAAACCAAGATTTCGTTTGTATGGGCGATCGGAATCAATTTGGGATTCTACCTTTGTCACTCAACGGCTACCAAATCTTCTAGACACGAGCTGTCCAATGGGTATATTGGAAGATGATTCTCTCGGGATACTTGTCCAACGACTAGTTTGGAAGTGGAGGAGTATTTAAGGAGATGAAGGACCGATGAGCAAGTAAGAGATAGAGCATAGAATTTATAATTCCAAAGTCTAAGCGACCTTCGATCATACACTTATCTTTGGAGAGCTTAAACGTTTGTGATCATGAGAGAAATACCAAAAGAGTGACTTAGTGAGATAGTGTGATCTACTAAGTGTTTGCACTCAAAGTTGTAATCTCTTGTTGATTGCATAGTGGAATCCAACCAAGAAGGCTATTAGCATGGGAGAGTGTACGTAGACTTGGATTAAGCCAAACCACTATAAATCTTGTGTTCTTATTCTCTTCCCTAACTCCTTTGTTTTACTCGAAGTTTAATTTACTCTGCATATATTTGCCAAGATTTATTTTAAACACCTATTCACCCCACTTTAGGTGCTTATACTACCTATCTCACATCTAACTCCTTCATGCATGCTCCACTTGGCTCGGGGGGATATAGCTTAGTTGGTAGATTACAGTTAAAGGAAGACATAATTAAAGCATTTTGCCTCATTGGGATTCCTTTCCTGGTACAAACACACAACAGTTGTTCATGTTGGCTTTGCATTGTGCTATTACTAGGCTTTCTTTTGTATTGTATACTCTCACCGAACTGTTCTCTTTTGAATCCAAAAGATAAGCAAGGGTGGCTTAAAATATAATCAAACTCTAGCAAAAAATTAAGAATAAACAGTGGGCACCTAACTTTTAAAATAATGCACTCCAGAAAAGGACTAGAAGAGTGTTTCATTCTAACCTCAAATATTCACAAGTAAATCCTAAGGGCCCAAACTCTATAGCTAAGGAATTGCACGTGATATAAGTACTTGATGACAAGATACTTAAGTTGCTAAGGCATTTCAGAAATCCTCCAACTCTATAGCTAAAGAGTTGCAGAAAAGTTGCAGAAGAGGAGAAATTAGATAACGATGATGTAATGAAGAGTGAGCACATTTATAATATTTCCTTCTACATGGGTCAAACCAATGACTTTAAGCATCCAAGACATGAAGGCAACTTATCCTAATACAAGTAAAATTTCAACAGCTATAGCAACAAAAGGTAACCTTTCCTAGCACAATTCTACAAAACAGCCTACGTGCCCGGCTTGACCCAACATTGTCCATTATTGAGAGTAGGATTATGCTGTAATCTTGCCTCCTTCTTATGTAGGATGACTATAATAAATGACAAGGAACATCCAGAGGCTAACTTAAACAAAAGAAAAGGAATTTTACAATTACAGTGAATGATCCACAACCTCTTCACCGTTTTCCAGTTACTCTCTTCATCCTCGCCATCTAGCAAAACCGTATCGACACAACCAGAAGCCAGAAGGGAACGAAGAACCAGGAATATCCGTCTCTTCCCCTTTCCTTCAATTCTCAGCTAAAACAGAACCCATCCCACTTTAACTAAGACAAGTCACATCAGCACCTAGAGTTCCCCCATTGTTTCTTGGAGTAGCAGCATCATCTCGAAAGCACCCCCACGGCAAAAAATGGCAAACGAACCGGAAGCATTCAGCCACCCACAAAGCAAAAATGAAACACTACCCACCACCGCCATTTCCCCCAAATACAAAAGAAAAACAACATCAAGGACGCAAGCGCTCCCGCAATGAGCGGACTCGAAATGGCACACGAAGACCTAATTCCGCACGACAAGACGCGGTGCGGCACATTCGGGACGCCATTGCATAGAATGACATCCGCAAGCTCAAACAATCACGTCCGACTTCGCGTGCGGACCAAGTGGTCGATGATATTGATGACGACAATGACCATACCTTTGAGAGGGAGAGGCGGCGAAGGCCTTGAGCAATGCGGCGAGAATCGAGTGGAGCAGCAGTGGCAGCAGGTGAGGGAGTCCTACCGAGCGAAGAGTGTAGAAGCAGTCGAGGGAGAGAGTGATGGAAGGGTGGGAAGAGAAACGAGATCTAGGGTTTTCTTGGTTTTTAAAATGGGCAAAAGTGGTTTTTCAGTAAAGTTTTGAGGACAAAATAGGCAACTTACCATTTTCATTAAATGAGGCCTTCAGCATTCCGAAAATGCTAAAAGCTCGAGGCTGGTGGAGACCAGCCTTGAGCTTTCAACATTCCCAAGGGTCGACCTTCACTTGAAAGCCCCTTGAAAATGGTTGTCAAACACCTTAATTTGGGCTGAAAGGGCTTTCTAAATGCCCATCCAAATGCACCCTGAGTGTGCGCACATGTGTGCAACGACTATACCAAGCGAGGTGGCAGCCCCTCGCCACTTGCCGGTGAGGCTGGCTGCGACTTTGCCACTAGCTGCCCTTGCCCGTTCGACAGTGGTGGCCTGTGACCTTACTGAGATTTGCAAAGTTTACCTGAAAAGGTGGCATTGCTTGACCGCGAGGTAGTGGACGCGAAGAAGCTCCGAGACTTGGGGAGGCGCGTATTCATGTTACCACTTTGAAGAATTTTGATTATGGTAGGATGAATTCGTGCAAAAACGAATGCAATCTCCACTCTCCAGAACATTGTTCGGAGCTTCTTCTTTTTTTTTTTTTCTTTTTAAATGAATGATTTTCAAAGGTAGTTGATGGAGACGAATGCAGCTCTCCAAAATGAATTTTTTTTTCTGATTTTACTATCCTTTTTTTAGATCTTTATTTCTCTAAAATATTCATAACAATGTATTATATTTTAATTATAAATAGAACATTTGGCATTAGCAACCACATCGGCGCCCCTCTTAATAAAAAAAGCCAAGTCAATTTTTATAAAAACCAATTTCAGAATAAAATGCAATAAAAATAAAAATATTTAACATGGATTTTACAGTATGATTGTATTTCCTTTATATTTAAATATCCACAATACAATATCATGATAGAAATTTGAATTAATTTACTAGTCTGTTGAAAAACAATGGAATAATTCTTTCATTGATTAATCAGCAATGATGCATATAAACATATTATTAATTTTATTTTTAATCATAACTAATCTATAAATATAAGTTAAGTTGACTTATATATTGTAGTTCATGATTGACTTACAACTTTCTAATTTCCAATTTTTGGACTATAGGATAATTAAGTTTCTCTTAAAATTTTCCTTGGTAAAAAAGTAAGTTTTGGATGCCTTATCTAAGGTCGGGTGGCTACTCAACCTGCTAAACGATAACCAGACACGTACTATGGTTGCATATGTTGATGTCCCTAGTCTTAGAAGTTCAGCTTGAACCATCTATAGTTGGTAAGCTTTCACTAGTATTGCAAATACTTTTGGAGCTTTACGCCTTTATGGCTGAATGCAACTTTTGATAAATAAAAAGCCATGGATATTATAACTTTCGTACAACATTTACTTGATTATCATAACTATTTTTTTCCGATTATTTAAGTGTCATAACTTTTTAAAAAATATTCACCTAAGTGTCATAACTTTACTTCAGTGTTATGATTTTTAAAAACGGTCATCACAAATGTTATATCATGTCGAATTCTGTGAACAATTTTAAGAAGTTATGATACACGTGATCAGAAAAAAAATGATATTTAAATAAGCGTTGAACAGAAGTTACATCATTCAAATGATCCAAAAAAGTTATCGTACTTAATTGAGTGTTGTAAGGAGGTTATGGTATTTGTGGTGTTATTTTTCCTAACTTTTTGGTCTTACGAACTGATTGTGTCTAACATACTTAAAATATATAAATTTTACATTTTTAGGTTTAATATATGTAAAATTTGAATGGGCCTAGGCTTCACCTTCGTCGTCATTAAAAGAATTTCTAAACTAATAACATGCAATGAAAATGTCTTGCAGTTGTACTCTCGCCTTTCGTGCCAAAGAATCTTTGGACTTCGATTACCTCAAAAGTGAAAAAGCGAAAAAGCAACGCGTATTCACTTTTTTTTCGGTCGGCTTGAAGTTTCCTTGCAACTAGCAAGCCCTCGCTTTCCTGGGAAGGGCACGGCGAGGGAAGGTGAAGTTCACCGTCTCATAGAAGTCTTTTGTCTCTCTTCCGCCGATCTCGAAAGCCAAGAACGATTACTCTTGGGATCTTTGACTGCTTCTCAGCATTTGATCCGGATTGTTCATCTTCAGCCCCTCCATCTCCGGTAATTTCCTCTCGTTTATTGCCTTCTTTTTAATAAATTGGGTCTGTTCCGTAATGCAACTAGATGCAGAATTTGATGTGGTGGGGCTCGGGCAACACATGTCGCCTGGTGTGTAGACTCGGATTATGACACAGTGAAATCCGAATTGCTGCCAATATTTTCTTGTAACTGCACATATTGATGTCCCCAGTCTTGGAAGTTCCATTCGAACCATCTATAAGTGGTAAGCTATCACTAGTATTGCAAATATTTTTGGAGTTTTACTCCTTTTTGGCTAAGTACAACTTTTGACAAATAAAATATAACATTGTCACAACTTTCGTACGACATTTACTTGATTGCTATAACTAATTTTTTTCTGATTATTTAAGTGTCATAATTTTTTAAAAAAAAAATTTATTTGAATATCATAACTTTACTTAAGTGCTCTGACTTTTAAGAAAGTTCATCACAAATATTATACCATGTCGAATTTTCAACACTTGGGTGAATGATTTTAAAAAATTATGGCACAAGTGATCGAAAAAAAATTAAGGTATTTGAGTAAATGCCGAACGGAGGTTATGTCACTCAAGTAATCCAAAAAAGTTATAGAACTCAAATGAGTGTTGTATGAAAGTTATGCCATTTGTGGTATTATTTTTCCTAATTATTTTTGTCTTACAAACTCAATATGTATAACTCCGACATAATTCATCTCAATTAATTAAAATATATGAATTCTACATTTCTGGGTTTAGTATTTGTAAAATTTGAGTGGGCCTGGGTTTCACCTACAAAAGAATGGTTTTATCGTCATTAAAAGAATATCAATTAGCCTAAATTGAATGATTTCTAATCTAATAACACGCATGAAAATCTCTTGTACTCCCGCCTTTCGTGCCAAAGAATCTTTGGACTTCGAGAAATTTCCCAGAAACTCAACTCAATTAACCCAAAAGTCAAAAGCAAAACGTGTATTCCCTTTTTGACGGTCGGCTTGAAGTTTCCCGCAACTAGCAAGTCCTCACTTTCCTGAGCGTCAATGCACCAGTCGTCTCTCCCATGAAAATGGTGCCCACGCGAAGTGACATTGTAAAGAAATGGCGAAAATCAATTGATTTAGTGGCTCTTTGCTTGGACTTAAAGAAGTTAATAGTAGTTCTTTTACCTTTCTGTTAAAATTTAAATTATTGTTCAAATTTCAGAAAATTATCAAAAAATTATATGTGAATTTATTTGTCTATCCTTAAGTTTTGGAGTTTTAGATTTAAAAAATGTAAAAAAAAAAAAACGACATAAATAATCCCTATATGTTTTGTCCAATATCTAACATTGTCTCGAATTTGGAATTTATTTAATGTGATCTTGAACTCTGACAAAATATGTTATGTTATTTTTAAAATTTTTAATTTATTTGATGTGATCATGAACTATTAATAGATATCCGATTTAGTCATTAAAATATATGGAAATAGCGCATTTAATTTAAAGATTAAATTGAACATTTATCAATATTTTAAAGATCATATTGAACAAATTAAAAATCTAAGAATAACATTATATATTGAGTTAATGTTTAAGGATTATTTGTATTATTATCCCATAAGAGGAGATAAATGCTCCATAAATCTTAAAATATGTTGCAAAAGTGCCTTCAAATATTAAAACGTGAGTGCAATTAAATATTAAAATTATTAAAATTTAAAATTCTTTATCATCCAATTCAACTAGCTAATAGAAAAACTGACATGAATTTTTTTTTTTTTTTTTTTTTGAAGATGGAGACATTGATATGGTTGCCATGTCAGCAAATTTTAAGAAGAATTTAAAATAAAAAAAAATAAAAATTTGGAAAAAAAGAGGAAGAGTCAAACAGTGGAGAACCAAGAAGGACAATGGTAGACCAGCGGTCCTCGCAGGAATATTCATTCTTGGGTGAACGATTTTAACAAGTTATGGCACAAGCGAAAAAAAAAATGATTATGGCATTTAAGTAAGCATTAAATGAAAGTTATATTATTCAATCAATCCAAAAAAGTTATAATAATTAAGTAAGTGTTGTATGAAAGTTATGATATTTGTGATATTATTTTTTTAATTTTGTTTGTTTTATGAATTATTGTGTATAATTCTGATATAATTAAAATATATGAATTCTACATTTTTTGGTTCAATATATGTAAAATTTGAATGGGCCTGGGCTTCGCCTTCATCGTCATTAAAAGAATATTAATTAATATAAATTATATGATTTCTAAACTAATAACATGCAACGAAAATACCTTGTAGTTGTACTCTCGCCTTTCGTGCCAAAGAATCTTTGGACTTCGATTTCACCATTTTTCGGTCGGCTTGAAGTTTCCTGGCAACTAGCAAGCCCTCGCTTTCGTGGAAGCACACGGCGAAGGAGGGTGAACTCGCCGTCTAATAGAAGTCTTTGTCTTTCTTCAGCTGAACTCAAAAGCCAAGAGCGCTTATTCTTGGGATCTTTATCTGATTCTCAGCATTTGATCCGGACTGTTCATCTTCAGCCCCTCCATCTCCGGTAATTTCCTCTCGTTGATTGCCTTCTTTTTAATGAATTGGGTCTGTTCCGTAATGCAACTAGATGCAGAATTTGATGGAAACAAGAGAGGGACTCTCAGATCAGCATCAAATTCTTTCCTCAATTGACTCCGTGATTGATCACTGCCAGTTGCGTCTAACGCTGACAGCTTTAGCCTCTAACTCATGAGTCACATGCTAAAACCCTGCTCATCTACTTCCATCTATGCAACTGTCAGGCCTTAGATCCTGAAACACAATACCACCACCAAGATCGACGCCTAAACCCTTGACCAGTCGACCTCGTACCGTCTCAAAAAATCGAAACTTTGTGATATCGGAGAGCAGGAATGGTGAAGAAGAAGAGACGGCACGAAGCTGAAGCGGAGGCGAGCGGTGTCGAGCCTCGGACTGAGCTCCTCAACGGCGGCGGCCCTCGCGACGACGAGCCAAAGAAGAGGAGCGGCAAGAAGAAGAAGAGGAGGGAGGGCGGCGAAGGCGGAGGCAAGTCCGGTTCCATCATCGACAACGCTCAGTCTTACGAGCTCGCCACCCGCGTACTCTCTCTCTCTCTCTCTCTCTCTCTCTGAGTTTTCGCGTGGATTGCTGGCGCTAAAGGCTAAATTAGTTTCAGTGTATCTGTTGTTTTCATTTGTTTGATGGGACTTTTTTCTTCTTTTAATTTCTGTGCGAACAGAGACAGTGGTATCTTTAAGAGACTTCCAGAGGACAAATTCATACGTTATTGTCCAGTGATTAGCAGTAAGAATGCTCCTAGGCAGAAATTGATACCTTTAACACTGTATTCAACAGTAGAGACAGATTGAATAGACTATAATGTAGCACTTGTGGTGAACCGGAAGTCTCCGCTTCCGTAAAGTACAGTTCTCGTTCCTGCACTCCTGTGTGTTCAAACTTATTTTCTGGAAAAACAATTATAGCATTCATGCTTCTTTTTTCTGTTGAAATTTCATCTACATTATCGGTTAGTAATTCACCCCTCTTTTTCTGATATGCTGATACTTTCTGGCAAATGCAAACGTTAGCTTCTAATGCTCGCCTTTGACCCTGTGCCTGTATGTTAATAAACTAAGATTTGACTGTAATTGGAGATCGGTTTATGCTCTTTAGAAACTAGTCCAACGGAGAGGGTTGAATTAGCTCCGGTGTAATTTCTTGATTTCACTTTTCCAATTAGAGATCTTCATTGGGGGCGATTCTTCACCTGCGTCCGTTAAGGCCAAGAGAACACTAATTGAGGGTCGTGGAATGTCTGTCAAATATATTTTGGTAAAATAAAAGAGGAAGGTTTCATCATGATTTCTTATCAGACAATAAGATAATTAGTCAATCTACAAGCAGAAGCAGGCATGATGTGCAGAGGACATTCAACGTCACCTTTTAAAAGGAATTTTATCACATAAGTAATAGTTTAAGACAAATATAGGTTGATAGTAATTTATCTTCTCAAAATATTATTCTTTCAAATCAATTTCAAGTGTGAACTATAACCCATAATTCCGCAATACTTTGGAAATTTCTTCCTTTAGAATTGAGATGGGTCCAACTTCTCTACTATATTATTAATAAAATAATCAGACATATTTTGGTGTCTAGTGCAAGGCGCAGAAGGAGCTCGTGCATTTGTCATCTTGGTTTCTTCCTAGAATGACTTAAAACAGAAGAGTTTCTAAGAGAAATCATGATAATCATCACTCGACTTTCATAGTAAACGTTTTTCAGGTGGGATATCAGGTGATTGCAAGTCCTCTGAAAATTCAGGAAATGGAGAAGCCAATGGAATCTGATTATGAAGTATTCTTGAGCTTTAGAGGACCGGACACTCGGCTTGACATCCTGATATACCTTTACAACAGCCTCTTTCGTGCCGGAATACGGGTGTATAGAGATAAAGAAGAGCTTCCCATGGGGGAAGAGATTGGCCCAGAGCTTGTCCAAGCGATTGAGCAGTCGGAAATCTCGATTCCTATCTTATCTAAAGGATATGCTGCCAGTTCATGGTGCCTCATGGAGTTGGTCCAGATGGTGGAGTGCAAGGAAAAGTGGGGACAAAAGATCATGCCAATTTTCTATGACGTAGCACCATCTGAGGTTCGTTACCAAACTGGAAGTTACGGTGAGGCCATTACTTTACACAAAAATAAGAAGCGGTTCACTAATGAGACTATTGAGAAGTGGAAGACAGCTCTCAGCAAGGTTGGAGCATTAAGAGGATGGGAACTCAACGGGAGGTAGTCGAATTTACTATTTTTCATTATTTGTTTGTAGCTTAGATATTATTCTGTTCATCTCAATTTAACAGTTTGGTCCTTTTGCCTTCAATATTGTCAGAGGCAAAGGTGAGTTCACAGAAGAAGTTGTTCGGACGCTGTTGATCGAGTTGAAAAAGAACAACTTGGCAGAACCTGATTACTTGGTTGAAATGGACGATCATGTGGACAAAATCATGGAAAAGATAGGTACACAGACCACTGGAACAAAGATCGTTGGCATCCATGGTATGGGTGGTGTTGGAAAGACAACTCTTGCCACTATCGTCTATAATAAACTGTCGGCTGATTTTGATAACTGTTGCTTCCTGTCTAACATTCGAGAGACAAAGATTGTGATTTTGCAGAATCTGCTTCTCTCTAAAGTCCTAAGAATGGAATGGCCATCCATCAATAGTATTAATGAAGGGATTACTGAGATCAGGGAGAGGTTATCCTCTAAAAAGGTTTTACTTGTACTTGATGATGTCGACCAAAACACTCAACTAAACACTCTTGTAGGGATGGGTGAATACTGGTACGGCAGAGGAAGTAAGGTTATTATTACCACAAGAAACGAGGAAGTTCTCAAAGATGTTGATTTTAAGTACGAACTTACTGAAATGGATTTCGATCATTCTCTTCTACTGTTTAGCAAACATGCATTTATAAGAGATCATCCTCCAGCGAAATACGTTTCCCTCTCGGAAAAAGCAGTAGAAATCTGCGGTCATCTTCCTTTGGCTCTAGAGATTATAGGTTCATCTTTAGCCGGACAAGTCCCAAAGTTTTGGGTGGCCAAATTAGAAAAGTTGAAAACTATTCCCAAACCAGAGGTTAAAAGTAAGCTGAGCATCAGTTTAGAGGCATTAGAACCTCCAGAGATGGAAATATTTCTTGATGTTTGTTGCTTCTTTGTTGGGTTTGATGTGAGAACTGTGACTTACATGTGGGCCAGCCGTAAGCTTTTCCCTGAATATTCTCTTGAAGTCCTCAAACGGAAATCGTTAATGAAGATTGTCAAAGGTAACCGATTGTGGGTGCATGATCAGCTAAGAGACCTTGGGCGAGACATCATTCGTGAAAGAGCTCATTTTAAACTAGAGAAGCAAAGTCGGGTGTGGGATCATGAGGAATCGATTGATGTCCTTGAAATAAAGGAGGTAAAGTATTTGCAATGTTGTTCCTATTCAAAGAGACGAGTTATACACATTGACTCTGCTTATTTGCTTCTATCTAAACCGAGTCATTACTTGTGTGCTTATATGATCACATGCTCATCTGTAAATTCTATTGGAAATTAATTTTGAATTATATGTAAGAAGTACATTCTCAAGTATATTCAACTCGAATGCCTTCAACAGGCAATTATGTGATCACTAGCTTTTGTTTAATGTTTTTTTTTTTTTTTTCTTTTTTGGCAGGGAAGAGAAAATGTTGAAGCAATATGTCTCAAGTTTGATCATCAATTTCAAGACTTCATTGAGAAGGAAGAATCTATAAGCCTATCAAAATTAAGATTTCTTCAAGTGGATTGTGTAGACTTGGATGAGAGCAACGGTCAGCATTTTCCTTCTACCAACTTGTGCCAGAGGAATCCGATCATGCTTCCTAATTTGATAATGCTCTCATGGCATAACTTTCCTGTCTATTTCAAATTCATCACAATTTGTCTTAAGAAGCTAATGATTCTTGATCTATCAAGGAGTGAAATTATTGATGAGTGGGAGGGATGGAACCACTTCAAGGTACGGTATTATTTCTACATGTATTTGCTATATTGACTTTGCTGTCCAGTATCTCAAAATTTATTCAGAATCAACCTCTTCTCTTCATTACAGATGACAAAGAATTTGAAGGTTCTAAATTTGACTGGATGTGGAAACTTGCATAGAACTCCTGACCTTTCTGCTCATGAAAATTTAGAGCAACTGATTCTTCAAGGGTGCACGGAACTGGTTGAAGTCCATAGGTCTATTGGTAGGTTAAAGCATTTAGTGTTATTAAACTTGAAATACTGTGGGAAACTTCGGACATTGCCAGACGAGATGGAAGAAATGGAAGACTTGAGAGAACTTCTTCTTGATGGGACATCTATTACCAAAATTCCTGAATGGAAAGGAATGGAGAATGGAGAAATTGGAAACTCTCTGGTTGCTCAACATCACTGTCATGTCGCTTGTTAAGTGAACTTCCACTTGGAAATTTTGGATCTCTCGTCGAGTTAGATCTTTCTTGTTCAAGCATACGAGAGTTACCCGACTCAATAGAGACGATGAAGAACTTGAGAATACTAAGGATCTTTGACTCCATGTTAGAAAAGCTACCTAGCGCCCTTGGGAAGTTGGAGAGGCTTGAAGAGATCTATGCCAGCAGTTATGGATGTTTGAGTGGGGAAAATCCAAGTGAGATTGGAAGACTATCATTGGAGAAGCTTGAAAAGATCCATGCCAGCAGTTGTAGATATTTGAGGGGGGAAATTCCAAGTGAGATTGGAAAACTATCATTTCTAAGAATCTTGACGTTATCGGGCACGAGAATTTCCAATATACCTAAGCTTCCTGAAAGTTTGACCGAACTAGTCCTAACCAATAATCTACAGATGAGATGCCCAGATCTCTCGAACCTAATAAATTTGAGAGTTTTGACGTTGAAATTAGAGTATCAAAGCCCTTCCCATCCAACTCCAAGCCTCAATTGGATCGGAGGGTTAAGAAAGCTAGAGTCCTTGGGGTTGTATTGTGATGATTTGGTCACCCTACCTTCAGATTTTGATCTCCTTTTGAAGCTCAGGAAGTTTACACTTTTTGCAAATAACCTAGAATGCCTACCTAAGCTTCCTCAGAATTTGTCATACTTCCATTTTGATGGGCGTTGGGTTAATGGAAAAGTCGATAAATCTTTCATATTGGGAGAAGTTATCAGAATTGGAAGTCTCTTATTGTGAACAGCTAATAGAGATTCAAGTTCTGGAACCTTTGAAAAGCCTGCGACGCTTAATCTTGGGGATCTTCCGTCGCTGGTGAAGTTGCCCGACCTGACCGGCTTGAAGAAGCTCTGGGATTTATGGATAAAAGATTGTCCTAAACTGGTTGAGGTTCAAGGTCAGCTAGAATCGTTGGAGTCTTTTAGTTTAAAGCGCTGTCAATCACTCGAACAGCTGCCTGATCCATTGAGCTTCAAGCATATAGAAGTATATCGTATAATTAGTTGTTGGAAGGTAGAAGAGATTCAAGGCCTGGAAGCTTCGGAGAACTTGTTTTGGTTAAAGTTAATCTTCCGTTGCTAGAGAAGTTGCCTGACCTGACCAATGCCAAGGAGCTTTGAGATTTATTTTTAAAACGTTGCCCTCGTGTGGTTGAGATTCCAGGTAGGTTAGAATCATTGCGACCTTGTATAATTGGCTGCGGGTCTCTGCATCAATTTTCTGATCCTTTAAGCTTAAAGAAGCTACAGTACGTGAATATAATGGAATGTGAGAGATTGGAGGAGACTCTGGAATCCGATGAGTACGGACATTTGAAAAAAGTGAGAAGACCTTTCAAGAATGTTTGGTGAAAAAGTGAGGAGAGCCTTTCAAGAATTTTGGTTTAGAGACTGAAATCACGGAGAGAAGATTCCGTATCAGATTAGTGAGGAATATTATCTCGAAATGACGCGTAAAGGTGGGACCCACTCTTCAGAAATATCAACTTTTTCTCTCTCCTTTTTTTTTTTTTTTTTTTTTTCGTTTTTTCTCCCGTTGCCACCCTGTATTCTCACGTTCTTTCGTCTCCTTCCTTCGTCTTTCTCCCTCATCAGCGACGACCCGAGCGAGGAGCTCGCCCAGAACCAGCAGCGACGGACTCCGACTGTCAAGGAACGCGACGGCGACCCCGAGCGCAAGAACGAGACGCGATTCGACCAGGCGGAGATCTCCCTCCGGGGACTGCGGCCCCGTCTTCCTGCCCCCCGATCTGTTCCCACTGGAGAGTCTTTTTTCCATTTTGGTTGCAGCTGACTGAGGCCAAAAAGGTCTTCCTTTTTCTTCATTTGGTTTCCGCATCTTTATTTTTTTTTCTGGTAATTTTCTCTTCGCATTTTCATGAATTGGGTCCGCGTGCGAATCTTCGATGCAATCTGTGATAGATTAGGAAAAGATTTGGGACGGATTGAGTTGTTTTTTATTATTTTCAGTCGTGACTTGTCATACATACGAAATGAAAACAGCCTTTCGATGAACTCGCTCGGGAGCTGACTCAGTTGATTTTCTTCCATCTGCATCTAATCTTTAATAGCTTTGGTCTAAACCACAAGTCGCATTCTATTGAAACACATTGCTACTCCTGTGCGTCAGTTCGGTTCTGCACCCGTGACGGGATTGAATTTCCCCTGAGCTTGTCGAGGTCTAGCTAAAACCGAAATATTGTCCTGGAAGGCATGAAATCTTACTATAATCGATTGGTTCTGCAATTTCTTTCTTCTTCTCTTGGTCTGTTGTGGTCCTACTTTACTTAGTGATTAAATCACTTGCTTCATTTGCGGAGATTTTCATTCGTATGGAAGAAATTCATCAAGGATTCAAGATGACTTGCTCCAGATTTCATTTGTAGAGATTGATGTTCTTGGTTGCATTCAGTGTCGTGAATTCTATCTGACATCAGTGACCATAATCACAGAATTGTTAAGGATTTCCCATGAAAATTTCCACATTGAGGGAATGAAGAAGTAGGGGCAAAACATTGTGTCTAGCATGAACATAACCCTCTCTAGTTAATGATCATGTGCAATGGTCACAAAGGTCCTTTAGTTTTGATAACTTAAAACAGATTTCTACAGGGGCTTCTGAATGATTCATTACTGCTTTCTAGTTTCATCATTGAAATTTTTGGTGGTATTACCAGCAAAATTGGAATTCAAGTTCTTGGTAAAAGAAAATGAAGTTACTTGCTTGTTAGGTAAATCAGGTAGTAAATTTCAATATTGTCAGAAATTTAGCAATTTCCACTAATTTAAATTGACCAAGTCTTCTAAAAAAGGAATATTTACCTGTATAATGTAATGAATTAATAACACTATCAGAAATTTATCAATATTTCAATGAAGTAGTAAATTATCAACTCTTTGAAATTTAACCATATTGTGAGTAAATTAATAACAATACTTTTGGGAATTTGTCTGCATTCAATGCTAATTCCCCATATTAAGTAAATTACCAACTCCATTGAAATTCTACAAGTGTTGTTAGCAATATACCAACACTATAATTAATTTTCCTGAGTATGTATATAAGATTCTGGGAAAAAGGCAGATTTTACCGTTTAAAGATTATAAGATTGAAAATGTAAAGTACAATGATTCATACATGAAATGATATGACTTGTGTAACATGATGTGAATTAAATAGCCTATATGTGATATTATGAACTTGAGGTTCAAGATTGAGAAAGAAAATGGAATGGGTATGAATGTTAATGAGAATGACTATGGGATAGCCATCATCATGTTTGACTGTATTTATCATCATTGGAGGATACCTGTCATCTGAATGGAGTTGGTGGTATTTATGATTTCTTCTTGCATTATTTAGTGGTCATAATGTCTTGTTAGTTGAGTTAGTCAAGATAGTCATGGAATAAAGCAATACGTAATAGATATTGATTTGTGCTCTATCGATGAGTGTTGATGTCTATGCATAATGAGATTTGGTATGATCAATTGCGTGCATTTAAGCATTAAAATGAATGTCAAACATTGCTTCTATTTTATACATTGCACAGATAATTATAGTCATTTTTATATAATGCATAAAAAAAAATTACACTGTCATTAGGTGAATATTGTTTTCCAATTGACAATATATGTTAATACTGTTGTTATGTTCTTGGGTTGACTGGTAGGCCTCCCATTTTGGAACCTAGAGCTTTCATTTACTGAATCAACTCATTCCCTCCAAAATATTATCCATATTGGTTGGTTCAGAGTTTAGGGATGTTTAGATTTGCAGTTCTATATCTTTTAAGGCAGATCTTTGTACAAGGTTTTGATTACATAAAGTAACAAAAAAAATTATGTACATTCTTGATGTTAAATTACTTTTAATTCAATATTCAAATTCTATGGAAAATCCAGGTTTTGACAATTTTGAGGATGCTTCTGATTCAATGGGGCTCCAAGTCCTTGGTGGATCAGAAGGTTAGGAGGCTGGAGTCCTGGTGGTTGGAATGTCATTATTTCACCTCCCCATCTTCAGACATTAGTCTTCTTTCACAGCTCAAGGAACTTGAACTGGTCCACTGCAAGAAGCTGCGACGCCTATTTTGCCTTTCCCAAATTTGTTGTACTTAAATATAGAATCATGCAGGAAACATTAATAGACCTTTCAAATTTGAAAGGGCTGTCAGATTTGGAAGTTGCTCATTGCCCTAAAGTGAGTTCAGAGGCCTCCAAGGTTTGGAGAACCTGTGAGTGTTAAAGCTTGAAGGAGTTGTTTGAACAAGTTGCCTGACCTAACCAACTTAGAGAAGCTCCAGAAACTTTATCTGCACTGCTGTCCTAAAGCGGTTGAGATCAAAGGCAGGCTAGAATCCCTGGTGACAGTCTGGATCGTTTCCTGTAAATCTGTCAGAAAGTTTCCCGATCCATCAAGCCACATGAGGCTGAAATCTTTGCTTATACGTAAGTGTGAGAAGCTAGAAGATTCTCTGGGTTGTGATGATCGGTGGAGGACTTTGAAGGCAGAGAGGCAGTCTGATCTTGTTGAATCCGACTTGTCAGAGTAATTTTTTAAGATATTTTTTCTCTTTTGGACTTTAGTATGGTGGATGGAAGGATGTAGGCGATGGTTGCACCTTATTTCAGTGGCTGGGCGGCATCTCAGAAGCTCTAAGTACTGCAAGCTCCTTACTACTGTTATTCCGATATTGTGTAAGAGCGAGGGCTCGAAGATTGTTTTTCATATTGCTTCTGCTGTGCATCTTTTGTTCCTACCATTTTCTCACGTACAGACTGTCAATGATTTGAAGTCTTCTGCTCTTTCGCAGTTCGTATTCTGTCATGTAGCGGTCAAGAGAGAGTGAAGGAGTATAAAGATTCATCTCAGATTTCCCACCTGTAGGAAGAAGCTTAGAGAGTCCAAAGAACACAAACTTTTGAAGGACCAAGGTGACGGGAAATTCGATAACCAAACTTTGCACTAGCTCTTTTTTTGGTCCTTAAAGTTAATCTTGATTGTATCTAAGAACTTCACCATGTGTACCACCTATCACCTTTCAACATGGCAGCTACATGCCCTCGATGGTGTACCTAGTAAAATACCAGAATAATCTTTTTTGAACTGAGCTGATAGAAATTATTTAATCGAAAAGACCACTAAGCCATTTAGATGTGAGAGATTGTAGACTATCGTTAATACTTGCAGCTTTGCCATCACTAGAGATGGTGTCCTATACTTCTCCCGTGGAGTTGTCCTAAGCTGTTTGAGATTCAAGGCAGAGCAGAACAACTGGAGATGTACCATATTGACTGCCTCGGAAAAGCTGCCCAACCTTACCAGCTTCAAGAAACCAACATGTTTGATCATGAACAGTGCTGAGAAGCCGAAAGATTGAGCTTGAGATTGAGTAGTGATGTGGTCGTGCTGAGACCTGAGTACTATTTGAAATTGGTCGTTAACTTCAACTAAAATACATTGATCTGCTTTTGTTACTGTTTGTGATTGCATGATAATTGAATCAGTCATCTTTTCATCTCTCCCTCTCTCTCGATTTCCCTCGCACTTTTTTCCTCTGTTGCCTTTTTCTCTAATCTTCAAAAGTAGCTTCTTTAACAATCAATTTCTATTAATTACCTGTTAATGGTGCTTAATGGTGATAATGAGTCACCTTAGTTGCCGCATCAATAAGGCCACGACCTTTTTTTCTTTGCCGGCTAACGGACTAACAAAGGGTAGATTGTACACAAAAGAATAAGTACTGGCATCTCTTTCATATGCTTTATACTTTGCAAAAGAAATTAACAGAAGTGTAGAGTTGGGGAGTTTTTTTTTTTTTTTTTTTTTTTTGGTGGTAATTGGCCTAAAATTTATAACTACTTATATATGCTAGACTTTGGAGAAGAGAATATAGATACTCATGAGAAGTTATTTATCACATGATTTTCATTTAAGATATAATATATTTTTAATCGGTTAGTAAGACCTCCACTTGGTTTATGTCAAATCACTTGAAAAAGTAAGTGTCAATGTGCTAGGTACATTTATTAGTAAATTTACCGTGGTGATTAGAAGAAAATAAGTAATCATTAGTACTCAGTAATCTTTTTTCCTATGTTTGCATAAAGATAAATAGTCTTTAGTCTATTAGTCTTCCATTAGTCAGTAACTCTTCATAATTTTTTTATTTTATCTATATGTCAATTGTTTTAAGAAGGGATCTCTTCATCATGGTTAGTTTTTGCTCCTAGAAGCAAGTGCATATCTATCACTTGCTAGTATTTTCATGTGAGCAATTTATTTCCATATGGAAAAATTACTCTTGGCCTATAGAAATTAGCAAGGGAGTTAGTTTGCCTTTTTCCTCGTGGTGTTGGTTCAAACCTCATTAGAAGCACTTCTGGAGCAAAGCACCTAGCCAGTATGAGGCAATGCCCCGTTGAGGTTGCCTATGAGATGAAATATATCGAGGTTTTGGAATGTGTGGCTTGAAATCTTCAGGCTGGGCTTGAATTTTGATTGAAGCAAACCCCTTTTCAAGCCCAATCTATTATAATAAGAACATTTAATTAACATATCAATGTTTGTAATAAGCAACTTCTCCACCTATATGGGGTAAGTAATTTTCAAAGTTTTAACGGACTCATCAACGTACCAGGAATAAGTAGCTTTTCTATATGAAGAATAGTAACAATCCAAGTTAGTCATCACTAATACGGCAAAAGCTGTCTATTTTGTTCGCATGCTCCGTCGAGGATATCCTATCCTCCCTCGTGGCTGCCATAGAGAGGCCGCGTTTCAATTGTGTGTACATGGCCAACAAAAATAACTAAACCGTGTATGCCTCGATTGAAGTGAAGAGCAAGCTTCCTTCTCAAGTTTTTGAAGACAATAGAATAGGATATGTTAGATACGAGGTTAACCAGAAAAAGACTGACAACAATCATTGACCTGAGCAGATCTCACGTACATTTGTTTCCCATCCCGCATAGGTTTAGAGGGTGTACCCAGGTTGGTCCTCGCACTTGGCATTGATCGTCGCTTCCATTGTTTCCATCTTTTTGTACGACCCAGTGAAGAGGTGAAAACAGACAACGGGATCACAGAAGCTGTCGGTGATTCAGCTGCTGCTTGTGTACGAATCATCTCAAACGCTGGAAGTTGTGAAGCCATGTCAACATGTTACGAAGTATTCTTGAGCTTTAGAGGACCGGATACATGCTTGGACATCGCTGATATCCTGTATACCAGTCTCATTGATGCTGGAATTCGAGCATACAGAGATAACAAAGAGCTCCGTACCGGGGGAAGAGATCGGTCCAGTGCTTCTCCAGGCAATTGAGCAGTCCAAAATCTTGATACCCATCTTCTCCAAAGGTTATGCTGACAGTAAGTGGTGTCTTATGGAATTGGTACAGATGTTGGAGCGCAAGAGAGCTACGGGGCAGAAGATCATGCCCATTTTCTTCGATGTCAGGCCATCTGAGGTTCAAACCAAATTGGGGATTATGGCGAGGCCTTTCTTTCGCACATGAAGAAGAGGCAGTTTGATGCGAACACCATCCTTGGGTGGAAGGCTGCCCTCAATGAGGTAGGAGCGCTAAAGGGATGGGATTTCCAGGGCAATCCGAACAGGTCTTGCTCTTCATCATGATCTATTATCTGTTTTGCTCCAGAGATGAATTTCTGTTATTGCTTTTTTTGGTTAGTTTTTTTGCACCTTAATCTAATATCTAAGTTCTTTTGCCTTTAATGCTCAGAGGTAAAGGTGATTTCGTAAAAGAAGTTGTCAACAAGGTTTTAATTGAGTTGAAAAAGGCCTACTTAGTTGTATCTGATTGCTTGGTTGAAATGGACAATCATGTGGGTGAAATAATGAGAATGGTGTTTGCTGAGACTGACGAAACTACGATTGTCGGAATCCACGGCATGGATGGTGTTGGGAAGACGACACTTGCCAAAATCATCTACAACCAACTCTCCCATCATTTTGAGGGTTGTTGCTTCCTTTCTGACATACGAGAAACTTCCGAGCAGAAGGGTATTGAGTATTTGCAGAATCAGCTCATCTCTATACTCCTTAGAAGGAAATGGCTAGACATTGATAATGTGGATGAAGGGACTATGATAATTGAGGAGAGGTTATTCTCTAAAAGAGTTCTACTTCTACTTGATGACGTTGACAAAAGGATTCAACTGGATGCTCTCCTGGGGAAGCGCAAATGGTTTGGCAAAGGAAGCAAGCTTATCATTACCACCAGAAACAAGGATGTTCTTCATGAGCCCAAAGTTGATTGGACTTATGAACTTTCCTGCATGGATTTTAAGCATTCTCTGCAACTTTTCAGCAGACATGCATTTAGAAGAGATTATCCTTTGGAGGAATTCCTCCCTTACTCCCATAAAAGCCGTGAACATTAGTGGCGGTCTACCTCTGACTCTGGAGGTTATGGGTTCGCTTTTATCTGGAAAAAGCAAAGCACAATGGGATATCACATTAAAGAAGCTGGAAACAGTTCTTCATGAGGACATAAAAAAGAAGTTGAAGATCAGTTTTGACGCATTAGATGATAGACAAAAGAGCATATTCCTTGATATTGCCTGTTTCTTCATTGGTTTCGATAAAATAATTGTGATCCATATGTGGGAAAGTTGCGAGCTTTTTCCTGAAGAAGCCATTGAAGTCCTCCAGCAGATGTCTTTAATAAAGTTAAAAAAAGACAACTGTATTTGGATGCATGATCAGCTAAGAGACCTTGGACATGAAATCATTCGTCAAGAGTGTGCTATGAGATCAGAGAAGCAAAGCAGAGTATGGAATCATGATGAAGTGTTTGATCTTCTTATGAGGACAAAGGTGAGTATACAAAGTCATTCATTCTCAAGAGCGTTCTATTTAACTACTCACCAATTAAAAGAATTTCTTGTGTATTATTTCTTTTCCACTCACAGTACCGACACATCTCCTAAAGTAATATATAATTTCGAGGAAAGATAGCACCCCAAATGAATATAATTTTCCAAACAAGAACTATGTGCTTTCTAACTGCTATTTCCCTTTTTGCCAGGGATTAGAAAATGTTGAAGCAATTTGTCTCAAGTTTGAAAGTAATTGTGAATACAACATTACATATGAAGCATTTGCCAGTCTATCAAACCTAAGGTTCTTGCAAGTGGATGGCGCAAACTTCAATGAGAGAAGCACAAACCTGCATTGTTTTGCTCAAGTCAGTTCTTTTCGGTGTGGTTGCAGCTTGAATGTACTTCCAGCCAGTTTTTTCCGGAGGAGTCCATACATATTTTTGATGTTGAGATGGCTTTCACGGCATAACTTTCCTGCAACTTTTGAGCTGACCACTCTTTCCCTGACAAAGCTAGTGATTCTTGATCTATCATGGAGTAAAGTTACAAAAAAATGGAGTGGATGGAGCCACATCAAGGTAGAAGCCTAGGAAGTGTTTTGAAATAATTTTAATATAGTTTTTTTAATCTTCTATCTCGTTAATGGGGTTGAAATTTTGCTGTTCTCCCTTACAGATGGCAAAGAATTTAAAGGTTCTAAATATGAATGGATGCAGAAAGTTAAATAGAACGCCTGACTTCTCATCTCATGTATTTTTAGAGAGATTAATTCTTGAAAGATGTTGGAAGTTGGTCCATATTGATAGATCTATTCGTCAGCTAAAGCAGTTAGTTTTCTTAAACTTAAAGTTCTGCACTAAACTCAGCAAGCTGCCAGATGAGCTTGCTAAACTAGAAGCTTTAACAGAAATTCTTGTGGATGGCACATCAATAAAGGAAATTCCCGAATGGAAAGTAATGAAGAAACTGGAATTCTTAGTGCTCGTAATTGTAAATATTTGACTGATTGTAGTTCAGCTGGCTGCTTAGCATCATTATTGAAGCTTTCGTTGGCAGCAACTGAGATTACTCAACTTCCAGAGTCCATTGGGAACTTGCAATCACTGGTCGAGTTGGATCTATCCCACTCACAGGTTCAAATGCTACCTTCTTCATTAGGAAAGATGAAGAATTTGAAAGTACTGAGAATACGCTGCAGTACCTTGAGAAAACTACCCAGTTCCATAGGACTATTGGATAAGCTTGAAGAGTTAGATGCTGACCGCTGTGGATGTTCGGAAGGGGAAATGCCAAGCAATATTGGGAGATTAAAATTTCTAAGAGTCTTGAGACTGACATACACTCGAGTTTCAGGATTGCCCAAGCTTCCTGAAAGTCTGACCAGTCTTTACTTTGGCACTTGGTCAATGAAGACATTCCCAGATCTCTCGAACCTATTGAACTTAAGAGATCTGAGTTTGGTTTTGTGGATTTCAAGGATGGACCATTCTGAACTTGAGAAAACTTCCAGTCCTTGGTGGATTGGAAGGTTACGCAAACTAGAGTCTATATGGCTGGAATCTCCTTACCTGACCACCCTATCTTCAGACCTTGTTCTCCTTTCTGAACTCAAGGAACTTGAGCTCAGGTGCGAGAACATGAAATGCCTTCCAAGGATTCCTGCAAGTTTGTCGAGCTTAGTTATAAAAGGTTGTTGGGAAATGAAGACATCGATAGACCTTTCAAACTTGAGGGCACTGGCGGATTTGGAAGTTACAAGTTGTGAAATAACCGAGATTCAAGGTCTTGAAGGCCTGGAGAAGCTGAGATCATTGAAGTTTGTTAGAGTTACATCACTGGAAAAATTGCCTGACCTCACTACCTTAAACAAGCTCACGAAACTTGAACTGTATAATAGTCCTAAACTGGTTGAGATTCATGGCAGACTAGAATCATTGGATATACTTTGTATTGAGTTCTGCAGAGATCTGGAGAAGCTACCGGCTCCATCAAGCTTCAAGAAGCTAAAATATTTGAGGATACATGAATGTGAGAAGCTAAAAGATTTGCTGGGATCTGATGATTGGAGGACTTTGAAGGAAGTCACTAAGTCTGAGCCAGAGAAGTAAATAGGTCAAGCCAAGGAATCAGAGTTGGCAGGTAAAGAGACAGTTTTTTTACCAATTGGAATTAACCAGCAAATTGATCTGTAAAGAGTGTAATGATTACTGCTTTAGATTTCATGATAAATCAATCAGTTTTCAAATCTCTCTTCTTCATTCTCCATTCTGACTGTGGTCAATTCTGGTGCCTTTAGAAATTGAGAAGCAATTTAATTCACGGAAAGCACGATCCTCTCCCTTGTTTTCATGGTTGTCTGTTGGTTGTCTAAATCTCGATGAAGATAGTTACTATTGCTTATTATGTGATGGAAACTCTACTTGTCACAAGTCCTTTATTTCTTGTATAACATATTTGCCCATGTGAAAAGACTACCAATATCATTATGGCAGTCAAACTGTTCAAATATTAGGATATGTTCGTTGGCGTACAAAGAAAGGGGAAAGTAAAGGCTTAGAATTAGATATGTCTAAGATTAATTTGGTTAGAGAGGATGATAAAAAGAACTTTAAGGGGTCATCTAAAACTAGTGACCTTGAGATAAAAAAAATGTTCCCTCTAAAAGAGATGCAACTTTGTGTGGATGATATCGAAAGTATCAAAAGAAATTACGACAAAGTGTTCGAATTTTCGAAGGAGTGAGTTAATGCAAGCTGTGAACTGGGGGCTAAGGCTTCCTGGGGATGGGAGAGTCTATTAAATGGGTATAAACATTACTGGGGACATTGATTACCCATCGGAAGGGAGACAAGTAAATGACGGCTTAAAGGCTCAGACATTGATTGAGAAAAGTTGATTCTGCATGAGAGATGGTATTCAGGAAGAAGGATCTTAAAGCAATATTCTATTTGGAGTTGTCGATCAGTGTGGCAGGGGAAAAATGAACCATTTTTTGGCCCATGCATTGAAAAGAGCAAGCAACTGTGAAGCCAATGTATCATTGACCCAAACAAACCAGACATGCAGAGCAGTCAACATTTTGGCTAGTTGTCCTTTTTTTTCACGAAAAAAGAAGAAAATGCAAGTTATACAGGCGTTGCGGAGGTCCGTGACCTCGATGTCACCTCCCCTGGCATCAAGAAGCCTTAATGGCCCTCACTTGGGCCGCACTGACCGTCGAGCTGCTGTCTTTGCCTGAGCCACTGTGTGTTGAGGTCGAGGGTCGATTGACCCAAATCCAGCCCTTTGGCAGCGGCTGCAGAGGTCACACAATCTCAGCGTCGCCTTGTGTGGCACCACACATCCTCGACAGTTTCCAAGGTAACCTTTAAATTAGTTACATTGGAATTATTTGATTTCATTTGGCTAATGAGATTTAGTTATAGCCGGACATAGTCTCTTCTGAGTTAGTACACAGTGATTCAAGAAGATGAAATGCTTCAGAATCCAACTTTGTAATTAGCGACAATGTTTTTGCAGAACTCCACTTCCTTTTCCACTTCCTTGTCACTTGAAATCAAAGGAGTCATCATCGGGTAATAAGTCATTTTTTATAATCAAATTTACTTGGTAGTACATCAACACAGATATAAGCCAAACAATAAACAGACTACTAATGTTGCTCCACTTTTCTTTGTTTTCTTATTTCATTGGCCATTTGAGCATTACTCAGAATAGCGTTTGCATCTTTTTAGTGAATAGTACTGTATTTCCATTTATATAACAAGCTAATACGGGCAGTCTGGATAGTAAATCTGAGTAGTTGAAATGGCTCATCTTTCCAGAGAAAATCGTTACATATCATTTATATCAGTTTCTTTTTACCCCTTTCACTGTTATGAGGCCTGTAAAGAAAGAGCGTGCTGTGCTTTACTAATTGCTCGCACAAAATGCCAAGAAACAATATGCTTTTGTCAAAGAGGTTCTCTATACCAGAATAGATCTCTGCATTGGCATCTGATAGAAATTGGCCTCATCATCACTGCGTCTATGTATTTAACATTTTCAGGTGCAGTATGAATTTCTTGGGGGTAAGTCTTGGTGACAGAAATGTACCAAAAAGGAAGAGCAGATAATTATGATGATGCATCATGACCATCGACTATGTAATTTCAGATATTGATGTGCTATTGTTGCACCTTACTATTCAGGAAATGGGGAAGTCAATAGGATATGATTAAGAAGCATTCTTAAGCTTTAGACATCCAGATATGCTCTGGCATAACTGACTTCCTGTATACCAACATAAAAGATGCTGGAATTCGAGTATGTAGAGATGATGAAGGGCTTCGTGGGGAAGGCATGGAGCTTCTTCTAGCGGTGGAGCAGTTAAAAATCCTTGATACCCATCTTCTCTAAAGGATATGCTGCCAATGAATGGTGCTTTAGCAAATTGGTTCAGATTACAGAGTGCAGGAACAGAAGAGGACGCAAAATCATGTCCATTTTCTATGATGTTGGACCATGAGGGGTATGATATCAAACTGGGCTCTACAACAAAGCCTTTGATTCTCATGAAAACAAGAAGCGGCTTGATCATGAGACTCTCCACACTTGGAGGGCTGCTTTCATTGAGGTTGGAGCAATAAAGGGATGGGACTTCCAAAACAATCCGAAAAGGTAACTAAATTCATTCCTTATGACTTGTTTGTTTCCTGTAAGTAACTTTGTTTAACTCATTTCAGCATCTTGGTTCTTTTGCATTGAATGCTATCAGAGGGAAGGTGAGTTCCGAAAGGAAGTTGTCAGGAAGGTTTTGATGGTTTTTTTTTAGTTGCTTTTTTGGTTGAAGGTTTTGATGGAGTTGAAAAAGGCCGACTTGATAGTATCAGATTTCTTGGTTGCAGTGGATAGTTATGTAAATGAAGTCATGAGGATGATGGGCGCTCACACGAATGAAACAGGCATGATCAGAATTTATGGAATCGGTGGTGTTGGAAAGAGGACACTTGCCAAAATTGTCTACAATAAATTTTGAGATGGTTTTAATCGCTGTTGCTTCCTTGCTGACATTCGAGAAAC
Source organism: Eucalyptus viminalis (assembly GCA_014182385.1). Taxonomy (NCBI): domain Eukaryota; kingdom Viridiplantae; phylum Streptophyta; class Magnoliopsida; order Myrtales; family Myrtaceae; genus Eucalyptus; species Eucalyptus viminalis. The sequence goes on along the minus strand of CM024533.1, from coordinate 65,311,685 downwards.
GTCAAAGCAAAAAGTGAGTATTTGCAGAATCAACTCATCTCTAGTATCCTCCAAAGGAAATGGTCCGAAATTAATAATATTGATGAAGGGATAAATACAATTAAGGAGAGGTAATCCTCCAGAAGAGTTCTACTTCCTGATGATGTCGACATAAGAATACACCCGGACGCTCTTGTGGCAAGGCATGATTGGTTTTACCACAAGAAACGTGGGAGTACTCAGGGCAACTATAGTTGATTGCACTTATGAACCTACTTGCACGGATTTTGTTCATTCCCTCCAACGTTTCAGCAGACACATCTTTGGAAGAGGTTAATTATCAGAGGGGTACATCCTTGTTTCTATACAAGCGGTGAATATTTCCGATGGTCTTCCTCTAGCACTTGAGGTTGTAGGTTCATTCTTGTTGGGGAAAACCATAACAAAGCTGAATAACATATTGACGAGGTTGGAAAAAATTCCTCATGAGGATGTTAAAAAGAAGTTGATGATCAGTATTGAGGCATTAGATTCTTGACAGAAAACATATTCTTAGATATTGCTTGATTACTCATTGCGTTTGATAAAATAATTGTGCGTCACATGTGGGAGTGCTGTAATCTTTTCTCTGAAGAAGCTGTTCAAGTTTTCCAGCAGATGACTCTAATAAAAATTAGAGAAGACTCTCGACTGTGGATGCGTGATTGGTTAAGAGACCTTGGGAGAGGTACCGTTCGTGAAGCAAATGATATGAAACTCGAGAAACAAAGTAGTAGAGGGAATTACGAGGAGGCACTTGAAGTTCAGATGAGTTACAGAAAGATAAGTCATGAATATGTTTGTTTTTATTATTGCACCTCAGTCCAAGTTGGGCTATTTCTCATATACGAACATCAAAATCATCAGTAAAATCTCGAAAAAAATAGAAATGTAGACCTTGAATAAATATAGAAGGAAGCCAGGTCAGTATTAACTACTCTTTTATTTTTCTGCTGAGGGGATAGCGAAACGTTAAGGAATGTATATCTAGCTTATATCTGAGGACTTCTTTGTGAATGAAGAAACTAAAAGCCTATTCTTAAGTTACTCTAACAAGGATTTCTTGGCATAACTTCCGTTACCGCAGGAATCCACTCGTTCTTTCAAAGTCAAGATGGCTTTCATGGCACTGACTTCCCCAGGAATTTTAGGCTGAACAACTCTTTTCCTTACGGAAGATGGTTATCCTTGATCTTCCATGGAGTGTTGGTAGATGGAGTCACATCAAGGTACAATAACATTAGTTGAAAACTTTTTTGAGATTACTCTTGCTGCCAGTGAAGACGCAATATTTATTTGTGATCTCCTTACTTATGGCACGGAAATTGAAGGGTCTAAATCCGACTGGGTGTGAACAGTTGCACAGAAATCCCAACCTCTCTTATCATGCGAGTTCAGAGCAACTGATTCTTGAAAGACGTAAAAGCGTGGTCTGAATTGATGTGACCATTCGTTTTGAAGTTGAAGTTCTGTAGGATTTCTACCAGAGACAATGGGGAAACATGGAATCAAGAATGCAGTTGGATCTATCCTTCCTCATCTATTCCGGAATTACCTTATTCAATAGGAAACTCAATTAATCTGAATGGCGATGCTTGCAGAAGCTTGCAGAGATAAATGGCGGTGGTTGCAAGCATACGATGGGGGAAATTCCGACTGATGTTAGGAGAATTAAATCTCTGAGGATCTTGAGATTGACAAGAATTCAGATTCCGGGACTTCCTATGCTTCTTCTCGAGTCTAAACTACTTTGTGCTTGTAATTTTCTCAATGTACACATTTCCAGATCTCCCGAACCTATTAAATCAAAGATGCTTGTGTTTATATGTGTTGAGGTATCCTGAGGACACTTACGGACTTTAAGAAGCTCCATGATCCTTGGTGGATTGGAAGATTAAGCAAATTCGAGTCCTTGCTGCAGTTGCAAGCCCGGCAAATCACCACCCTATCTTCATATCTCATTGTCCTTCCTCTGCTCAGGAAACTTGTCCTCAGTTTTTAAGAACCGCAGGTTCTTACCTAGGCTTCCCAGGAATTTGTCTGTCTTACATATCCTAATTCGCAAGGAAATAAGAACATCAATAGGCCTTTCAAAACCTGAAACAACTCTCAGATCTGACGGTTCTTGGTCGCATAAAGCCGAAAGAGTCTCAAAGCCTTGATGGATTGGATGTGCGTTAAGATGGGCTTCATCTCTTATCAGAAGCTCTCCCTCACAAAGGCTCACAGAAATGCACATTTTAGAAGATCAAATTGATTTTTCTTACCATAACAGGATGATGTCCAAATTATTCATACAAATAAATAAAAAAAAAACCAAAAAAACCAAACAAAACAAAAGGGACAAACCTTACTTGAACAAGATGTGTCTTAATTGAAAATCCAACTGCACCTTTTGTTCTAGGATAGATAACTGTGATGTTTCTGAGTTAATTCACTCGAGATATTATCTATTGAGACCCATCCTATTTCAAACTTCATGATTTTATTATTTGGCATGCGGACAGGCACTTCCCCATGAGATCAATAAATATTTCCACTCCAAAGATAGGCGTGGTCAAGTTAGAGCATTATCAAGATAAGTGACCTCTTGAAAGTACAGCCGCCTATCTTGGTAGTTTTACTCTACAGTTAAGTGCAATTAAGTTAGAACATTACCAATGTTGCGAGTTAACGTAGAAATATCACAATAGCTACATTGTTCTTAGTCTACTCATGATAAGATAGTCATTAGTTGGTTAAGAAGTAAATCAAGATTAGCTCCATCAAAGAAATAGCTATTCTCTTAAAATCAAGGTTAGCTATTCCTCGAGGGAGGGGGCCAGTGAAAAGCTATCCCATCCAACATAGATCTAATTTTCATTCTCTAGAATTGGTTTTTGTATTTTTTCAATGATGAGTTAAAATTTTTTTGTTTTGGTCAGAATGAGTTATAATTAGAATGATCAAAATTACTAAATAAGAATTTATGTTTGATTTGTAAATAATCTAGCTATCTCTTAATAAAATTAACTTGTCATATATTAAGCTTATAATTATAATTGATAAAGCAATAAGTATAGATTTTTTAAATATGATAAATCTTAATTTAGTGACTTACAACAAGATATTAAATATATGACTATTTCAATTTATAGCTTAGATTTACTCATAATTAAAAATTTAATTCGTAGTCATGAGTCTAATTAGTAGATTGTTATGCTAAATTACCATTTTGCCACTGCAACTTTGCCCCACTTCATATGAGCGCTCGTATCATGTTCCCGCGCGTCTGGCTGAAGGGGGGAAGCATTTAACGGTCAACAGAAACTCCCCATCGCATTCAATTTGCACCTTTGCGAATCTTCTCCGAGAGAGTTCGCTTCTTACGATGATATGATGGAATGGCGAGGCATGCGCAGGTCAAGGCTCTGGCGGGCTATCTGTCTTTCGCCACCTCGTCCCCCTTCGCCAAGCTCCCAGACGACTGCGGCCTGTCCATGTCACCGCGCGACGCGTGCCGCATCCACGCTCGGATCATCAGGACCCAGTTCTCCGCCGAGGTTTTCATCCAGAACCGGATCATCGATGTCTATGGGAGATGCGGGTGCCTCGATGACACCCGCAGAATGTTTGATAGAATGCCTGTGAAGAATACCTTCACGCGGAATGCGATCTTAGGTGGGTTGATCAGACTGGGTTCTCTTGATGAAGCGGAAAAGATATTCGGGTCGATGCCGGAACCCCACCAGTGCTCATGGAATTCGATGCTGTCAGGCTATGCGCAGCATGAAAGATTTGAAGAAGCCTTGGCGATGTTTTGTTAGATGCATAGGGAGAATTATGTGCTTAATGAGTACTCATTTGGTAGTGCTCTTAGTGCATGCGCTGGGTTAGGGGATATGGATCTGGCCAGCGGATTCAGGCTTTGATGTTGAAGTCTGAGTGCTCGTCCAATGTTCGTATGGGCTCTGCTCTTATCGACATGTACTCCAAGTATGGCAACATAGCTTGTGCACAGGGGGCTTTTGATGAAATGAGTTCTCGAAACGTAGTTTCTTGGAACAGCTTGACTACATGTTATGAACAAAATGGTCCAGCCAGTGAAGCTCTTGAGGTTTTTGTGAGCATGATGGATTGTGGGTTTGAAATAGATGAGGTCGCTTTGGCCAGTGTGGTCAGCACATGCGCTAGTGTCACGGTCCGTGAATCCTCCCGTACTCGTGACACTTGTGAGTGGCGCTTGGGGTTATCTGGTGAAGAGTGTGAGGCAGAAGGGGTAGAACACAACTGGTCCGTGGGAGTGACGTCAGGACGGTTGGTGCTAGGAGTTCTAGGATAGAAAGATTACATCACTTAGGAGCTCTGAAGACGGGGTAGGCCTCCCGTGCACAAACTGGTCGGGAGCTGATGCCGCTCTCCTGACGAGGCCATGGTAGGCCGAAACCAGTTGTTATGCCTAAAGAGAACTGCTGCCTTACTCGATGGACTAGACGCCCGAGCGAAGCTGGGCGTGGTAGGATCTCGCACGAAGAATCATTCACCGTATCGTTCGTGGAACAGCTAAAGAAAGGGCTGGCCTGGCGAATTCCGCTCGCTAGGCGCCCGCGGGTCGTTTCCGAGGCCAGGGAAACTCTCGGCCCGTGACACTAGCCTGTCAGCTATTAAGGGATGCAAATTCATGCCCATGTTGTAAAATGTGACAAATTTAGAAATGATGCTGTTTTAGGAAATGCATTGGTTGATATGTATTCTATCTCTCTCTTTTTTCTTTTTTCTTTTTTTGGTTTTTTCTCTGGTTGCTCTCTCTCTCTTCTCACATTCTTTCCTTCTCCTTCCTTCGTCTCCCAACCTCATCAGCGACAACCTGATCAAGAAGCTCGCCCAGAACCAGCAGCAACGGACCCCGGCCGTCGAGGAACACGACGGTGATGCCGAGCGGAAGCACGAGATGTGATTCCACCTGGCGGAGATCTCTCTCGGGGACTGCGATCCCATCTTCCTGCTCGTTGAGCTGTTCCTCGAGTGTTTGCTTTAATAGGTTGTCTAGAAAAAGGTCTTGGCTTTTTCATTTCGGTTGCAGCTGACTAAGGCCAAGAAGGGTTGCTCCCTTCTGTGCATCTCTATTTGGTTTGCTGCATTTTCATTCAGACTCGGGTGGCTGTCTAATTTGATTCTCTTCATCGTCACCCACTCCTTTTCTGGTGATTGTCTCTACTTTGTTTCTGTCTTGCATTAATTGGGTTTTGTTTGTGAATTTTGATTCGACTAGTGGTAGATTAAGAAAAGAGTTGGGAATGAATTGAGTTCTATGCAATGAAAACAGCCTCCCATTGAACTCCTTCGTGTGCTGTGACTCAATCGAACTTTTCAATCTGCATCTAATTGTAATAGCTTTTAGCCTAACCAAGTCGCATGCTCTCGAAACACTTTGCAACTCCTATTACATCAGATCACTTCTGCACCAAGTAGGGGATCGATTTTTGCCCTTTAGGAACTAGTTAGTCCAAACCTTACAGGTGGAATAGTTTGAAGGGGGGTACTCGTTTCTTCTTCTGAGCTTATGAAGGTCTAGCTAAAGCCAAAATATTGTACTGGAAGGCATGAAACCTTACTAAAACCGATTGGTTCTGCAATTTCTTTCTTCTTCTCTTGGTCTGTTGTAGTCCTGCTTGCTTCTAATATTTTAGCGGGTGTACTTGGTGATTAAATCTCATCATGGAAGATATTCATCAAGGATTCAAGATGACTTGCTGCCGAATTCATTCATAAGAGATAAAAGTTCTCGAGACATTACCCTGGGAATGTGTTGCATTCAGTGTTGCAAATTCAATCAGGAATGAGCAATCATGTTCACAGAATCGTTGTTGATTTCCCATGAGAATTTCCACATTGAAGAAATGAAGTAGAGGCTAGACATTGGGTCTAGCATAAATATATAACGCTCCCTAGGTAATGATCATCTGCAATGGTCACAAAGGGTTCTATAGTTTTGACAACTTGATACAGATTTCTACAGTAGCTTTGGAATGGATTCATGACTTCGTTTCTGGTTTCATCATTTGAAATTTTTGGGTGGGATGAACAGCAAAATTGGAATTGTTAGATAAAAGAAAATGACTGGTTACTTGCTCGTCAGGTAAACAAATAGTAAATTATAAAAATTGGTAAATTACCACTCTTTTGGAAATTTTTTGGTGTCGTAAGTGAATTACTAATGCTATTAGTAAAGTTGAAACGCGACTCTGGTACAAAATCAGCCCGGCTCGCACCGGATTACTTCTGGGCGGGCCAATTTGTGTTGAAAAATAAATAAATAAATGTTTGGTGCTAATTTAGTGTGTTTATTCAAAGTTATGGGAACCATGGGATTATGTGTCCACATAGACTTAGCTGGTGAAATTGTTAAATATGGCTAATAATACCTGCCCATACATTTCACATTGCAGAGAAAAAGGACAACAACACGAACGTGGCCTTGACAAAAGAAAATCCTCTTTCTTTATCGCTTCATTTTTCTTTTCTTTTTTTATCAAATTACCCTCCAAACATCATTAAATAAAAAGGAGAGGCGAAAACAATGCTAAAATAGTCTCTTTCTGGAACTTTGATCTATGCTGTAACTAGGCTGACCGAGTCCCATCTTCTTTCCTGTCAAATCCAATGGAGGAGAAACATTGACCAACGAGTAGTAAATCAGAAGTAACAGAAGGATTGCTATGTTGAAATGAAGAAAACATCTTCAGGACAGACGGTTTTTCATGGACTTTCATGAATCCCCATAACGAACATCTGCCAGAAACGGGAGAATTACCAAAAAAGTCCTAAACCTATTGCAATTGTGCCAATTCAGTCCTAAACCTTCTTTTTTTTGGCCAATTCAGTCCTAAACCTTTTCTATTTTTGCCAGTTCAGTCCTTCCGGCAATCTTCAATCGGAATAATCTGATGTGGAATCCCAATCAGCGCCGGCCGGCGTTGCCGTCGCTGACATGGACGCCGGAGATGCAAAACGGCAACGTTTTGCTTATAAAATAAAAAAAAAAAATCGAAAAAGCCACAAACAGCGTCGTCCTTCTTCTTCTGCGTTTCTTTCCCAAAATTGACGTGAGGAACCCTAGCACGATATCTTCCCCAGATTGAGCGTTGCTTTCTTCTTTAGATATCAATTTTTTTGCCCTAAATCAGAGTTGATGCTCAACCGACGCTTTATCTGACACTCATCACCTTGCTTGACAGTGTTGCTGGCCCCGTACTCGGGCTTGACGCTCGCCCAGATTCGCCCAACGGCGTTGCTTGCCTTGCGCCCGCGCTCGATGCCTACCCAGATTCGCTCGACAGTGTTGCTGGCCCTGCGCTCAGGCTTGACGCTTGCCCAGATTTGCCCAACGTTGTTGCTTGCCCTGCGCCCACGCTCAACGCTCACCCGGATTCGCCTAACAGTGTTGCTGGCCTTGCGCTCGGGCTCGACGCTCACCTAGATTCACCCAACGCTGTTGCTTGCCCTGCGCCCGCGCTCAACGCTCACCAGATTCGCCTGATACTTGCTCCCCCCGTACTCTTGCTCGACACTTACCCAGCACCTTCGCCCAGATTCACTAACGCTCTCGCTTACCCTGCACTCTCGCTTCACGCTTGCCCAACGGTTTTGCCCAAATTTGCCAAACGCTTGGTCGATGCTCGCCAAGATTCGCAAGAATGATGTTGAAGATAATGTGCGAAGATAAAATGTAAGATTGCCCAAGGCCTTGTTCCAAATTGCTTCAATCAAGGCTTACGCAAGTTTAACTCTATTACATATGGTCTTGGCTATGGTTGCTATCTTATGCAATTTGTGGTTTGCTTTGGAGTCTTTTTTATTCTTCATGAGAATTGGATGATCTGGCAATGTAAATGTGTTGATGTAGAAATTGTAAAGTGCATTAGGGAATTATAGGTTAGGCAATGTAGATACTGCTGCTGTTGTCAAAGTTCTGTTGTAGAATCTTAATGCAAAGATATAGCAATGTAGCTGATGTTGCTGCAGTATGAGACTTACATGATTGTTATGAGAATGCAATTAGATAATATTATATAATCTTAATGCACATTTAGGTGACTATATTGTTGTTGCAGAATCTTAATGCAGAGACATAACAATGTAGATATTGCTGCTGTAGTGTGAGATTTTTGTGATTTTATAGCTGCCATTGAACTTTACTGTTAAGCTTGAACTATACTACATGTTTACAGATTAGGTATGTTTAGACTGGTGTTGACCCCGACAGCATAAATGCAGTTCCGCTACAATTGTCACAACCAATGAAGACATCAACGAATTCATCACAATCGATGGCATCGAATTTGAAGAACAACAATACATATGTGTTTTGTTATTGTGGCCTGAAATGTCCTCTACAAATAGCAAGGACGAAAGAGAATCGAGGAAGAAGATATCATGGTTGCCCGAAATATAGAATTGGAGAAAGTTGTGGGTTTTTTATGTGGGTTGATGCAGAAATTAGTCAATCGGCAGGAAGCGTGTCACAAAATTTTCACCGGAGCAATTTCGACAGAAAACCAGTGTTGACACATAATGAAGATGAGGGTAGTTCGATGGACAGTGAAGTTAGAGCTCTTAAGGCACAATTAAAATGTGTTAACCAAGATGTGACAAAGCTAAAGAAACAAAATTCGACATTGAAGACATTGTTAGTTGTGTCGTTGGTTTTTTTTGCAATTATAGGAGGTTTGTTATTTGGAAATTTGAAGACGAATGATATGCTGAGCTTGCCGTAGGCAGTGTCAATATTGAATGTATTATGTACGCTATTTTAGTACTTGTTTTTAGTATGGTTTGTATTTGTTGACATGAAGTATGAACATGAATGAAGTGCAAGTTATATGCAATCTCCTTTATTTTATATGCAATTTCTATTTTTATGATCCGTTGGGTAGGTGTTCAAATATAACAAAAAAAAAAATATAATCTGACTACTTCATAACAAACGATCACAATGTAGTAAACAAACAAATAATAGATCCATAAACCCCATTGTATTGCATAAGAGATAGTTCATAAGCATAGTTCATCACTGATCCCAACTCTATACAAATCGCCATCTAAGATAGACCCAAGAAATACAGCCACAAACACTACTTCACGGATCTCATCATTGATTAAAAAAATAAAATGGATCACCACTTCATCGAACCTATCTCCACCGGAAAAAAAAAAAAATTGGACAAAGAAAGATAAACAGCAACACTGTGTCATCACTAAACCCACATCTTGTTACTTTGGCTTTTCGCGCAACTTTTGGTACTTTTGCATATTGTCCCATAAACAAGAGGATTTACACTGGTAAGAGCACCACCACTTGCACTTGCACATTTGCTTGTACATCTCTAAACCTGCAAAATATATATTCATTTTATTTTTATGAAACTTTGCTAGTATAAACTAAGTTTCTAAGAAAACACTACTTATTGTTTCATGAATAGAAGGATTCACATCTATAGAATCACCACTACTACTTGCCCTTTGCGGGTACGTCTCTGAAATTGCAAAGTGTATATTCGTTTTATGTTTATGAAAACTTCACTAGTATAGATTAAATTTTTAATAAAATACTACCTACCGTCCCATGAACATAAGCATTCACCTTGGTAGAGCCACCACTACCACCAGCACCTTTGTAGGTACGTTTCGAACCCGCACAACACTTAAAAATTAGGAATGTTAAGCTGTCGCATAATTATAGTACTCATGATTCAGCTTATGCCCACAAGAGACCAAGACATAATGGAAATGGAAGAACTAACCGAAATTTTTCGCCTTGAAAATTGTTTTTGTGATGATGTAGACCCAGTTTTCTTAATTGGACATGTCGAACTATTGTGTCCTGGCCTCGAGCAAGTTCGACATGTCATCTTCATTCCTATCCTGGACATTTTAGTTCCACTTGCTACCTCACCTTCCTCTCTTAACCTTTTTGTTTACGTCTACCGGGCTTCACCCTGGCCGGCAGTGGTTCTAGTGGCTCCTTATTAGTTTTTTTTTTTTCCAAAATTTCTCTCCTTAAATTGGCATCATCATGTTCTCGTATGCAGCTCAAAGCTTGACCTTCTTATAACACTCATCAATATAGTCATACGCATCCTTTTGCCTATGATTTATAACAGAAATAGCATGTGAACAAGGGATATCAATGAGCTGCCATTTTCTACAAGAACATTCTTTCTTCAACAGATCTATTATGTACTTGTTACATTTATTCATCACCTCACATCTAATATCACAATTCCATATCACTTGGCAGTATATTGCACAAACTCTATTTTCTTCTAACTTTCTTAAGATTCTTGGACTACGTTCCTTTTCCACTTAGCACATGCATCCCTCTGTGTATGCATTCTTGTCATTATCATTATCCGTATTTCTTCTAGCATACTATAAATGGACTTACATCTAGCATGTAGAATTCTTTCATTAAATGCCTCACATAAGTTGTTGTCAATAATGTCACATTTTACATCAGTGGTGAAGAAAGCTAGAGACTAATGCTTTGGCTCTATTTGAACTAAGTCATAATATGCAACTGGACTAATTTTCTTTAATGCCTGAGAGTGTCCGTCATATTCCGGCATAGTATTGTTCTTAGCATACTGCTAAAATAGTATTTGCATTTATATCCCCTTATACTTCTTGCCCTAAATGGTATAGATATGTCTAGCACACATTCTATGCTTAGCTACAAGCAATAACATAGCCATAGCTTGTAAAAGTCCCTATAAAAGATGAGGGCAATATAAATCATATGTTACAAATATAACTATCTAAAAAGCATAGCAACTAAAAGTTAAATAAGAAACTTACCTTTTGTTTGTCACTAATAATGACCCAACCTCGTCCGTACGTATTCAAAATGTTAAGATCATAAATCAAGTTTGTTAAGAACCACGTCCAAGTATCACCACTTTCAACCTTGACAACCGCCAAAGTAATTGGGAACATCTGATCGTTTGCATTCCTTCCAACAGCACACAAAATCTGACCTTGACAAATTCCCTTCAAGAAACAACCGTCTAACCCCACAACTTTCCTACATCCACCAATGAAGCCTAGTAGCAAAACATATGTACATTCTTTCAAACAATGCCTTAGATTGCATATCGGGTTTTTCCACCTTCAATGTAATGGTACTCCCAGGATTTCTCTCTCTAAGCTCCTCTGTATAATCCCACAACTTTGCATATTCTTTCTTATAATTCCCCATCAGCACTTTATAAGCATGCAATTTGGCCTTTGTACATTGAACTATACTAACATCTAAACCCAATTGTTCCTTGATTAGCTCCTTGAAAGCAATAGTTTTAATAGTTGGTATTGCTCTTATTGTAGGAAGATAGTGATTTGCCAACCAAGAACTTGTCACTCTCATATTTTTGAATCTAATACTACATGTATGCTCCGAATGATAGGTCTTCACGTGAAATGATCCACTATGAGCATCAATAGATCTAGAAATCTTCCAGGGACAACTTTCATTTGCACATTTTGCTCTAACAACCTTCTTCGCATTCTTTATAAATTTGATTTCTCTACGCTCAGCTACTGAATACTTTATCAAAGCATCTTTAAATTGCCGACTACTATCAAATGCCATAGCCACAGTAAATTCAGGCACAACACAATTAGGATCATATCTTGGAAACCTACTCCTTCTCCTAGTAAAATCATCATCTCCTACTTCTGTATCAGACCCTAAACTCTCATTTGCATCCGTTTCATAATAGTCTGTCTCATAACTAGCTACGAGATCAACCGCGTTATCCACATCCAATGGTTGGGATGGTACCAATGCTCCAGATGGTTCCCCTAAAATAAGATTCTTTGTGAACCTCCCACAAAACTCCATCATGTTCTTCCTTGCTTCCAAAAGCTCCTCATCATCACGATCATCATCAGTGAAAAATCTTACATCGCTAAGAAAGTCTGTCTCATCGTTGTCGTCATTCATAATATCATCCTCTATGTCAGTATAATCACCTTCATCAATTGCGTTATCAGGATCTAAACTACCCAAGTGCTCAACAACTGTCTCATTAGCTAAACCAACTTCATCACGAGCACTCTCACCAACCCCATGAGCGACCCCCTCACCCTGCCCAACACCCTCACCCTCACCCTCAATGGCACCCTGACCATCACCCTCATCTGCATCATCGGCTACAAAATTTTCTCCATATACCTCTATTACCCCTCGATACAAATAGTGAAACAATAGATCGACAACATTACTCTCATCCCATATATATCTCAACCCATCTTCTAGGGACTTTCCAGGAAATTTAAAATAAAGCTTCTCAAATTTAGTATTTACCACTTTCTCAATATCTCTGATGAAGCTTTCATAGCTTGGTGAACTAATATCGACTTTTATTAAATCAGTCTTGCCTCCAACATATTCAAGCATCGGGCGACGGTAAAAATTTCCACCATGGAAAAGGCACACCCAAGCTGACTTGTCGCTCATATCAACCCTACATAGAAAACATAATGCATGTAAAAACATAGCCACATAATGGAAATTTTGACTTGAGCATAAGTTTTGAATCATCTCGATCTCATTGTATTCTCCTAATACCTTTTATTATATATTCTCATTTAAAGAATCCAAAGGCCAAAACTTACTTTACAAACAAAGTTATTCAATTGACAAATTCTCATTTGAAAAATACATTTGTTCTCCAGCACCTCAAAGGACAAAAGGTATGTTATGCATGGAAGAGGCAATCTGTTGGTGGGCTGAACTACAACAGAGTCTCAGCTATTAATGCCATATCTTATGAGTACATCTGATAGGAAGAAGCGAAATCAATCTTTGATCTCTTCTTCGAAGGAACCATATATGGCTAGAAAGGACGAGAGGAGAACCTCGAAAACATGGAAGAGTACTAAGGAAAATCAAGAGGTTTGTTGGACAGGTGGAAGCAGGACCATTGAGGAAATAGTTTCAACGCATAAGTGTAATGTTATGTCTATAAATCTCAATGGTTCTGCTCTAGGCAATCACACCTAGAGGTTTGGTACAGCTTGAGAATTTAACTAATTTCTCTGTAATTAGTGCTAGAGACTATTGGAAAACTGGGCGGCTCGGAGAATCACCGACTTCTAGATCTTTATTACGTTCTATTACGCTTGCAAGTCCAACAACCAGGAAGAAAAGTGGTTGCAGCTAGTCTAAAGGACTTGAATTTTCACATGATATGGTTCGAAGCAGGTTGAGGGAGAAAGAATTCAATTGGAAAGACTCGTCAAAATTAAAATCCTCAGTGGACCAGTTGACTTTCTTACTAAAAAATTACAAGTAAAAAATTAGATATAGGTTTTATCTCGCACAGCAGCCAGCAAGACACGAACTTCCTTGGATTCCTACACCCTCTCCTCTCATCTTGGAATGAAGAAGGACGCGACTGAACGATTCCTTATTTCTAAGGAACATAACAATTCTTTGGTGTCATGCCAATAAGCATGCAAAAATATTCTAATCCCAACCAACGACAACACACGCCAAAAAAACTAACGCAAATTGATAATATAAAATAAGACGAGCAGAGCGCAATAAGTTTGGGACCACCGCAACATACCTTTTGACTATTTTTCGTTGTTGTGGTGTTCGCTCAACACTCGTCGACAACAAAACTGAACCGGGACCACAACTTCTCCTCGTGTTTGCTGCGATTTGTGATGGGCGAGTCAGGTCGCAGCGGGGCTGTGGCCGAATCGGGTCTTCACAATACGGGTGTGTGTATGATTGTGATGGATGAGCAAAAGTGTCGGGCAAAAGGCGCTCGATCAATGAACACGACAACAAAAGAATGATTTGGCATGAGGAATCTAGACAAAATCTGTGAGATTTTTGGGCTCTTTCGATTGGGCAAATTCGATTTGGGAGAGAATAGGGTTCTTGACATCCGTGAGGAGAACAATGCTGAGAAAGCGTGGATTGAGCATCAACTCTGATTTGGGGCAAAAAAATTGATATTTAAAGAAGAAAGCAACGCTCAATCTGGGGAAGATATCGTGCTAGGGTTTCTCACATCAATTTTGGGAAAAAAAACGCAGGAGAAGAAGGAGACGCTGTTTGTGGCTTTTTCGATTTTTTTTTTTATAAGCAAAACGTTGCCGTTTTGCATTGGCGTCCATGTCAGCGACGGCAACGCCGGCCGGCGCTGATTGGGATTCCACATCAGATTATTCCGATTGAAGATTGCCGGAAGGACTGAACTGGCAAAAATAGAAAATGTTTAGGACTGAATTGGTAAAAAAAAAAAAGGTTTAGGACTGAATTGGCACAATTGCAATAGGTTTATGACTTTTTTGGTAATTCTCCCGCCAGAAACCCATCCCATATTTTCTCTCAGTCGCGTCCAAAAGGTCACATGACATCGAATTTGGCACTTTCTTGCCAATTGGATTTTTTTTGTCCTTTATTCTCGCCGGTATTCGATATGAGTTTGATTGTTTAAAAGATTAAAGAAAGACATCGATCACATGTCATTGCGTATTCAGCTTATGGTAATACCTACTCACAAGTGCTAACTGTATCTACGGAGCTAAATGGAATAGAGCGCTTCGAAAATATTATTCCTGATCTCGGGGAATATCAGGACTGCCCGCACATGACTAAAGACCATTGCTGCTCAACATTAACGGCCACCATCGCCCCATGCTGGCTTACCAATATTGGCCCACCACCACCGACCCTACTAGTGACCCACCGGACCGCCTACAAGGCGGCAACCCCCATGAGCACTCACTAGCCATGGTGGCGGTCTTGGCAGAGGGAGAAAGAATAGGTACGATGATGGAGCAATTTGGACGTTATCATTTCTTTATTATTCTAGTAACACACCAAGTAAAATAGTTAGGTACGATGATGAAGCAATTTGGACGTTATCATTTCTTTATTATTCTAGTAACAAAACAAGTAAAATAGTAACTTATAGCATTACTATTAGTTACTGTATTGCAGGCTCATTTCAAATCTGTAACCAGAGGGACCATTATGGTTATATATTGTGCAAATTAGAATAAAGTACATATAAATAGCAAGATCCAGTGGTTGCGGACGGTCATGAAAGATGTAGTTGTTTGAATTTTGAAACTGAAACCCAAGATTACAATGACATCCACAGGATCTTTTAATAAGGAAATTGTCTAGACCACAAACATATGAAAGAGACATATCACCTATAAAAATCTAGCTCATTCTTGCGAAGACTAATTTAACTTGATAATCTTCTTAGATTCGTATACTAAATTCACAGCACTCGAGTGCTCCATCCACCTCGTGCTTAGAAATTTAAGGATTGACCTTGCAGAGAATAAGTGTTGTCCTGGGATTCTTCCAACCAAAAAATATTATATATATGTATATATCTTATAGCGAAAAATTCCACAAATCCATGAGCTAAAGCCAATGATATTTTATCTTACGTTTGTAGTTTTCAGTGGATGATGGTAATTTCCCAGATGTGCTAGTAAACTCTATTATTTCACATTGCTAGGAGATTACCCTAAGAGAATCGTCACCTCTACAGCTGTTTGTTTCTTCCATCGGAAAGAGAGTACTCAATTGTCAAAACAGAAAAAGTAGTTCAGATGCAAAGGAAGCAACTGAAGCATGGCATAAGTAGGGGCCAAGAAAAATCAGGGATGTTGGAACAACTGCATTACAGACGGCACTTCCAATTGCCTCAATCAACTGATGCAATGACGCTCGCACAGTGCTTTGCATGCAAAATATTTTACACCTTCTGTCAACAAATACATCTGTCCTTAGCATGATTTAAAAAATCCACTCTGGTTACTTGATGTAGTTATGTCAAGATGTAGAAGAAAATACCATGAGTTGTACGTGTACAGTCAAATCCTGAGGTAATTTCTACTGTTGGGAGCAGACCAGCACCACAAACAAATACAGGTGGCTCCTAAGCAATCCCATAGGACAATAATGAAACCATCAGCCACAACTAAAAAAATCATAGCCAATAGCCTCTATTTGACCGTGCACATACTTTCCTGAATTCCTGAAGAACAATAAACACTCATTGAGAAGAAAACAAAGAATGGAACTCCATCCCAGATTTGTTGTAGTTAGACCTTTCATCAACACTTTGTGGAAAATTGTTAGCTGTAAACTGGTTGTTGCGAAAGCATAAGCCTGACAAGAAATCACGGGAAAATGACAAGTATGGAGCTTCAAGCTGTATATCGTTCTGAGAGATGTTCCAGGTCACGCCATGTTTAGGGACATCATCTTTAACCTGAGGGATAACTTCTGCAATACTGTCTATTCCCTTAAAGGGACATGGACATGACCCAAGAGAAAAATTTGATCTGGTCAGGCAGCATCCAAAAGAACCAATAATGGCAAGGTAGACACTTTCCATTGTTCCAGCAACAATGAGGTCAGAATCTGAAAATATGTACACAGAATGCCATTACCAGATAGCATCTGAGCAATCTCCACCTACCTCACACACAACCTCCAGGTACAACGAGAGGCTTTCATGATGCCTGATTTTCTGCGGACCATGAGTCCTTCCTGAAACTTTATGGTATCTTTGACTTGAGGTTCTCTAGGAAGGTATGAATTGTTCATTAATACAAGAACTATCACCTTGCAGCTGTAGCCTTCTTTTTTTTCTCCAGCATCTTCCGTCTAAACACTTTTTATTCACTACCCACCACCATCATCATAATCATCATCATCCAAGATGAGTCTTAAGTTGGGCTCGGGAACATATCCAGCTTCCTTCATATGATATGCTAGTTTCTTGAGCACTTCGTATAAGTCTCCTATCTGATAGTGGAATTGGTCCTTTGCTGGAAATTTGTGCATTTCATTCTTTACCTCAATCCAACTGCTTGCCACATCTTTTGTCAAATCTCTCTCCTCCATTTGCTTCCTTACTCTGTAGGAATCATCCCATCCATTAGTTGCGGCATATATGCTTGATAACATGACATACCTCGCAGCTTTTTGGGGTTCCAAATTCAATAGAGCATCCACAGCTTTTCGGGCAATAACTAGATTGCCACAGACCTTGCATGCAGCCAAAATTGCACCCCACATTCCAACATGGTTTGATTTGTTTGAGACACTCTCTATTAACTCGATGGCTTCCTCAAGTCTGTTTTTCCTCCCAAGCAGATCGACCAAAATAGCATAGTGATCGAATCTGGGTTGAAGGCTATAAACCTTTTCCATTGCATTGAAAATCTGAAGCGCTTCAATGTCTAGACCTGTGTGGCTACAAGCAGATAGAGCACCAAGAAACGTGACATGGTTGGGTCTTGCATTTGTCTCTAGCATCCTCCTGAGAAAAACAAGTGACTCATGCCCTAGACCATTTTGTGCGAACCCAGTTATCATCGAATTCCATGATACAATATCCCTTTTCGGCATCCTCAAGATTAAGATCTTAGCTGATCTCACGTCACCACACTTGCAATACATGTCAATTAGAGCATTCCACATGGATATGTTCCCCAAGTCTCCATTAAAGCAGGTCCTAACGATGCAACCATGGATCTGTTTGCCTCTTTCAGCAAGTGCTCGATCAGGACAGGCACATAGAACACTGACAAAAGTATGAGGACTTGGCTGTATTCCTTCCTCATGCATCTGAACAAAAAGGTCCAAAGGTTCATCACCACGGCCATTCTGCACAAAGCCTGAGATCAATGCAGTCTGAGAGACCGTGTTCTTTGCTGGCATATTATTGAATATTGCACAAGCATCATCTAAGTTCTGAGCTCACATATAAGCAACAACCATGGAAGTCCACGACACAATATCCTTCTCAGGCATGACCTCGAACAATGCACGGCATATATTGACTCCACCACATTTACCATAAGCATCAATCAGGGAATTGTAAGTGATCTTAGTAAATTCCAAGCCCATTATGATGGCAACTCCATGAACCTGGCGCAAGAACTTAAATGCACCCAAGCGAGCACAAGCACCCACAACGCCCACAAAAGTAAACTCATCCATGGATAGACAATCATATTCTTTTTGCACATGCATGAAGACACTCAGAGACTCCACATAAAACCCATGACGGGACAACCCAGAGACAAGGAATTATAAGAGACAAGAGCCCTCTGTGGCATTTCATCGAACAAGATGAGTGCTTTCTCGAAATCACCTATCCGGGCATATGCAGATATGATGGTGTTCCAAGAGTAACTGTTCTTTGTATCAAGATCATCAAAAGCCTTGTGGGCGCTTCGGATGAAAGAGCATCTGGAGTACATGCCAATGAGATGGTTGACGAGGAAAGAGTCGCTGGCGAGTGCGGTCTTGATGAGGTGAGAGTGGACGGTCATGCCGAGCTTCAGGTGTTTCTTGGCGACGCATCTTGCGATGAGAGAGACATAGTGATCAATGGTTGGGACGATACAGAGAGACATAGTGATCAATCGCTGAAGAACATGACAATGCACCAGTCATCTCTCCCATGAAAATGGTGTCTTCGCATCTTATTACTTAGGGCGCACATGACAACCATTCTATTTCTGTAAGAGTTTCTAAACAAAAATAACCGTTTGATAACGACACAAAATTTCTACTCTAAAAAAAAAAGAAATTCGGATAATGATATAAAATTTCTTCCTTTCGGACAACGGCAGAAGAACGATCGACGACCTTTAATATAAAAATAAAAATAAAAATGATTTAGTAACAAAAAAATAAATCATAAAATAAAATAAAATAAATCATAAAAAATAAAATAAAAATATCATTTTATTTTAAAAATAAAAATATCCTTAAAAATAAATTTATTTTATTTTATTTTACGAATGAATTTATTTTAAAATGAATAAAAAAATAAAAACAAATTTATTTGGCAAAACACCCAAGGCAAATAAAAATAAATTATTTTTATTTATCATAAATAAATTATTTTAAATAAATTAAATAAAATTATTTTTAATAAACTAAAAATAAATGATAAATAAAAATAATTTATTCATTTTTAATAAATTTGTTTTAATAAATTCATTTTTATTTTTAAATGAATAAAATGAATATTTTTATTTTTATTTTTAATAAAATGAGGAGAGGCGGAGGAGGAGGGGGAGGCAGAGACGTAGAGGAGATGAGGGAGGACTCACCGAAATTAGGGTTTAGTAGGAGAAATTATTTCTAATTTCTCTTCCGAAATCAGAAGTAGAAAATTTTTACTTCGATTTATCTTCCAAATCAATTTCTGGAATAGAAATCTATTCCAAAAATAGAAAACTAAATAGGTTTATCAAACGGGTTTCTATTCCGTAAAACAGTGCGGAATAGAAAAATTATTTCTGAAATAGAAATTTTGATTATCATGCACCCCTTAACAACGGGCACGCGGCTTGACAAAGTGTAAAGAAATGGCGAAAATTAATTGATTTAATATTTGTTTGGAGTTTAAAAAAAAAGAAGTCAATAGTAGTTTTTTTTTTTTCTTTTTTGTTAAAATTTATATTATTGTTCAAATTTCAGAAAATCAAAAGATTATATGTGAATCTATGTGTCTATGCTTAAGTTTCTATAGTTTTATATTTAAAAAATGAAAAAAAAATGATATAAATAATCCCCAAAATTTTATTTCATTTAATGTGATCCTTAAACTTTCTCCAAATGTGTTATATTGTTTTTAAAATTTAATTTATTTAATGCGGTTCATAAACTATTAATAAACGTTCAATCTAGCCTTTAAACTATGTGGACATGACGAATTTAGTGTAAAGACTAATTGGATATCTATCAATAATTTAGAGATCACATCGAACAAATTAAAAATCTAGGAACAATATTCAATGATCATTTATGTTGTTATCCCTTAAGAGGGGATAAATGCACCATAAGTCTTAGAATATATTGCAAAGTGAAATCATATTATATAATTTTCAAAAAGTGCAATCAAATATTAAAACTTATTAAATTGATACAATTGAATCCTACTGTTAACTCTTTCCAATTCAGCTAATGGGAAAAAAACATGACTTTTTTTCATCTGAAGATAGAGATATTGAAATGGCTGCCATGTTAGCAAAATTTAAGAAAAATGTAAAGAAAAGAAAAAAAAATTAATTCCAAGTTTTCTACGAATAAAAACCTGAAAAAAGTACAAATTTGGAAAAAGAGAGAGGAAGAATCTAACAGTGGAGAACCAAGAAGGACAGTGGTTGGCTGGCATTCCTTGCCAGACTTAGGCGAAGCCAGCTTGGCCCTCACGGCCACCTTTCCACGTTGAAAAAGGAACAAAGTGATTGAGTATGTGCGCACATGTGCAACGAGTGAACCAGGCGAGGTGGCAGCCCTCACCACTTGCCGGCGAGGCCGATTGTGCACTTGCCACTAGTTTTCCTTGCCCATCCGGCCATGATGGCCAAGACCTTTGTTCCGATTTGCAAAGATTATCGTAAAAGGTGGCAGTGCTCGACAGTGCTCGACCGCGAGATAGTGGATGCCAAGAAGATCAGGGACTTGGAGAGGCGCAAGTTCGTGGTAACATGTTGAAGAAGATCGAAAAATATAACATTTGGCTTCTCCAAGAGCTCCATGGAGGAGGTGGGCAAAGAAATTTTACACAAAACTATAAGCAGAATAAATTTCATGAATTAAATTTGATTATGGGAAGATGAATCCGTGCAACAATGAATGCAATCTCCACTGTCCAGAAAACTGTTCGAGGCAAATTTTTTTCTTTTTTCTTTTAAATGAATGATGTTCAAAGCTACTCGATAGAGACTTTTGCATCTCTTCAGAATGATTTCTTGTCTGATTTTTCTATCCTTTTTTTAGATCTTTATTTCTCCAAGATTTTCAAAACAAATTTTCATATCTTGATTAGAAAATAGAACATTTGGCACTAGTAGCCACATCAGTGCCTCTCTTAAAATAAACACAAATAAAAAAAGCCACGTCAACTTTTATGAAAACCAATTTGAGAATAGATGCAGTAAAAATTACAATATTTAACATAGATTTTACAAAATTATTTCATTTCCTTTAGATTTATATATATATATATATATATATATATATATATATATATATATATATATAGTATAAGATCATGATAGTAATTTAAATTAGTTTACCAATCATTGTTTAACAACAATGGAATACTTCTTTTGTTTATTAATCATCATCCATGCATATCAACATATTATTGATTTTATGTTTAATCATAAATAATTTATAAAAATAAGTTAAGTTGACTTATATTTTGTAGTTCATGATTTACTTATAATTTCATAATTTCTAATTTTTGGACTATATGTTGACACTTAAATTTTGGCAACCCGATTAGTTGTTTATCGCATTAAAAATTATGGATTAATTTTTAACCTCTAAATGAAAATAACATATAGTTAGAAGCATTCATTATTTTCCGAAATATATCTATCTCCCAATTAAAGCTGATATGGGTAGATGGAAAAAGTGTAAAAAAGGAAATAAAATATGCTACAAAGACCTAAGTCCCTCGCTTATAAAAAGAGTTCGCATACGGAGGAGAAAGGGGGGCTTTTTCGTTTTGGGGTCAAAGTCAGCAAAAGGAGGGGGAGGTTTGCTTCTCTGACAAAGGAGGTACAGAGAGAGGGGACGTGAGAGAGAGAAAAAAAGAAAAAGAAGAAGAAGAAGGAGGAAGAGAGGTCGCTGCTGCCCCGCTTCGCCGTCTCGCCTTGATCGCCATTGGAGCTCCGAACGTTGATGCCTCCGCTTGCCACTGCTGCTTCTGCTTCGCCCGCAACTTGCAGCCGTGAGCACCGCCGCGCCTTCGCCTACAACCCGACGCCTCAGCAATTGCCGCAGTAGCTCGCCCAAGCGCTGTCGCCACTGCTGCCTTCCATCCTCTGTCACCAACGCTGGACCTCTGCGCCCCTGCTGCTGTGCCTCCCTCTGCCCGAAGTCGCGACGCCACCGCTACTTCTGCAACTCGTGCCTCCATAGCCGCGCACCACCGCTGCTGCCGTCGCCGTGCCACCGTTGCTGCCAACCTGTAGCACCCGTGCCACCTCTGCCCGTCCCTTGCAACTCGAAGCTGCAATGCCACCGCTACCCTTTGAGCGACGCTTGTAGCTGCCTGTTGCCGCCAGAGTTCCGGACGCCTGCGCCACCGCTGCTGCTGACCTGCTGCTGGTCCTCTTACAGCAAACCACGTCTCCACCCGCTCGTCACTGCGCCTCCATCCGCTGTGCCATCACCTCAAACTCGTGACCGAGCATCGTCGGCTACCGGCGTTGCGCCTGCGACCCACGCCGTAGCCCAAACCATCATCTCTCGCCATCATGAGTCATTGCTAATCGCTGTCCCGCTTTAAGGAGCCGGTTGCGATCTCGGTCCAATTGGGCTTGGTCCAAATTTGGAAAGAATATTCTCGAATTAGGTAAGATACACATCCATAGTATATTTGTATATTTTACTGCTGATATATGTCAGCCATATTTATAAGTGACGGACATATCTCCCAATTAGGATTTATTGCCTAATCCGCAACCGCACGTCAATTTTTATTCCATCTTTAAGGTTTTAGATGGAATAATTAATCACGCGGGAATAAAATTGATATTTTGATCTTTAAGGCTTAAGATCAATTTATCGATTTTATTAACGAAATAATCAAGTTGATTAGATATCATTTCCGAATTCGAACAATAGATAATATCCTTGATGACCGCGAGTGATTTGGTGCTTATCTTGCTTTTAATTGCTTTATTTACCCCCAAAAATACAGAAAAGATTGCATTTGCATATCATATAGATTATAATTGATTTCCTAGATAAAATTGCATGATAGAATATTTAGATTTCTTTTCTAATTATATTAGAATGCATGTTTGGATGGTATCTAGTTTATATAATATCTTTGAATTAAATTGCATGTCGAGATAAATTTCTAAGTTAAGATATGATTCAGATTAGTTTATTTCCTAACTTAAAATAGATAATATCACACTTTAGTTAGATTTTTATTTTTAGCAATTTTCAATTACGAATTTTTACAAAAATACAAAAATATCATTCACATGTCATATAGAATTAGGTTCATGAAATGCATGTCATTTAGTGATTGTTGCTAGGTCCATTTAATTAGAAATTGTCCGTAATTAGAATTAGGTCATTTAGTTAAATTGCATAAAATGTAGATTAGGTTTTATTAAAAAAAAAGAAAATCCTAAAAAAGATTGAGTGATTGCATGTTAATTAAGAATTATATCTAGGGCTTCGATGTGAATTTTGAGCTAACATTGCATATGCTTTTGTTTTGTTTGTTTTTTTTTTTTATGACCTAGGGAACCCTGTATAGCCGGTAACCGGCGAGCAAACCCTGGAGTAACGCTAGCGGAGGACCCACCACCCCGGTGCCACACTTAAGATACCAAATTTCTCCACTAGGTTTCGAACCCCTCACCTTTGGGGAATGATCAATGGAGTTTTATCCAGCAGAACCACCATGGCCAGTGGTTTGCATATGCTTTTGTTGCTACGAGGTAAGTCTTGTAATTTATTTATTGCTTTTGTGGGTGTTAAATTGGTGGTTTACATACCCGCATGATCATCTCATATGTTAGGGAAGTAAATTAAAATCAATTCAAGTTCCCTGCAAAATATTTTTTCAAAAATAAAATAGAAAGATATCGAAATGGCATTAGAGAAACCTAACATAATCAAGTCTCCGAATTCACAATCTCTGGTTTGCAGAAATGAAGTAAATCTCTCATTACTTTAATCGAGTTTCTAATCGACCTACAAAAAATAGATTAGTAACGACTCCTAATTGAAAAATTATTTGCATGTTAAGAACTTGAACCTAAGTCTTGAATTGGTATGGGCTTGGAAGAGCCCAAGCTTAGTTTAGGTTTAGTAGTCCATTAGCTAAACCTTAAGTGGTGCACCTGAGATTAGGTCACGACACTACAGATAATTAAGTTTCTTTTAAATTTTTCCTTAGTTAAAATTTCAGGATGCCTCGCTTTCTAGTGATGATATGGACATTACCATTTCACCCTATACATTCCAACTAAATAAAGGTTGGGTGGCTACCCAACCTGCTAAATACTGATGAGACACACAACTATGGTTGCGTGAGAAAATATTGATTACAGCTCGGGTTCCACCAAGTCATAGTCCGAGTTTACTCTCCGGGTGACACGTGTCTCTTGAGCCCCATCGCGTCAGAACTCTTTGACACCCACACTCTCTCGCCTCTTTCTCTACCTTCTCTCTCTCTTCCCTCTCTTCTTTTTTCCTTTATTTCTTCTTCTTCTTCTTCTTCTTCTTCTTCTTCTTCTTCCCTTTGGTCTTTCCTTTCACTCCGATATGGACAACAAGAGAGTTTGTCCACCATGGGCTGCCTGATGTTGCCTTGTATTTGGGACACCTGGGGCCTATACTCGGGCTTTTCGTCGAATTGGAACATGAAGCGAGGGTCAAGCTCTGCCTTCACACTCAAGTGTAGATACACTGACGACAACCCCTTGGTCTCCTAGCCGACGTTAATCCAATCGTTGTGGAACATGCATGCCTTGGACTTAGCCTCGGCAAGGTCTAGGGACACCGAGACCTTCTCGAGTAACCTCTCGAAGCTCACCTTGCAGGTTGTCCCACGCTGGCCTGTGTAGACGGAGACCTTTAGGTAGACCTTGTTGGAGAAGATGGACTTCTTGACATGCTTGTCGAGATCAGACTTGCTGAGGTGGAAGGTGGAGCCCCCGTCATCGCCTTGCCCCCCGGGAGAGGAGGCGGCGCCGTTGCGAGAGGGGGGGGGGAGGTGGGCAGCATCAGGCAAGAGGTAGGGGACGAGGGCAGTCTAGGGGGGAAACTCTTGAAGCTTGATCTTGCAGAAGCAGGGGGAGGAGGAGGTGTGGATGGCGGAGCGTGCAGGTTTGGCGACGACGAGGATCTTGAGGGCGAGGCTCCCCACTATGAGCAAAGGGAAGAAGAAGATGAAGAAATAAAGGAAAAAAGAAAAGAGGGAAGAGAGAGAGAGGTAATCCAGAGAGAGGCCAAAGAATGAGGGTGTCAAGAGGGTTTTGACATGGTGGGGCTCGGGCGACACATGTTGCCTGGTGTGTACTCAGATTATGACATAGTGAAATCCGCACTGTAGCCAATATTTTCTCGTAGTTGCACATATTGATGTCCCCAGTCTTGGAAGTTCTATTCGAATCATCTATAATTGGTAAGCTTTCACTAGTATTACAAATATTTTTGGAGTGCAACTTTTGACGAATAAAATATAACACGTGTCATAATTTCGTACGACATTTACTTAACCGCTATAACTAATTTTTTCTGATTATCTAAGCGCCGTAACTTTTAAAAAAAATATTTATTTGAATATCATAACTTTACTTAAGCATTATGACTTTTAGAAACATTCATAAAAAATACTATGTCATGTCGAATTTTCAACACTTGTGTGAATGATTTTTAAAAATTATGACATAATTGAACGGAAAAAAAATGGTTATGGCATTTCAGTAAATATCACTTTAGTGATCCAAAAAAAGTTATAGAACTCTAGTGTTGTATGGAAGTTATGCCATTTGTGGTATTATTTTCCTAACTTTTTTTGTCTTACGAACTCAATATGTATAACTTTGACATTATTCATCTTAATTAATTAAAATATATGAATTCTACATTTCTGGGTTTAGTATATGTAAAATTTGAATGGGCCTGGGTTTCACCTACAAAAGAATGGTTTTATTGTCATTAAAAGACGATCAATTAGCATAATGTTGACGCCTAAAATTAGTTAGGTTTTATTTAGCTTTATTTAACTTTATTTTATTTTTTTATTTATTTATTTCATTTATCTTTTTCGAATAATAAATAAACAAATAACAACAGAAAAAACAGAAAAACGAAAAAGAAAGCAGAAAAGCAGCAGCCCCGTTTGTGGGCCTCCACGGCCCAGGCGCAAGGCCCAGCCCCCCCTTCGGTCGTCTTCTTCCTCGCGCAGTTGCAGTGCACGCGCAAGGGGGCGCGACGCCGGAGTTGAGGGGAGGAGCAGTGACGACGCACATGGAGCAGCTGGCACCGGACGGCGATGGGACATGGAGTAGGGGGGTAGCTGGCATTGGATGGGATGCCGGTTCGGCCGGCGAAGGCCACGGCAGCCGCCGGTCGAGCTCCACCGACCGGCCGCCCCTCGGCCTATAAATAGGCCTCCATTTCCGTCGTCGGAGGGGAAGGGAGACGGACGCCGAGAAGGATTGAAGGCTGCAGATCCTCGAAACCTCCCACTGAGAGACTTCAGACGGGGGGCCGAGGACGAGCAGGCCGAGATCCGAGAACTCGCGGCCGGAGACGAGGGGGAGAGATCCGAGTAGGTGGAGGCTGAGCATCGAGATCGCGGAGAGAGAGAGGGAGCCAGATTGAGTCGCAACCCTTGGACACCCCACTGAGAGACTTCAGGGGGGCCGAGGGCTCGCGGCCTCAGATCTGAGCCCCGCCGGAAGGAGTAGAGAGAGAGAGAGAGAGACGCCGGAGAAGAAGAAATCTGCGGGCGGGAGATCTCACGTCATCGCTTTGCCCTCGTCGCGCCGCCATCACGATCAGGTGCCGTGTCCCGCTGTCGCCGTCGCCAGCCCTCCCCGTGTCCCGTTCACGTCACGCCACCGCCGCCGGAGTCACGATCGCCGCCGAAACGCCCAGAGTCTGTCCCCGGCGCCGCGGATTCGCAAACCCTAGGGTTTGCGATTTTCCGGGTCGCGAAGCGGATCCGGACCCGGAAAATCGGGTAGGGTTCGCGATCCGCGGGCGTCGGGGGTCGGGTCGGGTGTTGGAGCTGAGTCGGGTTAGGAACCCGGGTCGTCGGGCCGGGCTGGGCGTACCCAAAACGCCCGGCCACGGCGTCGTTTTAAAATAAAATAAAAAAAAAAAAGAAAAAAAAATCCGAGTCGGGCCGCAACGCGGGCCCGTCCTCGTTCGGGTCGTCGGCCCGGGTCGGACCCAACCCGTGGATCCGACCCGGGTCAGTTTTGTTTTATTATTTTAATATAAAATATTATTCTAATAAATAATAAATAAATAATTTATTTTCAAAAAAAATCAAAAATTTTTTAATTTCCAGAAAATCAAAAAATATTTAAAAAAATGTTGAAAAATGTTTTATTTTCTAAAAAAATCGAGAAAAATCAAAAAAATTTATTTTCCGAAAATATTTTAAAAAAATATTAAAATATATTTTATTTTCCAAAAAATTAAAAAAATCAAAAATATTTCATATTTTCCAAAAAATACCAAAAATCCAAAAAAGGCCAAAAAATCATGAAAAAGCTTAAAAAGACTTGTATTTTTCCAAAAATACCAAAAATCCCTTTTGTGTCCAAAAAAATTAGAAAGAGACTCAAAAAAATGTTTTCCCTCCCAAAAATATATGGAAAATCCCTCAAACATCCAAAAAACCTCAGAGTTTAAGCAAGATTAGGTACCGAAAGGGCATTAGTGATTAACTAATGTAATCAAGTCCCCGATCCTAATTTCTCTGGTTGCGCAGAGTGGGTATTTCTCCCGATACTTCACTTGGGTTTCTAATCAACCCACCCCAAATCGATTAGTGGCGACTCCAATTTAAAAATTAATTTACAAGGTTAAAAAACTCAGATCATTAAGTCGTGAATTGGCGGACTTGGGAGAGTCCCGGCTTTAATTAAATCCAGCCAAGCCATTAGCCTCCTTTCGGCGCTCGTACCCGATTGCGGGCGCCGAGAAAAAGAGGTCGCGACTTGACTTGGCGACTCCGCCGGGGACTTTGAGGACTTAGGCCTTTTTTGTCTTGTTTAAATTCTTTACTAACTTAGGTTTTTTCTTCATGCAGGTCAAAAGCTTAGAAATTTATTTTAATTTTGCTTAAAATAGATTGTTTTGTAATTATCAATTGCTGTGCATCCTTAAATGTTTTAGCACTACACGTGGCACACACAACCCGGCCGCCGGACCTGGGCCGCCATAGGATTTCTAGGATGGTGTTAAGAAAGATACGACCTCGAACGCGAGACTGCGATGTAGAGGTTGCCTTTCTTTTCCCCGAATTTCTTAGCCGAGGTTAGGAGGGTATGCTGCTAACGCGAGACTACGACGGGCGGATACCCTTTTAATCTCATCAATCCTTCTCGAGTTAGAAATCGAGCCGCACGTCCCATGCGCATGTCTTTGTGCTTGCCATTTTTCTCTAAAAGCAAAGTGATTCCTTTACTATTATTCAGTCTTTTTATTTTGGCCCATGGCAATTTAGGATAAGCTTTTCAAGTCCCAGTTTATATGCGATGGGGAAAGACGATATCCAGTTCATTCCTACTCCCAAGGCGGAGCTCTTCAGATGGTGGGGTCAATTAGATCAGTTTGCCCAAGAGCGCGTGAAAGCCAAAGTCGGTCATCTCCTATCATTGATCCAAATCACTGTTCGTCCTGAAGTCATACAAGCCATGGCACATTTCTGGTGCCCGAAGACGGTTACTTTTATATTCGGTAGGTTTGAGCTAACCCCAACCCTGGAAGAATACAGCATCATCACTGGAATGTCTCTTGAGAAAAAGCTTGTCAGGCCATCGATAGGTGCATCATCCCGATACGTGGGTTAGCACGACTTTTAAGAACTAAAGTCCATACTATGATACAAATTCTTGAAGATAACCATAAAACCTGCCCACCGGAATTTATGAATGCGTGTTTTCAAAATCAGCCTATGACCCAAAAAAGTGAGATTTTCCTCTGGCCTTTTCGGGCTCATCGTCTTCCCCATCAAAGAAATGCCATAACTCCCAAGATGGCATGGATAGTTGATCGATCTTAAGAGGGGGAATTATGTCAACATGATTTTAACTGAAACATTCTTGTCCTTTAATCGTTTTAAAGACAACTCGGAGAAAATCATGCGAGCCTCTCCTGAAATTTTACAAGTCTGGTTCTTTTCTCACTTAAGCGAATTTCGAAACTTTATGCGATCGTCTGAAACAAATGCTTTTGAAAATCCGTTACAAAAATTTATGGTTCTAGGACCATACATTCCCAATCAAAGCTGTTTAAATTGGGTAAACTTCCTAAGAGACCCAGCTCCTGAGGCATTCCAATGGTGTGCTGGTTGGTTCCATGAAAAGAGGGCCCACTTTGCTTACATACGCACCCGCCCAATTCCATTGCTCGGCCTCACCGGCGCCATTCCCTATTACCCGTATCGGGTAGCACGACAATATGGAGCCCTTCAGGAGATCCCACCGCCTTTCAAGAGGATGATCCCTCCAGTTCTTTTCAACACAAGCCGTGACTATGCATTCGAAATTTCTATTCTTTGAGGAAACCCGGGACAAGTGCCATCGCAAAAGGATTGTGGTACCTGAAGGGCTTGAGGGAGAAGAAAAAGCCCACCACGCCTCCATGTCCTACATCCACAACCATCGCATCCCGAAAAAATGGAAGCCATCGGTCCCTCACTCAATCAACGAGAGCAGCCAGCACGAGCAAGCAGAGCTCATGGAGAGGGATTTGGGAATGGACTGGATGCACACCTCAGAGCCAGCCCAAGGAAGCAACCATTCTCGCAAGAACAAGGCTCCCCGTCGCATATAAATTGGCAATCATGTGCCCCTTAGTATTAATAGTGTGAAAGTTTCGTCCCATTGTTTAGGGACTTTTGTTTAATATCTAGTATTTCATTCTTGTCATTTCAATTTCAAGTTCTAGTGTTAGGGAAGTTGCAGTCTATAAAATCCTCTTTTGATAAATAAAAAGCGGTTAGACCATTGCCATGGGTCAATCTTTGTTTACTTTCATGCTCATTCATTGTTTTCGCAACAAACAGGTAACTATGAATCGCCAACCACCAATCACTCGCGAATGGCCTCATACAATTGGGCCCGATCAGAATGATGTACAAAATCGCCTCATTAACATTGAAGACGGCGTAGGACAGATGTCCATTGTCCTTCAACAACTCTCGAGACAAATGAAATCCACTCAAGCTGAGCCTAACTCTATAGTTGCCTCAAACACCGTCATGACACCTGCAAATTTGTCAGATTATAGCCAGTACCATAGACAGTTTGAAAAGATCATGAAAAAGTTAAGCCAGCTGCAGGAACAAAATCCCATGGACCTGTCCAATTACGCCGGCATTGAGATTCCTGAAGAGCTCAAAGCACCTGAATGCGAAAGGTATGCTGATACCCCCCGTCCAGAGACTTACTTACAGGCCTACCTGGTTCGAAGGATGATTCAATCGTACCAATCGAGCTTGCGGCCCCGCCTTGCGATGGTACATTGTAGGAAAATTAGTCCCCTTAAAACCCGGAGGGAACTAATTCATGTTTTTCACCAAGAGTATAATCTTGGCATCACCCATCAGCCTTGCCCTACGAAGAGCCGATGATCGCGGAGCACGAGGAACCGTTAGTCGCTGAGATAGGAGAAGAGCATGTCAATGAAGCCTTGCATGATAAATGGGCAGCTGGACAACACCTGTCATTCTGGAAAATTTCCCACTAGGAAAGGCAAGGAGCCTTTGTACGAGATCAAAGACAAGAGCCTGTTCAAGACCGGGGCACAACAAGACAACTCCCCAAGCTTACTCCAAGAGCTAGGGTCCAAAGAATACCAACCCCTATCAACTTGGGAAGTGAATCAGACAGTGAAGCTTTAGTGTCTTTCACTCCCCTTGACAGAATCGAGCTGGCGAAACGCAGGGCCTTACTCAAAAGGTCTGGACTAGGGGCCAAGAAAAGAAAGCCTAAGCATATCAATTCAGCATCTACTGACGAGCCACCGCACCAAAGCTTCGAGTGTTCCCAAGAATACAGCTTTGAAGGCTACCATCCCCAAGAATACAACTCTGAAGACTTCCCGGCCCTAGAATACAACCCCAAGGACTTCCAGCGTTATTTTGACAATGAAACTGACGATTCATCGTATAACTGTTTCCTACTCTCATCCGGGGATGAAGGCTCGTCAGAAGAGGAAGCATACGTCTTTATCCGCCACGATCCTAACGAAGTACTAAGCTCTTCCTCTGACCATGAGGATAGCTTCAATACTTCATCCTCATTCGGAAATTTTGACCCGGAAGAAAGCAATGGGGTAATCTCGATAGAGTCCAGCTTCCCTGAAACAGAAAAATTCACCACTACAACAGATATGCAGTGGGAAAACCATTGGCCTAACCAAGATACATCAAGCCCGTCTTGTCCTCATAGGATCATGAGCCCCATAGAAATGTGGATACCCAATCTCCGCAAGTATAACGGCACGACTTGTCCCGTGGCCCACTTGCGGTATCTCCATGCGGAAATGAGTCGGTACTATGGCCCGATGTCGTTCACAACTCAGGCATTCCAAGAAACTCTTACGGGGTCTGCATTGCAATGGTTTATCACAGCCAACATTTATCTTCTAAAGCATTGGAATGAGCTGACTTCCACATTCTTACATCAGTACCAAAGCCAGATCGGAACTGAACTGCCTTGTGAGAGCTTGGCTCACTTCACAAGAAAGCCAATGGAAGATTTCCGATCATACGCAGGGAGGTGGAGGGCTTTCATGACGCAAACCCACCCTCAACTGGCTGAAGAGGAGTTAATGAAGCAGTTCATAGAGGTTTTGTCCTGCAAGCAGCGTTGTTGGCTGCATGGGTTACACTTCCGTAACTTCAACGAGATAGTCATCGCATGCGAATACTTCGAGTCTACTGGAGGCGAGGATTTCAAAGACGCTTAGCTTCAAGACTAGCACTATTAAAGCGCTCCTTTACATAGGAGTTTTCATGGGTTTTACTTGTTTTTATAATTTCATGGTTCTCATCTTATCTAGTGTGCTACGGTTGTATTTTCCATTTCAAGTACTCTATTGTACAGTTGTAATATTTTGTTTTAAAAACATGAGGCGGTACTCCAAACCAGCCCGGTGATGCTATCCAACCATGAAAAAATACATCATCCAAGGAGAATACTGAGGGCTGGACTTCCTCATGCTTTTTCTCCCCAAAAAAATATTTTGAAAATGAAAACTATTTCATCACCAAAAGCTTTTTCAACAAAAAAAAAAAATGATAAATTTAATCATGTTTGTCTTTCGACTCACTTTCACTTCATGTCTCGAAGATCACTCCCATCCCCTTTGACTTAGTGCGACAAGGGGCATTTGAAGCAAGCACATTATGTGAACTCACCAAATTCGGTGACACCCTGCCAAGAAAGCATGGGCAAACAGAAAGGACCATCACGTTTCAAAATGGTAAATCCTATTCCCTGAACATAATGTCGAAAATGACATCCTCTCTCTGCCATCTACAGGAAATGAATGATGGGATGTAATAGGCATAGGCATATTATCAAACTTGAAGCATGCATAACATGATAGCTCAAGGCAGGATGTCCCGAGTTCATTGATAGGACTTCCAGCTTCAACGAGCCAAGAAGCACAAAGAAGGATTTGCTTCTCTTTCTTTAAATTGGCTACTGTCAACAGGGAAGAAATCCAGACAGTTGAAGCGGTCTCTAACCCCTATTCAAAATAAGGACCTAGAAACTTGACTTCCTATTCAGATACATGCTCTTGCAAGAAGTGATTGTCATCAGAGAATTAGAGGTTTTGATTGTTCATCTCAGATTCCATAGAAGCTTGAAGTACATGACTTTTGCCCAATGATGCTATAGTTAAAGACAAAAGGAGAAATTCCACGAAGGAAGGCGTTGAAGATGAATCAACGACCAGCAATCATGCATACATGGTCACAAGTGAAGAAGGCCAATCGAAAGAAATGTCAAACTATGCCAAGACGAAAAGGCTACCATCGACATTCAAACATCATCAGGAGTCAGCAAATACAAACTTCGGAGAAGAGTAATTTGGTATCGTTTCCAATACTCCCCCTCTTTGAATTCACTTTTGACATATTCCCCCTATTGACGGGGAGCATCACAACTCAAGAACCAAACTCAATGGTTAGGCAAATCAATATTGGCCAAGCTAGTACGTGGAAATGACCCACATCAAATTCACTTGGCTTCGTGTAAAAGACATGTCACCAAGAGCTAATTCAGAGAATAATTGACCTAATGAAGCAAGGGACATAGGACTTCATGTCCCCCTCTCACTTCAAGTTCACCCAATCATCTGCAAACCGGTGAAGGGTAAAGTTGTATCGATTCCAATTATTTGACTCTTGAAAGAGTTCATGACTAACACATTCCCTCTTGTTTGTTGCGGGATCACCGATTTGTCAAAAGCAAGGATAATGAATCAATGAAAAGCATGTCTTGTTTGTTAGGATTAATCGACTGTCAGATAACAAATCGATGAGAGGCATGACAAACTCTCCCAAGCAAAATGGCGTCTCAAGTATCGCCAAAGCAAATGACAGAAAATCTTCAGGCCTCAACTCACATTTGATTTTGGCCAAACTAATTGATCTACTTGTACATCTTCTCTTCTACAGGGGCAAAAGCAGAGATGTCCAATCAGATTCCCAATCCTTGGCTGATCATTCATGTGTCATATCCCTAATCAATAGGGACAACCATCGACACCCATTTGCGAATAACCCTTTTGATGTTCAAAACCTTAACATATTTGGAAACACCATTATGTTAGCCTTTAAAGCTGTCAAAGGTCTTTTTTTGAGTCAAAACCATTCACTTGTTTTGAAAAATTTCAAACTCCATCATATTCAAAATGTTGCATGTCATTTCCAGATGAATTCTGCATGATGATTTTGTCTGTCTAAATCACTGATTCCACTGAGAATTATTAGAATAGACAGCTAAGTGAAGAATACAAGATTAATTGAGCATGTTGGGTGAGGCACGTCAGAATGATGAAAGGCAAGCCACATCCTACACACAGTTCCCCCCATCTATACACTTGTGAGATGAGTGCAGAAGATTCCATGGCTGCAGGGTAAAGAGTTCTCTCGCGAATGGTACGATAACCAAAACAGTAAGAGGCATTCCATCGCTCACCCCCATCGAGCCCTATACATTGGTGAAGCTTCTCTCATATCCCCGTCAAAGAACCACCCCACACTGGGGCAAGTCGAAAACAAGTCAGCATCACAAAGTGAAAGGGGATAGAAATTTTCTTGCTTGCACTTGCATCAATCTTCGAGTGTCTTTATTGCATATGAACACTCGCGTTAATTTAAGTGCCCTAGAGTCATGAAGAGCAATTCTTTCTTTACACACTTGTATTCATTGTACAACCCAAGTGAGTCTGTAATTTTACCCTCACATCAAGATAAAGCAGAAGTTATTATAGCATGAGCGCCAGTTGAAGATGAAGACTCAAGAGTCTAATAACGGTGTTTCGATTAAGCTTGCCAAGATCAGCTCTCAAGCAACAAGAATGAAAAAGCGGGGGCATAAAAAAGCAGTGTACCTGGTAAAAGCAAGGTCAATGCCCATATTTGAAGAACTGGAATAAAAAATAAGGGCATGAAAAAGCAGCGTGCCTGGTAAAAGCAAGGCCAATGCCCTCCAGTAAAAAAAATACAGCAAAGAAAAAGTTGTTGTTGTGGTCCACAGAACCTCCATATGACAAGAAAGACTAGTGACAAATGCCAAGGCAATCACCAACTCTCACCTCTTCATGTGAGCCAAGTCTACATCACATTCCCATTGTAAAAGTCTCTTCAGACTAGGGGCACTTCAATTAACGTGGGATTTCATATGTTTATAAGCGTCGCTCGAAGAAGTACGAGCAAGATTATTCTATCTCTTTTCGCAGGGTTCTTGACTTGTAAACCCGGAGATGATCGTGCAACATTTTTTTTGTCCATCAGCTTCAACCTCGATGGTCCCCTTTGATGAGCCATTGACCAAGACTTCATCACAGTTTCAACAAAGACCTCTCACATTGGTAAAGTTGTACCATTTGCGAGAATACTCAGACCCCTGCTGACATGATGACAGTGAGAAGTGTGGTCCTTATAAATCCTGCATCAATGGTCAGGATAGCATTTTCCATGAGAGAGAGCGCAAAGTCCTTTCAGACTGAAAGTCCCCCATCTGGCATACTCAAGACATCTACATTCTAAATGAAGGTTGTCTTTCAAGATCTTCTCCAGTGGAAATCAAAAGATGTGGAACTGACAAAATTATCATGCATGAATCTCATTTGAACTCATGAATTTATAGCATATACAATCATGTGTGCATACTGTGCAAATAGCAGACATACTCTCAGAGATCAGAGATATTGCCAGGTAAACATATCCCTGTCCCCATTTGTCTTAAAGTACCTACCACTATCCAGGTACTCTCTTATTGACACTCAACTTATTTGAGTCGTCCCTTGAGTTTGGGTACTTACTGCTATTTAGGTATCTCTATTATCTTTGAGTACCGGCCACCGTTCGGATACTCCCTCTTCCTGACACTTGACCTGTTCGAGTTGTCCCCAGAGTATTGATACTTGTGACTGACCAAGTATTCCTTTATTGTTGAATACCAAGTATCCCTTGTCTTTGAGTACCGGCCACCGTTCGGATACTCCCTCTTCCTGACACTCGACCTGTTCGAGTTGTCCCCAAAGTATTGATACTTGTGACTGACCAAGTATTCCTTTATTGTTGAATACCTACTGCTGTCTAGGTATCCCTGTTGTCTTTAAGTATCGGTCGCCGTTCGGACATTCCCTTTTCCTGACACTCGACATGTTCAAGTTGTCCCCAGAGTATTGATACTTGTGACTGACCAAATATCTCTTGGAATACCTACTGCTGTCTAGGTATCCCCATATCGTCAAGTACCCACCGTTGTCCAGGTACATCATTTTCATGATACTTAACCTGTCTGAGTTGTCCCCAAATGATATAGTAGCTGTTCAAGCACTCCACTGCGTTGTGCACCTGCGGTTACCCAGGTATGCTCTCTTATCATCATGATACTTGGACCAGCCTGAGTGGTCCCAGATCATATCAGTAAATACTTGTGTTTATCCAAGTATTCCAGTACTTTGTACACCTGTGGCTACCCAGGTGTTCTAGCCCTTTTGAGTGCTTGCGGCCATTCAGGTAAGCCTCGTACCACATTCCCAATTACCAGGAGGTGAGAGACCTTCACGAATATCCAAGGTACGTCCTCGATATTCCAACTACCAGGAGGTGAGAGACCTTCACGAATATCCTAGGTATGCCCTCGATATTCCCAATTACCAGGAGGTGAGAGACCTTCACGAATATCCCAGGTACGCCCTCGATATTCCCAAATACCAGGAGGTGAAAGACCTTCACGAATATTTGGGGCATGTCCTCGATATTCCCCTTTACCAGGAGGTGAGAGACCTTCATGAATATGCGAGGCACGTCCTCAATATTCCCAATTACCAGGAGGTGAGAGACCTTCACGAATATGTGGGGCACGCCCTCGATATTCCCAAATACCGGGAGGTGAGAGACCTTCACGAATATTTGGGGCATGTCCTCGATATTCCCCTTTACCGGGAGGTGAGAGACCTTCATGAATATCCAAGGTACGTCCTCGATATGCCAACTACCAGGAGGTGGGAGACCTTCATGAATATGCGAGGAACATCCTCGATATTCCCAATTACCAGGAGGTGAGAGACCTTCATGAATATCCAAGGTACGTCCTCGATATTCCAACTACCAGGAGGTGGGAGACCTTCACGAATATGCGGGGCACGTCCTCGATATTCCCAATTACCAAGAGGTGAGAGACCTTCACGAATATCTCAGGTACGTCCTCGATATTCCCAAACTACCAGGAAGTGAGAGACCTTCACGAATATCCTAGGTACGCCCTCGATATTCCCAATTACCAAGAGGTGAGAAACCTTCATGAATATCCAAGGTATGTCCTCAATATTCTCAATTACCAGGAGGTGAGAGACCTTCACGTATATGCAAGACCCATCCTCGATATTTCCACACGAATATCTCAGGTATGCCTTGATTCTCCCCAATAGTTTGTACCTGTGATCGTCCAGGTACCCCTTCGATACTTGTGATCATCCAGGTATCCCCAAATAGTTTGTACCTGTGATCGTCCAGGTACCCCTTCGATACTTGTGATCATCCAGGTATCCCCAAATAGTTTGTACCTATGATCGTCCAGGTACCCCTTCGATACTTGTGATTATCCAGGTATCCCCAAATAGTTTGTACCTGTGATCAGCCAAATACCCATTTCGACGCCTGCAAAGGCCCAAATATCCTTCATGTATCTCTCAAATTGATGCTCTGAGAAAGGTCGGCGCATCTCCCGAGAAATCTACCCGGGTGTCTTCAAGTCGGACACCCCCAACAAAGAAAGGTTGGGCATCCCCGACAAAGGTCGGGTACCATTGATTGTCTTTGACAGAGGTCGACACCCCAACAAATATGATCCCGAGAAAAGCAATTTCGGCGCATCTCCCGAGAAAGGTCGGGTACCAAGGCGGTGTCCTCGATACAAAGCACCCACAAATGAGATGTCCCGAGAAAGCAATCTCCCGTCAAGGCGACCGAAGAAAGGTTCGGGTCCTAGACAAATCTAATTGTTTTAACGGGCGACCGAAGAATGGTTCGGGTCTGGAAAGCAATTTCCCGTCACGGCGACCGAAGAATGGTTCGGGTCCGAGACAAACCCATTGTTTACTCCAACGGGCGACCGAAGAATGGTTCGGGTCTGGAGGAGCAATCTTCAAGGCGAAAAGAAAGGTTCGGGTCCTAGACAAACCACTAATTGTTTTAACGGGCGACCGAAGAATGGTTCGGGTCCTGGAAAAGCAATTTCCCGTCAAGGCGACCGAAGAAAGGTTCGGGTCCTAGACAAACCAACTTATTGCTCTAACAGGCGACCGAAGAATGGTTCGGGTCCTGGAGGAGCAATCTCCCGTCAAGGCGACCGAAGAAAGGTTCGGGTCCTAGACAAACCAACTTATTGTTTTAACAGGCGACTGAAGAATGGTTCGAGTCCTGGAAAAGCAATTTCCCGTCAAGGCGACCGAAGAAAGGTTCGGGTCCTAGACAAACCACTAATTGTTTTAACAGGCGACCGAAGAATGGTTCGGGTCCGCGACAAACCAACTTATTGCTCTAAATAGGCGACCGAAGAATGGTTCGGGTCTTGGAGGAGCAATCTCCCGTCAAGGCGACCGAAGAAAGGTTCGGGTCCTAGACAAACCACTTATTGTTTTAACAGGCGACCGAAGAATGGTTCGGGTCCTGGAGGAGCAATCTCCCATCAAGGCGACCGAAGAAAGGTTCGGGTCCTAGACAAACCACTAATTGTTTTAACAGGCGACCGAAGAATGGTTCGGGTCCTGGAGAAGCAATTTCCCGTCACGGCGACCAAAGAATGGTTCGGGTCCGAGACAAACCACTGTTTACTCCAACAGGCGACCGAAGAATGGTTCGGGTCCTGGAGGAGCAATCTCCCGTCAAGGCGACCGAAGAAAGGTTCGGGTCCTAGACAAACCACTAATTGTTTTAACAGGCGACCGAAGAATGGTTCGGGTCCTGGAAAAACAACCTCTTCATATCACCAGGTAAGATGACGCCTTGATACTTGCCAAACTCGGGGTTCACACCCTATCTCACTCACTCCCGGTAAGTAAATACAGGTATCTTCTTATCTGTCTTAGCATATGTAATGTTATAGTGCTCTTTTTGCATAGGATAATAGGTCATAAGTAAAATATAATCTATTATGCATGTATGGATAAAATTTAGGCATCAGTTTGTCTTTGAATGCAACCTCTGCGAGCTCACCTTCAAAGAGGGGCAGCTGTTGACGCCTAAAATTAGTTAGGTTTTATTTAGCTTTATTTATTTTTATTTTATTTTTTTTATTTATTTATTTTTTTATCTTTTTTTTCGAATAATAAATAAACAAATAACAAAAAAAAAAACAGAAAAAAACGAAAAAGAAAGCAGTAAAAGCAAAGCAGCCCGTTTGTGGGCCTCCACGGCCCGGGCGCAAGGCCCGGCCCCCTTCGGTCGTCTTCTACCTCGCGCGTTGCAAAGTGCACGCGC
The DNA here is from genome assembly GCA_014182385.1 of Eucalyptus viminalis. Classification (NCBI taxonomy): domain Eukaryota; kingdom Viridiplantae; phylum Streptophyta; class Magnoliopsida; order Myrtales; family Myrtaceae; genus Eucalyptus; species Eucalyptus viminalis. Next base: position 65,272,662 of record CM024533.1, on the reverse strand, counting down.
AGGGGCGCGACGCCGGAGTTGAGGGGAGGAGCAGTGACGACGCACATGGAGCAGCTGGCACCGGACGGCGATGGGACATGGAGTAGGGGGTAGCTGGCATCAGATGGGATGCCGGTTCGGCCGGCGAAGGCCACGGCAGCCGCCGGTCGAGCTCCATCGACCGGCCGCCCCTCGGCCTATAAATAGGCCTCCATTTCCGTCGTCGGAGAGACACACGGACGCCGAGAAGGATCGAAGGCTGCAGATCCTCGAAACCTCCCACTGAGAGACTTCAGACGGGGGGCCGAGGACGAGCAGGCCGAGATCCGAGAACTCGCGGCTGAAGACGAGGGGGAGAGATCCGAGTAGGTGGAGGCTGAGCATCGAGATCGCGGAGAGAGAGAGGGAGCCAGATTGAGTCGCAACCCTTGGACACCCCACCGAGAGACTTCAGGGGGGCCGAGGGCTCGCGGCCTCAGATCTGAGCCCCGCCGGAAGGAGTAGAGAGAGAGAGAGAGAGACGCCGGAGAAGAAGAAATCTGCGGCAGGAGATCTCACTGTCATCGCCACCCTCGTCGCGCCGCCATCACGATCAGGTGCCGTGTCGTCGCTGTCGCCGTCGTAGCCTTCCCCGTGTCCCGTTCACGTCACGCCGCCGCCGCTACCGGAGTCACGATCGCCGCCGAAATCCCGTCTGTCCCCGGGCGCGCTCGGCGCAAACCCTAGGGTTTGCGATTTTTCGGGTCGCGAGCGGATCCACCCGGAAAATCGGGTAGGGTTCGCGATCCGCGGGCTTCGGGGGTCGGGTCGGGTGTTGGAGCCGAGTTGGGTTACGGGGAACCCGGGTCGTCGGGCCGGGCCGGGCGTACCCAAACGCCCGGCCACGGCGTCGTTTTCGAAAAATAAAATAAAAAAAGAAAAAAAAAAAAGATAAAAAAATCCGAGTCGGGCTCGCGTTGCGGCCCGTCCTCGTTCGGGTCGTCGGCCCGGGTCGAGCACAGCCCGTGGATCGACCCGGGCCGGTTTTTGTTTTATTATTTTAATATAAAATATTATTCTAATAAATAATAAATAAATAATTTATTTTCAAAAAAAAAATCAAAAATGTTTTAATTTCCAGAAAATCAAAAAATATTTAAAAAATGTTGAAAAATGTTTTATTTTCTAAAAAAATCGAGAAAAATCAAAAACAATTTATTTTCCGAAAATATTTTAAAAAATATTAAAATATATTTTATTTTCCGAAAAATCAAAAAAATCAAAAATATTTCATATTTTCCAAAAAATGCCAAAAATCCAAAAAAGCCAAAAATTCATGAAAAGCCAAAAGACTTGTATTTTTCCAAAAATACCAAAAATCCCTTTTGTGTCCAAAAAAATTAGAAAGAGACTCAAAAAAATGTTTTCCTCCCAAAATATATGGAAAATCCCTCAAACATCCAAAAAATCTCAGAGTTTAAGCAAGATTAGGTACCGAAAGGGCATTAGTGATTAACTAATGTAATCAAGTCCCCGATCCTAATTTCTCTGGTTGCGCAGGAGTGGGTATTTCTCCCGATACTTCACTTGGGTTTCTAATCAACCCACCCCAAATCGATTAGTGGCGACTCCAATTTAAAAATTAATTTACAGGTAAAAAACTCAGATCATTAAGTCGTGAATTGGTGGACTTGGGAGAGTCCGGGCTTAATAAATTCAGCCAAGCCATTAGCCTCTTTTAGGCGCTCGTACCTGATTGCGGGCGCCGAGAAAAAAGAGGTCGCGACACATAAGTTGAATAATTTCTAATCTAATAACACGCATGAAAATCTTTTGTACTCCCACCTTTCGTGCCAAAGAATCTTTGGACTTCGAGAAATTTCCCGGAAACTCAACTCAATTACCCTAAAAGTCAAAAGCAAAACGTGTATTCCCTTTTTCACGGTCGGCTTGAAGTTTCCCTGCAACTATTAATTACTCACTTCCCTGAGCGTCAATGCACCAGTCGTCTCTCCCATGAAAATGGTGCCCACGCCGAGTGGAATCATATAAAGAAATGGCGAAAATAAATTGATTTAGTGCCGACTTAAAGAAGTTAATAGTAGTTCTTTTACCTTTTTGTTAAAATTTAAATTATTGTTCAGATTTCAGAAAATGATCAAAAAATTATATGTGAATTTATTTGTCTATCCTTAAGTTTCTAGAGTTTTAGATTTAAAAAATGAAAAAAATGACGTAAATAATCCCTATATTTTGTTCAATATTGAATGTTGTCTCCGAATTTGGAATTTGTTTAATATGATTCTTGAATTCTGGCAAAATAAATTATGCCATTTTTAAAATTTTTAATTTATTTGGTTAATAGATATCCAATCTAGTCATTAAACTATATGGAAATAACACATTTAATCTAAAGAGTAAGTTGAACATCTATCAATATTTTGAGCTAAAGATTAAAGACTATTTGTGTTATTATTCCCTAAGAGGGGAAATGCTCCACAAATCTTAAAATATGTTGCAAAAGTGTCTTCAAATTTTAAAATTTTTAACAAATGCAATCAAATTTTGAAACTCATTAAATTGGTGCGATCAAATCCTGCCATTAACTTCATCTAATTCAGCTAATAGAAAAAAACGAATATTTTTTTTTTTTTTCCTTGAAGATGGAGGCATTGAGAGAGCTGCCATGTCGGCAAATTTTAAGAAAAATTTAAAAAGAAAAAAAGTAAAAAATTTGGAGAAAAGAGGAAGCGTCAAACAATGGAGAACCAAGAAGGACAATGGTAGATCAGCGGTCCTCGCGGGAACATTCATTCTTGGGTGAACAATTTTAACAAGTTATGACACAAGTGATCAAAAAATGAAAGATTATGAAATTTAAGTCAGCGTCAAATGAAAATTATATTGCTCAATCAATCTCAAAAAGTTATAGCACATTTGTGGTGTTATTTTTTCTAACTTTTTATTTTATGAACTCATTGTGTATATAACTTTGACATTCTTAAAATACATGAATTCCACATTTTTTTTTATATAATATATGTAAAATAAGAATGGGCCTGGAATTCACCTTCATCATCATTGAAAGAACATCAATTAATGTAAATTGTATGATTTCTAAATTAATAACATGTAATGAAAATCCTCTTGTACTCTCGCCTTTAGTGCCAAAAAGTTCTCGGACTTCCAGAAATTTCCCTGTAACTGAACTCGTTTACTGAAAAGTCAAAAGCAACGCGTATTCACTTTTCCACGGTCTGCTTGTAGTTTCCCTGCAACTAGCAAGCCGTCACTTTCCTGGAAGGGCACGGCGAGGGAGGGTGAATTCACCGTCTAATAGAAGTCTTCGTCTCTCTTCCGCCGATCTCGAAAGCCAAGAACGATTATTGTTGGGATCTTTGTCTGCTTCTCAGCATTTGATCCGGACTGTTCATCTTCAGCCCCTCCATCTCCGGGTAATTTCCTATCGTCGATTGCCTTCTTTTTAATGAATTGGGTCTGTTCCGTAATGCAACTAGATGCAGGATTTGATGGAAACAAGAGAGGGACTCTCAGATCAGCATCAAATTCTTACGTCAGTCGACTCTGTGATTGATCACTGCCAGTTGCGTCTAGCGGTAATAGCTTTAGCCTCTAACTCGAGTCACATGCTAAAACCCTGCTCATCCACTTCCATCTATGCAACTGTCAGACCTCAGATCCTGAAACGCAATACCACCACCAAGATCGACTCCTAAACCCTTGACCAGTCGACCTCGTACCGTGTCGAAAAATCGGAACTTTTTGATATCGGAGAGCGGGAGTGGCGAAGAAGAAAAGACGGCACGAAGCTGAAGCGCAGGCGAGCGGTGTCGAGCCTCGGAGTGAGCTCCTAGACAACGGCGGCGGCGGCGGCAGCCCTCGCGACGACGAGCCGAAGAAGAGGAGCGGCAAGAAGAAGAGGAGGAAGGGCGGCGCCGGTGGCGAAGGTGAGTCCAGGGGAATCCCCACCGTCAGCATCGCCGTGGTCGGTTCCATCATTGACAGCGCTCAGTCTTACGAGCTCGCCACCCACGTACTCTCTCTCTCTCTCTCTCTCTCTCTCTCTCTCTCTCTCTCTCTGAGTTTTCGCATGGATTGCTGGGGCTAAAAGCTAAATTTGTTTGAGTGGATCTGTCGATTTCATTTGTTTGATTGGTTTTTTTTTTTTTTTTTAATATTTCTGTGCGAACAGAGACGGTGGTAGACTTCCAGACGATAAATTCGTATATCATTGTCTAGTGATTAGCAGTAAGAGCACTCCCAGACGACAAATTCGTATATCTCGTCCCTGCACTCCTATGTGTTCAAGCTTATTTTCTGGAAAAAACAAATATAGCATTCATGCTCAACAAGTGATTAGTAATCCGCTTCTCTTTTTCTGATATGCTGATACTGTTTGGCGGATGTGAATAATAGCCTCGTGCCTAACTATTAGTCATAGGGGAATGAGATTCTTTGCCTGCGCCCATTAAGTTCAAGTGAGCAACTACTTGACTGTTCTGGAATATTTTTCGTCAAATCGATTTTGGTAAAACTAAAGGAGGACGGTTTCGGCGCAACTTCTTATGAGATAATAAGATAATTAGTAAACCTACGAGCCACAGCAGGCGCTTATGCGCAGGGGACATTCAACTTTACCTTTTAAGAAAAAAATTATCTCATAAGTAAAATGTTTAAGACAAAGATATGTTGACAGTTATTTATCTTCTCTAAATTTTCCTTTTTTTTTGATCAATTTCAAGTGTGAACTAAAACCCATAATTTCGCTTTAAGTTGGAGATATCTTCCTTTAGTATTAGATGGGTCAACTCCTCTAACATAATTGGACATATCTTGGTGTCTAGTGCAATGCCAGAAGGAGCTCATGCATTAGTCATCCGGATTGCTTTTTAGAATGACTTAAAACAGAAGAGTTTTTGAGAGAAATCATGATAATCATCACCCCACTTTTATAGTAAATGTTTTTCAGGTGGGATATCAAGCCATTGCAAGTCCTTCGAAATTCAGGAAATGGAGAAGTTAATAGAACCTTATTATGAAGTATTCTTGAACTTTAGAGTACCGGATACTCGCCGCTATATTGTTGATCACCTTTACACCAGCCTCACTGATGCCGGAATACGAGCATTTAGACATGATGAAGAGCTTCACATCGGGGAAGACCCTAGCCCTGTGACTCTCCAAGCAATTCGACAATCAAAATTCTTGATCCCTATCATTTCTAAAAACTATGCTGCCGATACATGGTGCCTCAAGGAGTTGTATGCGATGATGGAGTGCAGTAAAAATAGGGAACAAAAGATCTTACCAATTTTCTATGATGTTGCACCATCTGAGGTTCGTTACCAGACTGGAACTTACAGTCAGGCCTTTAAATCACTTAAGCTTATGATGATGCACGATGAGAAGACTATTCAAGAGTGGAAGAGTGCTCTTATTGAAGTTGGATCATTAAGGGGATGGGAACTCAATGGGAGGTACTTGAATTTATTATTGTGAATGATTTCTTTGTTCTTTACATATTATTTTGTTCTTCTCGGTTTACAGTTTGCTTCTTTTGCCTTCAAAACTATTAGTGGCAAGGGTGAGTTCACACAAAAAGTTGTTCAGGAGCTTTGGATCAAGTTGGAATTGGAATGATTTTAATGTTTTCACTAGTGAATATAATGAGTATGTCCGTTAGGTTGTTTAATCACTAAATATATCTGACAAAGTTAAAATAGATTGGTTATATTCCCATCTAATACTTGTCTCATTTTTCTTTCTTTTTTTCCTTTTTTTTCCCCGGGGGGAGAGGGGTGGGGGTGTTCAAAGTCTCGTCTTTTTTGGCGAAGCAACACCTGAGCACTGTGCACATATATTCCTTCGAAAAGCTTTTTATTAGATTAATACCGACTTTTATCATGTTATAGTGTCCATTTAATTGTAAAATATGTGCTCCTAGCTTTTTGTGGTGATGGATAACATTTTTATTGATGCTTTAATCGCACATATCTGTGAAATATGCTTTATTCTAAAAATTTCTTCAAGAATTGTGGAAATCATTGAAATATTGGAGCTCCTCCTAGAGTTCATTTTAAAAAAAAAAACTAATTGTAATCATTAATTCAAAGTTCATTCTCACCAATTATAAAGCAATAGCGGTTATTTTCAAGAATTATAAAGTGATAGTAATTATGTTTGATAGTTAATAAATCATATTTGAGTAATTTAAAATTTATAAGGTAACAATCCCTTAATTTTATTTTACTTTAAATTGTCTTGTTGTGTACTTTTTTGAATTATTGAATTTAAAGTTATGCATTTAGTCATATTTCTTTATGGAATATGAGAAGTTTTGTAATATGTTAAAAATAATTTTTCCTCTATAAACATTATTTAGTGATGGTTTTAATGTTTGCTAAAATTTATTTTGATTGATTTTCTAATATTCATCTGAATGTAAAAATGATGTATACTTTTTTTCACAATCTTTCAGTACCATTTAATTGCCAAGTATTGGCTATCATGTGATATATGTTTTGTGAAAACATTTGCTTATATATATTATATGTATGTATATTATCCAACTCTTTCACACATATTTAAATTGTATAGTGATAAGAGTTATCTCAAATTATACATTATAAGGGTCATCAAGTTCTTAGTCATGTTCATTTATGAAATATGCACCATCATGTAACATGACCTATTCAAATTATACTATAAATTTTTTTAATGATTGGTTATACTATATACTTAATACCTTTTATTTTATTGATATTATAAATTCCATTCATTTGTAGGAGATCAGCCGTAATTCTTTGTGACGAATTCTTTTTTGATACTCTAATGTCACTTATTTATCAAATAAATAGTATTATGTTATTTCCTGATCGTCTAACATTATATACTTAGGAAATATGCACTATCATGTTATAGAGCCCTATCAAATCAATCTTTTCTTATATAAAATGTTTGTGTTATCAGGTAATTTATTATTACTTTGCTAATGTTCTTTCGTACGTAAAATATGCATTAATCAAATGACATACTCATGAGGTGAAAAGCAACTCCCTAGCAAGTTATGATACCGATAAAGATTAGATCATTTACTATTAAAGAGATTTTGTTTCTTTCTCTTATGTCGGAAATTTTCGAATATATAAAGCTCCATTTGTTTTGTGGAAAATGAATAATATGAAAAATATTTTTCTAAAAATGTTCGCTCGTATCACTTAAAATAATTAGTCGATCATAAACGGTTTCATTATTGGATTTATACACAATTTAATTAAGGTCGGATTCATTTAACGGCCTCAAACTCGAAGTAAATTTTAACACTCTTCATACTTGGGCTTTGATTATTTGACATATAAGACACGGTTGCCTAATGGTTCACCCAAATAATCATTTCTGAATCAGATTACACTTTGTGAGTAGGTTTGTTGCCAAACACATCGTCTTCTATGGATACATGAATCTCATCTTCAGGGGTTTCTACTCTATTTTTTTTTTTTTCCCTTGACTCAATCAAAAGACTTGTATGAACGTCAACTGTCTTTTCAGCCGATCGGTTCATTCTTTTGGCAAGTCTTTCACATTATTCATACTCTCAGTCATTCAATGGATGATAGTGACGCAAAGGCTTTGTTCCTTTTTCTCTATCATTCGAAAATGAGAAATTTGGACTCTGAGTCGAAATTTATTGTCCTTGGTTTTCTCCCCTATAGCCTTTTTGGTTCCCTGTGAAGGGTTAACCCGTTTCTGTGACTTTGCTGTTTCTTTTTCCCTAGGATAATTGGCTACATTAGGTCGGTTGTTTGCTGGGCCTCAGTTGAAGGCGATAATAACTACGTATGGATTTTGCATTATCTCTCCGTTGTTCATTCTTTTCTTCTATTTAGGAGTACTACTTGAACAAATGTCCTCGTTAACATGACTTCGTTTAATATGGTGTCTCGCAACAACTCTTTATTTCTTTCCACATTGGCACCATCACAGCCTATGTATAGCATCCTAAAATTTGTGCTTGTGTCCTTTTGCATGAACATCTCAATGATCTATTCTTCTTAAACCGAATTGTTATTGCTGGCTTCATTTAATTCGACAACTTGGGCAGCTTATATTATCCATGTCTCTGTCATCTATCATGTCATGTTAGCACTTCGGAGGCCGAAGCAATCAAAAAGATCGTCCGAAAGATCTCTGAACTGAAAATGTACGATGTGTTCCTAAGCTTCAGGGGTAAGGATGTCCGTGAGACCTTCATTACGAGGCTGAACCAGGCCTTGGTCCAGGAGGGCATAAAGACTTTCATGGACAGTGAGAACTTAATGATGGGCCAGGAATTCCCATCGAAACTAAAGGAAGCCATTGAGCAATCTCGCACGTACATTGTCGTTTTCTCAGAAAACTACGCTGAATCTTGGTGGTGTCTGAAAGAGTTGGTGCAGATCCTAGGGGAGATCCTAGGGGAGAAGAACAGAACAAAACAGCTGCTACCGATATTTTATAAGGTGGCACCGGGGGTAGTGAGGGGACAGAAACAGAGTTATGAGAAAGCATTGACCGGCCATGAGAGCGAGTTTGGGAAGCGCAAGGTCAAAAAATGGAAGGAGGCTCTCTCTGAAGCTGCCAATGTGAATGGAATACATCTGCATGATGGGTAAGACTTCGAACTCATTTACCTTCTCCTTTCAGAAATAATTTCTATTGTCGGGAGGAAGTGTTGAGACTCGGGTAGCTAAATGCATAATGAAGGGTCCCAGCAATAGATAGAGCCAACCAGCCCCATGACATCGATTTCTGCCTTGTTTTTGTCGGGTATAAGTAAAGGGCCACTGTATGGACGTATTGTTCTATTATGATTGCTGGCATATGCTTCGAGTGGGAAAGAGAACTTGAAATTTGAAAGCTGAGTTGAGTCCAATGCATCGCCTAAGAAGTTTTCCGCATTCCATGCTTTAAGTATGTCAATCGAATCAAATAATCCGTGTTCAACAGCACCAATATGTCCATTATCCAGCAATTGTAAATGTCGTCAATATGAATTGAAGGGCATATATCAAAACTTGGATCTCGTCAGCTCAATAGGAGCATATGCTTTGCTCTTTCTCCAATTTGAAGCGGCTAATATATTTCTTCCGGTAATTCAATATTTTTTTTTTTTGGTAAAGTAAGAATATATTGAGCCTTTTTTTTACAGGAACATGCAAGATTGCATTCCTAGAATTGTTAAAGAGATAGAGAAAATTGTGCAGAGGATCAAAGGATAGCTAGGATGAACAAACTCAAAATGTAAGTTAGATCAGACAATATATTTTCACTATAGATTGTTGTATGACATTTCTCCTTCTAAACGTCACCAATAAAAATTGTTACTTTTCCTCTCTCCTCTCCAGGGTTTTCTCCTCTTCATCTTATGTTCACAGGATTTTCTTCTTCAATCTCATGGAGGGGAGGGTTTAAGCTAGTGTCTCCTCCCTTTTTATCTTTTTCTTTGGCCGATTTAGTTCTCTTTCCTATTTTTCTTGCTTTCCTCTCTTTTTACAAAGCTTCTCTTTTCTGATCTAGTCTAGATTTGAAAACTCCTCTCTTTTGTTTCGGGAGATTTCTATCTCGATCTAGTCTAGATTTGGAGATTTTTGCGCGTGATTTTAGAATTGCGCTTCCCTTGGGTTTTGTTGATGTACAAATTCAATTTCAATGGAGATTGGAGAAGCTCGTTTCAATCTCACAAGTGTCCTATCTATGCTTGTTCAAATTTGTTACTCTACATGGTGATGGTGTTAGGAATGCTGAACCTAGGCTTGCCTCGGGAAAAGATACAAATTAGATTTGATTGAGCAAGACTAACTATTTCAGAATTTTACAGTATGAAGTATTGGCAATAAATTGGATTAAGGATTATTCTATGTGATGAATTCTAAGAGGAACTTGGAAGACCACATCCATTCAAAAAGTAGTTTTGTCACGTCATGAACCCCAGGTGCACGAACATCCCTTGCCAATCGATTAAATTGCGACATCCCAAAAAGCGATGCCTATCTATTCCTTTTATCTTTCGATTAAACACATGCGGAAGGAACTCAAATAAATAACACCTAGTCAATCATCATAGTAGGAATAGTAAAACACACTAGAAGATTTCTAAAAGTGGCGATTTATTTATTAACTTACTAACCCTAGGAGTTTAACATGTACAGGCCTATAACAAAAGGTAACTCCTATACAACCTATGAGCAAAAAAGGTTAGAAAGGTCAAGGTTAACTTAAACTTCACTAATGGCAAGGCTAACCAAAAAGTGTTGCATCTTGTGCCCACCACAACCGCACTTAGCAGTTCTTTACACTATGGCCCTGAAAATAATTAACAATAAGAGGGTGAGATAAAATCTCAACAAGTCAACTTCTTAAACCTCGACTAGGAAACCAATTCGGAGATAGCTTAAACACGCAATGGCATACAATCTTACCTCACATCGGTACAGAAATAACAGTGCAGCATGCATAAATAATAATCAGATCACATTCGAAATATTCCAAGTGCATTATCAACACACGTGTTCCAATTATTACGACCCATCGAGCCACGGCAAACACAAGAGTCAGTGGTCTTCCGGTATAATTGGGTATCATCCTGTCCTATTGGGTGCGGCATCCTTTAGAACCTCCGCCTAGATGGTATTCCATAAAGGAGCATTGGTCAGGTCTCAACTGCGACTTGGCATTCGGACCCTTGCCAGGCATTCGATAAAAATCGGACATCACCCTCAAACTCCCGTTGAGTGACGGGTTCAATTAAATGACCACTCAAGCACACCAACGATTAAACCAATTCTTATTGCCATTAATTGGCCTAGAATAAAAGAGTTCGTTTTTAAATAATTAATTTTGGCCATTTTTCACATTTAAAAATCATAGTAAAATATTCGTACGTGATCACGTACTTGAAATCAACTCGTCAGACTTTGCACATTTCTATTTTAAAACCCCATTGTTTTATTTAGTATGTAAAATTTGACATCCAAACCCGACATCTCAAAATTCTCTATTTTCTTACCCATAAACCCCATTTTATAATAAATAAAATATATAATTGGACAATCAATAACATAGCATTATATGTGCAAACAGCTGGAATTATGAACAGACTCATCTAGAAAAACAGGTTTAAAATTCTACTTAACGGCTAATCTGCCATTAATTACGTTAATCACGATTAATTAAGCTAATTGCAATTAAATAGGCTAATTACGATTAATTAGAATAAATGAAATTAATTAGGATAAACTCGATCAATTAACATAACTATAATTAATTAAAAACTAATAGTTGTTGTAAAATATCGCGTTGCGAATATATAATAGAGAAGAGATTAAAGAAGAGAAAGCAAGTGAACACTAGAGATAGTAGCAAGATGAGAGAGCTTTATTTCTAGTATCTCACTGTCGTGTTTCTGTGTGTTTGTATATTGTACATCAAAACTAAACTCTTATTTATAGGATAACAAGAATGTACTTATCATTAATATCAATGTACCGAATGATACATGTACAGGATAAGGGAGACGGACTTTCATTGTATAGGGATATGTACTTAGAACATTTGATACAAATGTACCATAATAAGTACATTGGATAAGATGAATATAATGAATATTCATTCATGTATTCTATCCATTCATGTATTTCATAACACTCCTCCTTGAATATTCATCATATTCATTACGAATGTGCATCGAATGATACTGCCTCATTAAAAACCTTAAGTCGGAAAAACCCGGTGGGATAAAAACCGGACAAAAAGAAAAAGAATGCAGAGCACACATGTTATGATATCTCCCTTTTATGGATGCATTAATTGTCTAGTTAAAAACTTTAAGCCGAAAAAACCCTATGGGAAAAAACCGGACATAAAGAAAAAAGAGTGCAATGTATATATAGCCACTCATGAGACTAATCATTATTACATCTTGTGAACTAGCCGCATATCAATGCTGCAATGCATAGTTCATAATATCTCCCTCTCAATAGAGCCATATAGCCACTTCTGGGGCTAATTAATCTTACATTTTATGAACTCGCCTCATACCAATGCCATATACTAATTTCTCAAAACTTGATGTTGACAATGATTTGGTAAAAAGATTTGCAAGATTATTTATGGATCGAATCTGTTTAACATCAATTTGTCGACTTTTTTGGAGTTCATGATTATAGAAAAATTTCGGTGAGATATGCTTGGTCCTATCACCTTTGATATATCCTCCCCTGACTTGTGCAACACAAGCAGCATTATCTTCATAAATTATAGTGGGAGAATTTGTAACCGGTATTAAGTAACAAGAATTATGAATGTGTTATAACGGATCTTAACCAAACACACTCTCTTCCAGCTTCATATAAAGCAATAATCTCAGAGTGGTTAGAAGATGTAGCTACTAGCGATTGTTTCGTAGAACGCCAAGAAATAGCGGTGCCGTTATAACAAAATAAATACCCGGTTTGAGAGCGAGCCTTATGTGGATCGGATCTATATCCAGCATCAGCATATCCAACTAAACTAGAGTTAGTGGAATCCTTGGAATAATATAATCCCAAATCTATGGTTCCTCGGAGATAACGGAAAATATGTTTAACTTCATTCCAATGTCTCCGAGTTGGCTCAGAACTAAACCTGCCAATAAATTTACCGCAAAAGTGATATCTGGTCTCGTACATTGTGCCAAGTATATCAAAGCCCCAATTGCATTGAGATATGGTATTTCAGGACCAAGTATCTCTTCATCAGATTCTCTAGGACGAAATGGGTCCTTTTGGGGATCTAGAGACCTTACAACCATAGGGGTGCTCAATGGGTGAGCTTTGTCCATGTTAAAACGTTTAAGTAATCTTTCAACATATGCTGATTGATGGACGATTATTCCATTTGCTTTATGCTCAAGCTCTAGACCAAGACAAAGTTTGGTTTTACCCAAATCTTTAACTTCAAACTCTATTTTCAAATATTCAGCAGTTTCAGCTAACTCTTCTGGAGTTCCAATTAAATTTATATCGTTGACATAAACTGCTATAATAGCAAATCCAGTTTCTGATTTCTTAATAAACACGCATGGGCAGATAGGATCATTTTTGTACCTTTCCTTAATTAGGTACTCACTTAGGCGTTGATACCACATGCGACCGGATTGCTTTAACCCGTACAAGGATCTTTGCAATTTTATTGAGAATAAATTGCGGGGAGTGCATGCTTCAAGCATTTTGAATCCCTCAGGAATTTTCATATAAATATCAGAGTCTAGTGAGCCATATAGATATGCCGTCACAACGTCCATAAGACGCATTTCCAATCTTTCAAAGATTGCTAGGCTAATGAGAAAACGAAATGTAATCATATCCATCACAAGTGAATATGTCTCATTATAATCAATCCCAAGTCTCTGGGAGAATCCTTGGGCAACGAGTCGGGCTTTATACTTGACAACCTCGTTTTTCTCATTTCGTTTTCAGATAAATACCCATTTATATCCAACGGGCTTTACATTATCGGGAATACGAGTTATAAGTCCAAAAACCTCTCGTTTAGTTAGGGAAGCTAATTCAGCTTTAATTGCTTCCTCCCACTTATGCCAATCTTGCCTTTGACGATATTCAATAATAGATTGTGGTTCACAATCATCATCCATAATTTGATGAGCAACTGAGAATGCAAAAGCATCATCAATGATGATTTCATTTCGATCCCAAATTTCATTACAATATGTAATGGAATTCTCAATATTCCCAGGGCTAATGCTCCTTTCATGGGTTTGCGCCTCTTCAGGGGCAATAAGCTCTTTGGGAGCAAGCACAACGCCAGGTTCTTCTGGAGCGGATTCCTGATTCTTTCCCCTTCATTTTCGAGGAGCAGTATCTTTTGATCCTATCGGTCTGCCACGCTTCAAGTGCGGGGAATTTTGATCCATTTTAGCCTGTTCTTCGGGAACAGCTATCCTAGCTGGAGCATTTACAGCTGGAATATGAGACTTCGTTACCTTAGTAGCATCATTAAACGCGTCAGGAAGTCTATTGGCCATAGCCTGTAAATGGGTTATGCGTTGCACCTCGTTTTCACATTAAGGAGTCCTTGGGTCTAATTGAGATGAATTTTTCTCATTCCAGGAGAAAGCCTTAACTGGTTTTTGTTTTGCAGTCATGGAAGTTGTAGGTATCCCAATTAATGGAAACCTAGTCTCATCGAAATGACAATCTGCAAACTTGGCAGTAAAAAGATCACCAGTAGTTGGTTCCAAGAACTTAATGATAGATGGTGAATTAAACCCAACATAAATGCCCAAACGGCGTTGAGGACCCATTTTCGTCCTTTTTGGCGGTGCTACAGGCACCTATACTGCACAACTAAAGGTGCGTAGATGTGAAATATCTGGTTCATAACCAAGAACCATTTGAAGGGGAGATTGTAAAATACTAGCAGTGGGGCGTAATCTTATTAGAGCTGCTGCATGCAAAACTGCATGACCCCATGCTGTATCGTTGAGATTCATTCTCAATAATAGAGTGCGGGCAATGATTTGGATACGTTTAATCAATGATTCTGCCAATCCATTTTGAGTATGAATATATGTAACCGGGTGCTCAACCTCGATTCCGAGTGAAGTACAATATGTATCAAAACTCTTTGATGTAAATTCACCAGCATTATCCATCATTATGCTCTTAATTGGATAATCAGGGAATTGTGCCTAGAGCTTTATAATCTGCGCAAGTAAACGTGCAAATGCGACATTGCGCGTAGATAATAGGCAAACATGGGACCATCTACAGGATGCGTCCACTAATACCATAAAATATCTAAATGGTCCACTTGGTGGTTGTATTGGTCCACAAATATCACCCTGAATTCTTTGCAAGAATAAAGGAGATTCAAAATTAACCTTTGTTATAGAAGGTTTGATAATGAGCTTTCCTTGTGAGCAAGCTTCACAATTATAATCTTTGGACAACAATACCTTTATATCCTTTAAAGGGTGCCCTTTTGTATTTTGAATTATCCTACGCATCATTGAAGCGCCAGGATGACCAAGGCGATCATGCCACAGTCCAAACTTATCAGGGCTTACCAATCTCCAGGATGTGGTAGCGTATGTTTCAACAGCTTTAATCATGACACAATACAAACCCATAGAAGAAGCTTCTAGCTTCTCATGGATGGTCTTCAGGCCCATCTTATAAGAGGAAATGCCAATATATTCCTTATCTTGCTCATAAATAGTCTCAATATGGTACCCATTACGGCGTACATCTTTGAAACGAGCAGATTCCTTTTTGATCGAATGCTTAGAAACGCATTCTCAATATGCAGGATTGTGCCATTTGGCAAAATAATTGCAGCATTCCCAAAACCATCAATAATTGGAACATGACCTGATATTGTATGGATTTGTGCCTTAAGTAATGTCATACTCGAGAAAAAGTGTCTACTACAAAATATAGTATGTGTTGTTGCACTATCAAGCAAACAAACATCTTCCTTTTTCTCGATATTTTCCATTTGCATTTATATTGACAACTTCTGGTGTCAAGTATCATAAAAGTTGCATATTAGTTATATAGTCGAATAAAATTTCAAAGATAAATATTATATAAGGTTCATAAGTATTTCATAAAGAACAAAAAGTAATACATTTAAAGCGAAACAACATAAATTTCAAAGTTCAAATTATTATTCACCAATCGATTCATCAAAGTAATCGAGGTCCTCAAAGAAATCGAGACATCCAATGATGCATTTGCTACTTCAGGAGCAAGAGGAGTCCCACCAATGGAGATATTGTTGGCCTTAACAGTGGTTATGGTAGTAGGATTGATTTCAATGGCATGAGATTCATTACGCTTGCCCGTTTTCTTTAAAGATGCCTAGTATAGGTTAACAAAATGTTTTGGCGTAGACAGGTATGTGACTAGTGCCCAGTCATGCCATAGCGATGACAAATAATTTCGTTAATCACCTTCTTTTGCTTCTTTTCTTTGCCATGATTCAGGCCAAAGTTTTAATTTCCTAGGGCGGTTAAATTTCTTGCCATCCCTTCTAGGATTATGTTCTTGCCTGCGCTTATAGCCCTTAAAATGCCCAGTATTTTTCTCAAAGTTAGCATGTGCTTCAGGCAATGCTTTTGAGCCAGCAGGTCTAAGATCATGATTTTTGTGCAGCAATTCATTAGTTTGCTCGGCAGTAAGAAGCATAGAAATTAATTTAGAATACGTGGCAAATTGACGTTGTCGGTATTGCTGTTACAATACAATATTCAAAGCATGAAAGGTGGAAAAAGTTTTCTCAAGCAATTCTGCATCAGTGAGTTTGATACCGCATAACTCTAGCCGAGAAACGATATCAAATAAAGCAGAATTATAGTCGACACTGATTTAAAATCTTGCAGTCTGAGATTTTGCCAATCATATTGTGCTTGAGGGAGGATAACAGTTTTGGTATGATCATACCTATCCTTCAACCTCCTCCACAAGATATGCGGGTCTCGAACGGATAAATATTGAGTCTGCAGGCTCTCATGCAAATGACGGCGAATAAAAATCAGCGCATTTGCTTTATCCTTTTCATTTGAGGTTCCATCCTCTGTAATTTTATTAGCGAGACCTTGCCCTTGGAGGTGCATTTCCATGTCAAGGTACTAGGATAGATAATTCTTTCCACTCACTTCCAGGATGTGGAATTTGGGCTTTTCAATATTTGCCATAATCCTTGCAAAAATAAATCCTTAAATTAATTAAAAGGATTTTCAAATATCCACCGCTACTTCAGGAGCAGAAGGATACTTTTAGATTTAAAATTTTGGCTTCGGGCCAAGAAAAATAAAAATGAAGAATTGATAGAAGAAGATGAAGTATAAGTTGATAAATAATAAGAATACCCACCTTGCAAAAATTACTTACTTAGTCAGTAGATCTTCGTGCTTGCAAAAGTTACTTACTCAATCGGTAGATCCTCGTGCTGATAACGTGTTGTAAAATATCGCGTTGCGAATATATAATAGAGAAGAGATTAAAGAAGAGAAAGCAAGTGAACACTAGAGATAGTAGCAAGATGAGAGAGCTTTATTTCTAGTATCTCACTATCGTGTTTCTATGTGTTTGTATATTGTACATCAAAACTAAACTCTTATTTATAGGAGAACAAGAATGTACTTATCATTAATATCAATGTACCGAATGATACATGTACAGGATAAGGAAGACGAACTTTCATTGTATAGGGAGATGTACTTAGAACATTTGATACAAATGTGCCATAATAAGTACATTTGATAAGATGAATATAATGAATATTCATTCATGTATTCTATCCATTCATGTATTTCATAACAATAGTCGTTAATTAAAATAATTACAATTAATTAAGTAAATAAATTATGATTAATAATATAATCGTAATTACTTAAACTAATCATACTTAAATTTTCTAAAACGTCTTTAATCTCAATTAAGACTAAACCAACATTAACTAATATTAAACATTAATATTCCTAAACTAATCTATCCCATAAACATAATTAACATCTTAATCTAAGTTAACTCATGAATTCGAGCGACGACAAGCTCGCAGCGACGGCGGCGTGATGGCGTCGAGAACTTAGGTCTCTTGACACCAATGGCAGCACGAATAGCAAAGCGAAGGCAGCGGCGGCTCCTCAAGCTCACGGTCTTCGAAGGTGGTTCGGCTTGGTGGTGCCCGCAGTGGTGGCTCGGGCGGACGATGGTGGCTTGGGGACGGCGGTGGCGAGGGGCGGTGGAGATGGCGGTGGTGTATGGTGTTGGAGAAATATTTTTGAAGTGTTTTGAAGCTGACAAAACGTTTCCATCAGTCTAGTTTGAAGGTTTGCAGACTCTGCTATTTAAAATCTGAAGACCTCCGGACAGCCAGACTCAAGACTCAAAGTCTATCCTCATTGACAGTCTCTAATCCGTTGAAGAAAGGTTATCCAGAACTGGATGTTTCGTTAAGGGCTTGACCTTATCAACTGGAGAAGATCTCGTGGCTGGAAAAGACACAACGGAATTCTTTGATTGATCGAGATTGACTCAAAGATTAAGGAATCGATGATTGCCTAAATATTCTTGGAAGGTTCTACTTATGGAAACCAAGATCCTGATTGTTTGGGCGAACAGGATTGATGGGCTATAAACACGTTCCTTTAATAGCCCGAATGATCTTCCTAATTGATTCCGTCCAACGGGTAGATTGGAGGAATTCCTTTGGTAAGTGCCAACGGGTATGATGGCATAAAGGAGTATATAAGGAAGATGTTCTAAGTTGTTGAGGTGTGCGCGATAGAAGAATTCCAAAGTCTGAAGCTCCTTATTGTTTAGACAATTCCTTTGAGCGAATACTTGTATACAAAAGAGAGTCTATATTTGTGAGAAACCTCGAGGAAGTGTGATAGAACATCTACACTGTGGAATCAAGGAAAAGCAGTGCTGTAACTTCTCTTTTGTTCATAGTAAAATCCAACCGGTGGGCTGTCAGTGCGGAAGAGTGGACGTAGGCTTGGATTAAGCCGAATCACTATAAACCCTGTGTTCAATTTTCTCTTCCTTACTCTCTTTACTTTGATCGTATTTCATTTTGTCAATCAATAGTGAACTACCTTTCTATCGTTTGCCAAGAATTGCTTCCGTATTTCGATAAATTGATTGTGCACCTATTCACCCCCCTCTAGGTGCTTATACTAGCTATCTCAATTGGTATCAGAGCTCGTGTACTCACTTTGTTTGAAGTGTTTTACTTCAGAGTAAAAGATCCATGGCTAGTATGTTGGCTCCAGGGCTGGTAGAAGAGCAAAGCAACACCAAACCGCCTTACTTTGATGGAAAGGACTACAACATATGGAAGAACAAGATGAAGGCGTTCTTAAGATCAAAGGATCCTCTGGAATGGGACATTGTAGAAAAATGAATCATTCCTAAAGCTGTATCTGTCTCAGAAAGAGGAAAGGACACTCTTGATGCAAAAGAAATTTATTCTTTATATTGTGCTTTATCACCTACTGAATATAACAGAATATCTTCTTGTGATACATCCAAAGAAGTCTGGGATAGATTACACATTACTTATGAAGGAACCGATCGAGTGAAAGAGACTAGAATCAACATTCTTCTCGGTCAATACGAAGCCTTCAGAATGAAACCAGGAGAATCTATAACTGACATGTTTAGTCGTTTTACAGAAATCGTGAATGGTCTTGAAAATCAAGGTCAACCAATTTCTAATCCCATGAAAGTGAACAAGCTACTGCGTGGACTCTCCAAGGATTGGGATCATATAAAGACCTCAATCCGAGAGACCCAAAGAATCATGCCACTGTTTGTCGATGAGTTGGTTGGGACTCTTCAGTCTCATGAAGTGGAACGAATCAATGAAGACGAAGATCCTAAAGGTAAGAATCTATTGCATTAAAATCTAATGATGACTCGATGTAACAGATTCTGAAGACGACATGGATGATGAAGAACTTGCTCTCATGATAAGAAGATTCAGAAAGCTGAATAGAAAAGGAAGAAGATTCAATTCAAGGAAACAAAGTTTTCAAAAGCAAATGCATCAAGTCTGCTGAAGATGATGAATCAAACAAAGATGTAGTCTGCTTTGAATGCAAGAAAAAGGGACACATTAGACCCAACTGTCCTCTTCTGAGGAAGAAGAAAGGAAAAACTGAAAGGTATTGAAAAGCTCTCAAAGCTGAAACCTGGAGTGATACGGAGTGTGAAGATAGTGATGATGATTATGCCAACATATGTCTAATGGCACAATCATACTCGGGAATCAAACTCCGAGACGATTCAGATTCGTAAAAGTGAATTCGAGGTAAGTAATTTCAAAATCCCTATTAAAGTTTCAAAATACATTGATGAATTATGTTGTAGTCTTAAGACTTCTCTTAAAAAGAATTTCCGAACTCAAAAAAAGAAAATTCTGCTTTAAAACAACAAGAGAATGTTTTGGAAGAAAAGTGAAATGCTTAGACCAGAATGTTTCCTCTCTCGAGAAAGTAAAGATAATCTTTTAAAAGAAAATGCATTTTTGAAAAATGATATTTCAAATATTTCCAAAAAGATTTTCTCTAGGATCTGAAAACTGGAGAAAATACTTTCTCGTTCAAAGACCTTATTTCAATAAATCTGGTTTGGGAATGACTGCTGAAACTGTTCATTTAATCGATTTTCCTAAAGTAACAGAAAGAATTAAGCAAAGACCCACAAGAAATGCTTACAAAAATCATTTTGAAAGAAACTTTGTAAAACCCAGTAGGGTCGCAATGCTCTTAGATGTTCAAAATGCAATAGTGCAGGTCATTTTGAGAAAGAATGTCCTATGATTTGGAGACCGTCAATAAAGTTTGGGCAAAAACCGTATATCAGACTAACTCAAAAGGACCCAAGAAAATATGGGTACCAAAGAAAGCTTGAGTTTCTTTTTTAAATGCAGGTCACTATCAAGAAAAAGGTGAAATGGTATCTGGATAGTGGATGCTCGAGACACATGACAGGAGACTCAAATTGCTTCATAAAGATTGTTCAAGTGAATGGTGGAAAAGTATCATTTGGAGGAAACAACAAAGGAAAAATAGTGGGATTTGGAACTGTAAAGATTGGGAACCTCACAATAAGCAATGTTTCTTTAGTTGAAGGGCTCAATTACAATCTGCTCAGTGTCAGTCAACTGTGTGATGCCGGTTTTAGAATAAACTTTCAAGAGGGTATTTGTTCAGGAACCAATAAAGACTCTACTCAGTCATTCATGGGTCGAAGACGTGGAAATATCTACCTCTTGGACGTGAAACCAGATGAATCGCAATGTCTAATCTCAATCCAAGATGAAGCAAACTTATGGCACAAAAAGCTTGGGCATGTCAACATGAAGTAGATAGCCAAGATCTCAAAGAAAGAAGCTTGTTCGTGGTCTACCCAATTTATCATACCAAAAGTCTGATCTATGTACACCATGTATATTGGGAAAACAGGTAAGAAATTCCTTTAAGCCAATAAATCAAGTTTCCACTAACCGTGTACTGCAGCTCTTGCATATGGATCTCTTCGGACCAACAAGAACGCAGAGCATTGGAGGTAAGAAATATTGCCTAGTAATTGTGGATGACTACTCACGATTTACTTGAGTATATTTCTTGGCAAGTAAGTCTGAAACTTTCTCTTACTTTGAAAAATTTGCTAAGAAGGTTCAAAATGAAAAGGGGTATGTTATTTCAAGCATAAAAACAGACCATTGAGGTGAATTTGAAAATCAAGATTTTGCCAAATTTTGTGAAGAATCTGGTTTTCAGCATTTGTTCTCTTCTCCATATACTCTAGAGCAAAATGGAGTTGTGGAAAGGAAAAATAGATCTCTTCAAGAAATGGCTAGAACTCTCTTAATTGAAAGTAATATTTCTTTACGGTTTTGGGCTGAAGCAGTTTCAACATCATGTTATATTATCAATAGAGTTTTTCTAAGACCTATTCTAGAAAAAACCCCCTATGAACTATTTAAAGAAAAGAAGCCTATTGTTTCATATTTTCATGCATTTGATGCAAATGTTTCATACTGAAAAATGCAAATGATCGAGTTGGTAAGTTTGAAGAAAAGTCAGATGAAGGCATCTTCCTTGGATATTCAACCACAAGCAAGGCATACAGAGTCTACAATAAGAAGACTCAAACAGTGGAAGAATCAATTAATGTCAAATTCCAAGATTCTACACAAAATGAATCCATTCAGACTCATCTCGAAGAGACTGAACCCGCTCCAGACTCTACAAAGTCTAAATCTCAAGAAGCAGCTCAGACTTTGAAGGACCAGCAACAAGTGACTGTTGAAGATTCTAGTGAAGGAAGTGACCATCAATCTGATAAATTAACCAGCAATTGGAAACATAAGTCTAGTCATCCCAAAGATCTTATTATTGGCGACATCAATGAAGGAATCCGCACAAGATCCAAAATGCGAGAAGAGTCTAGTGATGTGGCTCTTATTTCTGAAATAGAACCCAGGAGCATAGAAGAAGCTTTATCCGATGAGAGCTGGATTGAAGCTATGCAAGAAGAACTCAGACAATTCAGAGTTAATGATGTCTGGGAGCTGACTCATAAACCAAAAGGTAAATCAATTGTTGGAGCTAAATGGGTTTTCAGGAACAAAATGGATGAGAAAGGAAAAGTCATAAGAAACAAGGCTAGACTCGTGGCCAAGGGATACACACAAGAAGAAGGAATCGACTATGATGAGACTTATGCACCGGTAGCAAGGTTAGAAGCAATTCGTTTATTACTTGCATTTGCTTGTCATAAAAATTTCAGGTTATTTCAAATGGACGTCAAAAGTGCTTTCCTAAATGGATTCATCCATGAGGAAGTCTATGTGGAACAACCACCAGGGTTTGAAGACCCAAAGAAACCAGACTCAGTATTCAGACTCAAAAAGGCCTTGTATGGCTTAAAGCAAGCACCTCGAGCTTGGTACGACAGATTAAGTCAGTTTTTAATTCGAAATGGATTTGTTAAAGGTAAAGTAGACACTACTCTTTTTATTAAAAGAGAAAGCAAAAGTTTTATATTTGTTCAAATATATGTCGATGATATTATTTTTGGATCCTCTAATGAAAGTCTGTGCAAAGAAATTCTCTAAGACTATGCAGGATGAATTTGAAATGAGCATGATGGGTGAGTTAACCTTCTTTCTTGGACTTCAAATAAAACAATTGGAGGAAGGAACTTTCATTCATCAAGAAAAGTATGCAAATGATCTTGTCAAAAAGTTTGGACTGGACAATTGCAAAAAGACTGACATACCAATGTCAAGTTCCTTGAAGATAGACAAAGATGAAGAAGGAAAGAAAGTCGATCAAAAGCTGTACGGGGAGTATCATCGGATCACTTCTTTATCTTACTGCTTCTAGACCGACATTCTGTTTAGTGTTTGCATTTGTGCCAGATTTCAATCAGACCCAAAAGAATCTCATTTGAATGCTGCGAAGCGTATTATTAAATATGT
This sequence comes from Eucalyptus viminalis, assembly GCA_014182385.1. Lineage (NCBI taxonomy): Eukaryota > Viridiplantae > Streptophyta > Magnoliopsida > Myrtales > Myrtaceae > Eucalyptus > Eucalyptus viminalis. The sequence continues at coordinate 65,249,643 of CM024533.1, read as the reverse complement.
TTCATCAACTTCAAGCTTTGGTCTCTGGTATCTAAAAAGGGGAGACTTTACTCTTCTTGGATATTCAGACGCAGACCTTGCTGGATGCAGAGTCGATAGAAAGAGTACCTCGGGTACTTGTCAACTACTTGGAGGCAGGACAATGTCTTGGTTTTCCAGAAAGCAAAGTATAGTAGCTCTCTCTACAGCAGAAGCAGAGTATATAGCTCTCGGAAGTTGTTGTTCGCAAATTCTGTGGATAAAACAGCAGCTAAGAGACTTTGAAATTGAAGACTCATGCACGGAGATTAATTGTGACAACACCAGCGCTATCAACCTCACCAAAAATCCAATTCTCCACTCAAGAGCAAAGCATATAGAGATTCAACATCACTTTATTAGAGACCATGTTCAAAATGGAGATGTTTCAATCCAATATGTTGATTCAAAGAACCAATTGGCGGATATATCCACAAAGCCTTTGGAGAAAAATCAATTTGAAACCATCCGTTCCAGACTCAACATTTTAAAGTATGAGGAGATCAAAATCTAAAGACTTTCAGACTCAGACATACAAGACTTTAACTGTAAGTTAGTCTTGGTACGACCGTCCGACTGTAAGTCTTTTTTTTTCTCTCTCTCTCTCTCTCTTGAATCTTATCTTGAAGAGGTACAATTGTCAGACTGTGTTTAAATTGTTGCTATATTTAATCAACTTAATTATTGCATCATTTCATTTTCAAAAAAGAAGTTATTTTTGAAATGACTATTTTCGCGGAAAAAGACAGTTATTTTGAAAAGGCATCTCTTTATTTCCTTTGTGACGGTTCGTTTATCTCTCTTTTTAACCGATCGTGCATTGTCGATTCCTCTTCACTTTACTCTAAAAAACCCTAGAAAGCATCGATCCTCCATTCCCGTTTTCTTCTCTTGTTTAATCTTCAAAAAGTTGTCATCTTTCTTGGAAAAGTCAAGCAAGGAATCTTCCAAAAACTGAGAAAGATGTCATCTTCAAGAAAGTCTTCGAGAATCGTAAGCAGGGGACCACGGCGAATGAGTGAGGGGCCTACGCACTGCGATCTCACCGAAGAAGAAGTGTCTCCAGAACAGCAACCGAGCCCACAACATTCTCAGCATCGTCATTCTCCTCCATCTAGTCCTCAAGGCGTTGATCATCAACAAGAGGAACAAATCATTGAGGATGCAGATCCAGTAAGAGTTCCAAAGCCCGCTTTTATTTATAAGCTGTATCGTGCCTTAAAAGGAACTCGTACTCCCTTGAACTATGTCGATGATTTTCTTAAAGACAAAGAATATAGGAACGAATATATCTTTTCGCGAAAAATGGAAAGTTTGGGAATTGCTCGTAAAGGGTTGATCGAGGAAAATCTTGCGAATATCCCGAGTGATCCTCGTGATTGGGGAACAAATCCTGTAGATGGGAATGATGATGACAAATTGTACAGTCAATTTCAACCGAGAATGGGTGTTGCGGTTGAAAGTCGAGGAAAAATGGGAGATTTGTTCAGATCGAAGGAACAAAAGGATTTGTACTCGAAATTGCTGAAGCGTGGAGTAATAAACCCTAGAAGTGTGGATTTTGACTTTCGGATCTTTGTGAATATGAACTTGAGGGAAAAGTTCAGTTATCTTCAACTTGAAAGGTTTTGCTCCGACACTACGAGGCCTTTCTTTGAACTAACCGCATATTTCTATTCAAATCTTAGCTTTTTGGATGCGAATAGATTTTCTTTCAGTGTTAAAGATCAAGACTATGTTGTGGATATGGATATGCTGGCAGATGTGTTAGGAGTTGAAAGAGGAAGATATCAACCGATCAAAGTTTCCATTGCTCGGGCCACACTGGAACTGGTGAAGGACAGGAGAATAGAGGAGAAGATCACCTACTTGAGGATGAGTGCATTCAACATCTTGCTTCACAAGATTGTGATCAATTGCCTCCGACCGAAATCAACCTCCAAGCCCGATGTTTCAAGCTCGAGGCAAGCCGATGTATGCCATCCTCACCGGAAAAAGGTTTTCTCTCCCTACACTATCATGTTTCACATGTATAGAGCGATGATGAAAGACAAAGGTCAACTTCCTTACCCAAGCCTTGTGACGAAGTTATTCAGACATCTGAATATTCAGCCTCCGCAAATCTTTTGTGTTCGATCGTGCGATCATATGGTGGTAGGACTGAAGATGGTGACCAAAATGCGTCTGAAGGAACTGAACAAGGAGTTGGAGAAATTCAAGGAGAAGACTCCAGTCAAAGCTCATCAAATCTCTTCTTCAAAACGGAAAGGAAAGGAGCCCTTGGTTGCTTCAAAACCAAAAAGGAGAGCTTTTATTGTGGAAGATGAAGAAGATGATGACCTTACCATTTCGGCCATAGCTTTGAAGAAGCTAAGTCGCATTGTTCCAGAGTCAATGGAACAACGTGAGAAAGAAGGAAAGGAAAGAGAAGGCCAAGAGGAAAGAGAAGGTCGAGAAGAAGAAGAGAAAGAAGAAGAAAGAGCAGTTGGTGAAAAAGAAGCAGAGGAGGAAAGACCTGAGGAAGAAAGACGAGAAGAAGGAGAACCTAAGGAACACTCCTCTCCACCTGTAGGCATGGTAACAGGGGGAGATCAAAAGAAAGGAGGGAAGTCCTCATATCCTGATGCAAGTGAAGGAGTCAGTCGCTCACTTGCAGACCCAGATGATGTTTATGCCTCTCAATTTCCAGAAGAAGGTCATGAAGTTTCATCGCCAAACCTGCGAGATTATTATGATATGCCATCATCTGCAGAACGTGCTAAAGCTAGTACGCAGACTGACAACCCAGTCGATTTTCGCAGAATCATGGATATTCTAATGGAAATGCGAGGTCAAATTTATGCCTTGGGATGTGAGGTTCAAAACTTGCAAACTGCGGGTCAAGTTTCTTCATGTTCATTGAATGATCAAATCCAAGCCCTCTCTGTTCAGATTCAGGCCAATGCCAAGGGTGAGGAGATTGCACAATTGAAGGAAGACTTGAAAAGGCTGGAAGGCATCGTTCAGTCTATGGGAGACTTCCAGCTTGTCCACGTTCCCAAGCAATCTTGACTTCATTCCATTTTCATCTCAACCTTTTTAATGCTGACAAAAAGGGGGAGAGATGCAAGATTTGAACAATTTGACTTTTAATCGTGTGGTTTGTTGGACTGTTTGTTGGATTTTGTGGATTGTTTTGATGTTTGAATCATCAAACTCTGTTTGTTTGACTTTGTTTTTGTGTCTGGATGAGAACTGAACTAGACTTGGACTTGACTGCTTTTATTAACTATCATTGGTATCTTATGGATGGCTTTATCACTTATTAGACTAACCTATTTTTTGTGGTTGCAGATTCTAGTGTTATTCATTTAGCCATTTATCTCTTTAAGATATGCATATGTGTTTGAGAAATGTTTTGCAGGTCAAAGTTGTCCAAATCTGCAGGAAAGTTTTGTCACCATCAAAAATGGGGAGATTGTTGGAGAAATCTTCTTGAAGTGTTTTGAAGCGACAAAACGTTTCCATCGTCTAGTCTGAAGGTTTGCAGACTCTGCTATTTAAAGTCTAAAGACCTCCGGACAGCCAGACTCAAGACTCAAAGTCTATCCTCATTGACAGTCTCTAATCCATTGAAGAAAGGTTATCCAGAACTGGATGTTTCGTTAAGAGCTTGACCTTATCAACTGGAGAAGATCTCGTGGCTGGAAAAGACACAACGGAATTCTTTGATTGATCGAGATTGACTCGAAGATTAAGGAATCGATGATTGCCTAAATATTCTTGGAAGGTTCTACTTATGGAAACCAAGATCCTGATTGTATGGGCGAACAAGATTGATGGGCTATCGACACGTTCCTTTAATAGCCCGAATGATCTTCCTAATTGATTCTGTCCAACGGGTAGATTGGAGGAATTCCTTTGGTAAGTGCCAACGGGTATGATGGCATAAAGGAGTATATAAGGAAGACGTTCTAAGTTGTTGAGGTGTGCGCGATAGAAGAATTCCAAAGTCTGAAGCTCCTTGTTGTTTAGACAATTCCTTTGAGCGAATACTTGTATACAAAAGAGAGTCTATATTTGTGAGAAACCTTGAGAAAGTGTGATAGAACATCTACACTGTGGAATCAAGGAAAAGCAGTGCTGTAACTTCTCTTTTGTTCATAGTGAAATCTAGCCGGTGGGCTGTCAGTGCGGAAGAGTGGACGTAGGCTTGGATTAAGCCAAACCACTATAAACCCTGTGTTCAATTTTCTCTTCCTTACTCTCTTTACTTTGATCGTATTTCATTTTGTCAATCAATAGTGAACTACCTTTCTATCGTTTGCCAAGAATTGCTTCCGTATTTCGATAAATTGATTGTGCACCTATTCACCCCCCTCTAGGTGCTTATACTAGCTATCTCATATGGTGGTGAATGGCGATGGTGGAGATGATGACGTTGTGAAGATGATGATGGTGGTGGTGGGATGATGATGGTGACGATGGAGGTGTGGGCAACAAAATGAGGGAGCAAGATGAAAGAAAAACAAGAAGAAGAGGAAGAGAAGATGGGGTGGAGGTGGTGGATGAGATGGTGTGGGGGTGGTGATGAAATGATGGAGATGAGGGGGAGGATGAAAGACAAGAAGAGGAAGAGGAGATGGAAGAAAGTGGTGTGGCGGATATCTTTTTCTCTTTCTCTGGCAAGCCCGACCACTCCATCTCCTCGTTCGCCTCCCCCTCCCCCCCCTTCCCCTTCCCCTTCCCCAAAGCCTCCGTCGGTTGCAAAATGCTATTAAGTCTGCCCTATGGCACGTCGCTTCACCCAAGACCCCCACTCGGTCACAGCTGCTGGGTCGCAAGCCCGTTCGCCTCCGCTGTCACCTTCGGAGCCTCATTGGCGGCTACGATTCATCAGCCGACTCCTTTCTCTCTCTCTCTCTCCCCCCCAAACCCACGCACGCACGAGCGCGGTCTCTTGGGAACCCCGGTGGCGTCCACTATGGCAAAAAGAGAGAAAACATTACCGAGCATGCCGCTCCTCTATCCCCCTCCCCCCCCTCTCTTTGCGCAGCATCTTGCCATTTCCAGCCATCGAAACATCAACAGCGTCTTCTTCTTCAATGCACATGTAAATATTTTGTTCGACGGCATCTGCAGTTGACGCTATGGGCGAGTGGTTGGAAACATGGACGGGAGCTCGGGTTCAACTTCGGCGTCGTCGCTGTCATTGCCTTTCTGGCGCTGGCTCTAGAAACCGTGATTGACTCGGTTGTGATTTTGGGTTGAAGCGGAAGAAGAAGAAGCTTGCGATTGCTGCGTCCCGAGCCCCTCCGCCTTCACATGCTACTCGCTTCGTTTGTTGCCTTCCTTGCTTTTCCAACGTCGACGATAGAAACCACACGAGGCTTGGTGTTGATTTTAGGCTCGGGTGCGTTGCCACCGAAGTGGAAGAAGTTTGCAACTGCTGGGTCTCGAGCCTTCTTAGCCTTCACACGCGGCTCGCTTCGTTTGTCGCCATCATTGCCTTTATGGCGTTGGTTTTGCACATTTTCTGAATGCTTGGTTAACTAATTATTAGTTCTTGTCTTTGTCAAATTCTGGTGCTGTGTAGTTGTTGGCTTTGGAAAGAAGAGAGGCCCCCACTTGCATGAGAAATGAGCTTCGTGGGAGCCAAAAGAGAGGAGCTATGTGCAAGGATGGGGTTTTTGGTTTTTTGTTTCTTCATTGGGATATTGTGCTTTTCAATTTGGGGTTTAATTGCATACTCTGGTTTTGGTGATTTAAACATATTGGATCAATGTTGAGGTTTTGCCTACCCACTCAGCTACAGATAATGGAGTTTTGTTCTCTTCTGATAATCAAGTTGTTGATTTTGGATGGCTGAGCTTTCTCCATATGCTTTTTTGCTGTGGAACTTTTACTTAAATTGCACGCGTTATGTGGTGTCTGTGTTTTTTTGGCATATAGAATTGATCGGCCAAGACTAAGTGTGGTGTATGTTAACGGTTTGTTTAGGAGTCTACTCTTCAGAACTAGGGCACAACAATGGCATCTTCCACGAGTATTTTGGCAAGAACACGTTGATTCTTGTTATTGATGCTCAGCTTCTGCAACTCGTTGATGTCGATATGTGCTGTGCATGACGTTGGAATTTAATTAACTGCTATGAGTCCTAGGATCATCTAAGCTGCTCCGGTGTCAACTCATGGCCATGATTATTATTTTTTCCAAATTATGCAATCGGTGAATCCGATGTTTAGGTTTAAAGGTTCAGTTCTGTGGAATTCCAGAAATTTAAAAATGATGCAGCACCACGGTGCTTCAGAATTGATATGGTGCAGCTGCCGGTCAAGACTTTCAATTGTCGAATTTTTTTTGGCTGTTGGACTGGTTTATAATGTGAACAGAGTTGCCTCTGCATAGAAAATCAACTTCAGGAATGAGTTGACAAAGTCGTGCGTCATATTCACCTGATTTTGCTTCCGAACATCTCATAAGGATTAAGACTTATGCATACTCTTGCATGACCTAAATGTTCGAAAGGTTTGCTTTATTGAATCCCAGGAACAATGCCTAGGAAAACAACAGCCGAGAATTTATTCAACGAGATTATGGAAACATTCACTGAAAATGTTCCTAGCAGAAGTCTGTTTCATTCCTTGAGGGGGACAAGTTCGACGTAGTTACTTCTCAATTTAAAAGGCTCTTGGACACATAAACTAATGCATCCATCTGAGATTGGAACTATTCTTGCCACCCACCTTGCAGCCACGAGGTTCGAACAACTGCATTCCAACTCAACTTTGAAGACCACAAATTCAACCCCTCGGCATGCCTAGATTCCACATGCGGGCATGCGACATGCCCAACACTAATTTAACAAGCTGCACTTGCCAGCTACCATCATCATCATCATTTGGGTACCTTCAAAGTTGAAAGGCCATATGACCGAATAGACTTCAACTTCTTCAATTCATAATGAAACTCATATGAGTTTTGCCAGACATCAGTCATTACCAAGGGCGAATCATCATTCGCCATCCCCGCAGACATCCCATCTTTCTTCACATTCATTATTCTTGTGGAAAGGAATGAGAACAACCAAAAAAAAAAAAAACATGGACACCACATAACGCGTGCAATTTAAGTAAAAGTTCCGCAGCAAAAAAGCATATGGAGAAAGCTCAGCCATCCAAAATCAACAACTTGATTATCATAAGGGAACAAAACTCCATTATCTAGCTGAGTGGGTAGGCAAAACCTCAACATTCATCCAATATGTTTAAAGTCACCAAAACCAGAGTATGCAATCAAACCTCAAATTTAAAAGCACAATATCCCAATTAAGAAACGAAAAACCAAAAACCCCATCTTTGCACATAGCTCCTCTCTTTTGGCTCACACGAAGCTCATTTCTCATGCAAGTGGGGGCCTCTCTTCTTTCCAAAGCCAACAAGTACACAACACCAGAATTCGACAAAGACAAGAACTAATAATTAGTTAACCAAGCATTCAGAAAATGTTCAGAACCAACGCCAGAAAGGTGATGACGGCGACAAACGAAGTGAGCCCCGTGTGAAGGCCGAGAGGGCTCGAGACCCAGCATTTGCAAACTTCTTCCGCTTCGGTGGCGACGTGCCCGTACCCGAAATCAAAACCGAGCCTCACGCGATTTCTATCATCGGCACTGGAAAAGCAAGGAAGGCGACAAACGAAGCAAGTAGCATGTGAAGGTGGAGGGGCTCGGGATGCAACAATCGCAAGCTTCTTTCGCTTCTGCTTCAACCCAAAATCACAACCGAGTTAGTCACGGTTTCTAGAGCCAGTGTCAGAAAGGCAACGACAGCGACAACGCCGAAGTTGAACCCGAGCTCCGGTCCATGGCTCCAACCACTCGCCCGCAGCTTCATCTGCAGATGCTGTCGAACAAAAAATTTACATGTGCATTGAAGAAGAAGATGCCATTGATGTTCCGACCGTTGGAAATGGTGAGATGCTGCGCAAAGAGAGGGGGGGAGTGCGATAGAGGAGCGGCAGGCTAGGTAGTGTTTTCTCTCTTTCTACCACAGTGGACGTCACCAGGGTTCCCAAGAGACTGCGCACGAGCGTGAGTGGGGGTCTTGGGTGAAGCGACGTGCCAGAGGGCAGACTTAATAGCATTTGCGATCGATGGAGGCTTTGGGGAAGGGGAAGGGCAAGGGGGTGGGGAAGCGGACGAGGAGATGGAGTGATCGGGCGTGCTGGAGAAAGAGAGAGAAGATATCTTCATTTCTTTCCTCTCAACCCGACGAAGGAGAAGACTTGCTTGAAAATTGAAATGGGGAGAGAGGTTTTGAGCGGCAAAAGCATTAATTATTGCTTTTGCATACACTCTTTTCAGCGGGCTGTCAGGGGGAGAGAGAAAAAGAAACCCTCCAGCTTTTTATTTCTCTGTTTTCCAGTTAGTCCAAGTCCAATGACACGTGTCAACTCGTTAGTGGAGCCACTCAGTCTTGCACGTGCCACATAGGACGATGATGTGGTGATTATTAACCACCGAATTTTCTGGAGGGAGAGAGAGAAAGGAGTGGGTGAGTCAGCGAAGGGGAAGTAGAGAACGTGAGGGGAAGGGGAAGAAGGGGAGAGAGAGGGGGAGAGGGAGTGGGTGAGTTTTGGGGGGGAGAGAGAGAGAGAGGATTAGATATTTTAGGATTGTCTCCAAAAAATCAATAATTTCTTCACACTAACTCTTCCTCAATTTCCTCCTCACCAAGCCTCTTGTCCCCTTTTATTTTTTTTTTTTTGTAATTTCATAAAAACAATCTTTTTGGTCCAAAAATTTCAATTTTGCCTCTTGATCCGAATTTTTATTTTCGATCTCCGATTTTTCATCCGACAATTCATCTTTTGAAAATTTCGGACTTGCCGGTAATTCGACGGATGATGAGGCGACGTCTAATAATTTAATCTCAAAATCCTCGAAAGTTCGATACTCAAAATTGAATTAAATTACGTGATTAAAAATCGATCGAACGCGATTTTAGTATGATTTAATCTATCGGGTGGCTTTTAGGGGTTTTCGCGTGGTTGATCCGTGGTTGATGTTTTTCAATCGACGTTTGTACCTCTTTGAATTGCAGATGTCCCTAAGTTGTCATGTATACGCAATGGTTCAATTACGTATCCTGAATATAAGATCAATAGAAAATCGATTTATCGTTGTTCGACACAAATATCGTAATTCTACGGAATCACCCGCGAACCGACTACGTACTTCTGTCGAATCGATTTATATCCGTTCGCTAATTGACTTATAACAATGTAGTATTGACCCTTGTTGATTCATATGATCGAGCAGTTGAATTCTGTAGTCTTTCGCATTTTAACCCTTTACAACCTTACCCAATAGACTAGTTAACTTGTAAGTAATCAGTTCAGAGTAAAGTAACTATAAGTGTATTGATAAAAAAACCATTTTATATATTTCGAAATAGGGGCTAAATTTCGGGATATCACAAGTTTGGATTAATAGAATCTGCATCACAATAAAGAAAGGGGAAAAAAAATACTTCCTCAACCATGTTTGTACTAGTAAGCATGATGTGAAATTTGTATTTCACAGTGATTTTGAATTTGAACTGAGGGAGCATGCATTTAAATTTTTCTAGTAAAGACTAATAGAGGGAAAAGAAAAAGGCATTGGAATCAAAATCATCCAGTTTGCTTCCCCTGGGATCACTTCCTCGACAAGTTGTCACCAATCCAAACACTAATGTTTCGCAAGCGGAGCCAATGGTCTTGTCAAAGTTAAGAGAATCTTTTCTTCTTTGTTAAGTTGTTTAGCTTTCCTCTACACCTGCTTCTCTCGGAAGGCAAAAGAACGCTTCAAGTGCCAAAAGTTGACATAAAGGGACACTTAAGTGCAAAAACTTACAAAAGTGATACTTAAGTGCCACTTTTTAAGAAAAATGGGATACTTGAGTGCCACATCTGGCAAACCCCGCCAGAAATCTTATGTAGCATTTTTTTATTTATTAATTTTCTCGCTTACATGGCTCGTTGGCAAGCTAACTCAGCAAAACACACACAAAAATGATGTCGTTTTGGTATAATTTGAATTTTAATATAAAAATTAATTAAATTAAATTTAAAACAAAATAATAATAATTATTATTATTATTAAAAAAAAAGGGTGGAGGAGGAGGAAGGTAGCCAGCGGTTGAGGGCTTAGCCTTCGTTGCCGCCGTCGCCTCTCTACTGTTGCCGGAAGGTGGGAGAGGGTTGGCTGGGGCCGCCGAGCCTTAGCTGGGGGTTGCCAGGCCCTTCCCGGTGGCGGCAGGGAGGCGAGGGCTCAGCCCTCAGCCTCCTCCCTCCTTTTTTTTTTTTTAGTATTTGCATTTTTATTTTTAAATGTTTTAAAGAAATTTAATTTAACTAATTTTTATATTAATTTTTTACCACTTCAACACCAAAACGACGTCGTTTTTGCATTGTCTAGCCATGTCAGCATGCAAAACGACACCGCTTTGCACTTATTTCGCCGAAAAATCACCACATCACCATTTTGGTCGAATTTTGGCCAAATTGGCACTTAAGTGATCCATTTTGCTTTGATTTTGGCAAAGTGTCACTTTCGTAAACTTTGACACTTAATTGTTCCTTTGTGCCAACTTTTGGCACTCCAGGGGTCTGGGTGTCTCTCTCGGAATGTCTTCTTTCTTGGTGTCCATTGAATTGTCTTACTCTAAGTCTTTTTCCCTGAGAATCCAATTTTCTTCTATTGGCTGATAGCGTTGGAGTACGACCTTAGAACATCTTCCTGTAGCTGACAATTCAATGCGAATTCCTTTCGATGCTATGAGGTGAACTTAGAAATTGGCTCCAATCGTTTCACAAATGCTTCTCGACTTCATACAAGCTACTGCGCAGGAGATATTCAAGCCACACATGATTGGATCCAACGAAATCAAACTACTCACATGCCAAGTCACTCTTTGGTCATATATTAAATATATGGACATCGCACGAAGCATCGGCCACTTCTTCCTCCAGGCCAAGAACAACACGGATTGCTAGTCCTAAGAAGTTGTCATACAAGTCCCAAGGAACATTGAAAGATATGGAAACCTCTTTACAATGAAGAAACCATTCTAGCAGCCGTCTTCCAATTAGGAGAATGTCAACTCATGATGAGTTCTTGTCATATGGATAGTATGTGTCACAAATTGAGATGGAAGTGACTAGAAGAAGAGAAATATTGTGGAGGAAAATTGTATACCGTGCACTTCATTTTATTGTATTCTCAGAGGGTCAATATATAATACAAAAAATATTCATAAAAAGGAAAGACTATATTCTTCTAATCTAGGTATATCAAATATAATCCTAAATTGATTCAAACAATCAATTACAATCTCAAATATATCAACCATAATATGGACAAATCTTCAATATCTTGATTTATGTCTTCCAACACTTCCCCTCAAGCTGATGGCTTGTATATGTCCAAGATGCCTAGCTTGCTTAAGAGATATGCACATTGCCTTTGATATAAAGGTTTGTTGAATATATCCATACGTTATTCGGTGGTTTTGATCCCTCGTCTCAATTATGCCTTTTTGAATTTTCTCTTGGGTAAAGTGACAATTGACTTCTGTGTATTTCGTTCTCTCGGGTTCTACGGGATTCACTACAAGTTTGAGTGCATAATCATTGTCACAAAATAGAAAGCTCAGTCCCTTGACTTGTACTATGAGATCTAGAAGTAGGCCTCATAACCAAACTACTTCACAAATAGTCTTAGCCATTGATCGATACTTAGCTTCAGCTGATGATAAGGACATACTGGACTGATTCTTTGTCTTCCACGAAAGTAATGATTCCCAAGTTTGATGCAAAAACCAATGTTAGACCTTTGACTCATAGGACAAGTTGCATAATTTGCGTTGCAATAAGCTGTCATTTCCATGTTTTATTTGCAAGAAAGAAGAATCCCTAGCCTTGGGCATTTCTTCAAATAATTCACAACCTTCAAAGTAGCACTCATATGAGAATGTTTTGGACTATGCATAAATTGACTTAGTGTCTGGACCACATAACTTGTGTTTGGTCTAGTCATAGTGAGATAGATGAGTTTCCCAACTAGTCTCTACTAGCTTGATGGATCGGATCATTATTTGTAGATTATAGACTCACATCATAATCGGTTGTGGTTAGCTTGACATTTTGTTTAATGGGAATAAGCATTGGTTTGCATCCCAATAAACCTACTTTTGATATAATTTCTAGGACAAATTTTCATTGGCTAAATGAGATCCCTTGGTTTGAATAGGCTATCTCAAATCTTTAATATGAAGAGCATAACATAGATATCCTTTGAGATTCTTCACAACAGATTCATTATTTCTCATAATAAGTATGTCATCGACATATATCATTAAGTAGATGGATGACATACCTTTCGTTCACCTGAATAGTGCATTATTGAACTTGGCATACCACTATTGGAAAACCTGTTTGAGACCATGAAGGGATTCATGAAATGCAATAACTAACAAGAAGGCGTGAACTATAACATCTTTCACTACTGGAGAAAAGGTTTTGTGGTAATCAAAACCTTCTCGTTGAGCGAAACTTTTGGCCATTAACCAAGCCTTGTATCTTTCAACTGAACCATTTGTTCTATACTTAATCTTGTATACCCATTTACAATGAATTGGTTTGCGATGATGGGGTAATGGAACAATGTCCCACGTATGATTTTCCATCAAGACATGCAATTTTGTTTCCATAACCTTTTGCTAACATGGGTCATTTATTGTCTTGTCATAATTAGATGGTTCTTTTTCCTCACATACACGGCTAATGTAGCACATATGATTCGACAATAACCAATGAAAAGAGACATATGAGGAAATAAGATAATGGGTACCTGGTGAATTCGAGGTAGAACAAACATATTCCTTTGTCCAGGTGGGTGGACGCGTAACACGCCCAGGTCGTTGTTGTGGATCATTTTGTTGTATCGAAGATGATTCTTTAGTAGTGATGGGTGCTGAAGGGGTTGCCATTGGAGAAAAATCAGGCTTCTACTCATTTGATGTGGAAACATGCATATTTGAATGATCCATAGCTATCGTGGATGTAGAAATCCAATCAGACATTGGAGATGGAAATTGCAGCTTGCGGTGGATATTCTAGAGGTGCAATACTATATGGTTGTCCAAAAGATAAGTCTTCATCAGAAAAAAAACCAATGAGAAGTTGCGCCCCTGTCAGGATCCTCAAATAAGGATAATTCATCATGCAAAGGAAATATGTCCTTATGGAAAGTGACATCCTTGCTTATAAAGAAATCTCTAGTAGATGGTTCAAAAGCCCGATATCCCTTTTGGAGACTCGGATGTCGCATAAATATGCATCAATGGGCTTGATGATTCATTATATCTTGAGGCCCCACCGTGGTCACGTAACATAAACAACCGAAAACTCTCAGGTGTTGAAGTTCTAGTTTCTTTCCATAGAGCATCTCAAATGGGGTTCTCTCATCAAGAACACAACTTGGCATACGATTGATCAGCTAAGTTGCTGTAACCACACAATCTCCCCAAAAAGTTTTAGAAATAGAAGCTTGAAATTTAAGAGCACGTGCTACTTCTAAGAGTTGGCAGTGTTTACGCTTGACAATTCCATTTTGCTGTAGAGTGTAAGTGCATGAGCTCTCATGTAAAATTTCATTTGAAGAGAAAAAAGATGCACATTCACTATTGAAGAACTCTCTTCCATTATTAGTGCGAATGCGCTAAATAGATTTTTTGAACTGATTTATGGATAGAGAAAGGAATGTTTTTAGATGAAAGAGAACTTGACTTTTTGATTGCATAAGAAATACCCATGTGGCATGGGAAAAATCATCGACGATTGTAAGGAAAAATCAAGAACCATCACAGTATGGTGTGTGATAACGCCCCCAAACATCAGCATGAATTAAGGGAAAAAAGCTTTTCGCACGAGAATTGCTATTTGGAAAAGGTGCACGAACTTGTTTTGCCAAGGGGTAGATAGGGCATTGAGGATAAGGAAAAGAAGCAGTATGACCCAATCTTTGATGACTATTTTTATCATTGGTAGCAGTGTTACACATGATTGATTATTCAATTCAATACAAGATAATTTTGAATCATTGGGAAAACTGATCCAAAAATATAGCCCTTATGAGATACTACCCAAGCACATTAGTTTGCCAATCGAAAGGGCTTGAAAGGAACATGATAAGAATTTTCCTCACAAACTCGAGAAATTGATATGAGATTGAAATGAAAATCTATAACATAAAGTATGTTTTGGAGTATGATGAGGAGGCTAAGATTTATCGTGCCAGTCATCGTCACCTATGTGATATTTCCATTTGGAAGTTGTATTGAGACAGGAAAGGCTAATTTTTTGATTTTTGAAAAGAAACTTTTATTGCTGATAATGTGCTTACTAGCACCCAAATTAATTAGTCATGCATCCTTAGAAATTGAATTCATTAGGCAATAAGTACTTGTAAAACTCAAGTCTTTATCAGAAGCATCCAATTTCCTTAAGATCCTCATAAGTTCCTGATATTGATCATGGGTAATCGACTAATTAAATTTGTCAACGCGTTGACCTATGACCTGAAACACTATTGAAAAACCCTTTTCCTTTTTCTCCGAGTTTGCTATATAATTTCCAACAATTATCAATCATATGATGTTGATGTTTATAATAATTGCAATATAATTTACCTTTCCCTTTAAAATTTTGCTCCTTTGTGCTTTGATGATGCAGTAGAAGATGGCCCAACAGATGGTTTAATTATGGGAGTCATGCGGCTTCATGTGAGCCGTTGGATCCAGATGATGAGAAGATCCCTTGCGAGCCATCTGATCTTGTTTTGAAGAGCACTCACGAGCCATCGAATTTAGTTACTGGATAGGGCGCTTGTGAGCCGTCGATTGCAGTGGCATTTAGACTGTCCATCCCCTTTAATGAAGTTTCTAGGGTCTTTCTCCGGGAAACCTCGGTTGCAGTCCCTCCTCTCCCTTTCCCGCCCTTTGGTCACGGCCCCTTTCCATGAGGCGTTTGTTGACACTTAAATTTTGGCGATTTGTTTAGGTGTTTATTAATTGCATTGGAAAATTAGGGATTAATTTCTAACCCCCTAACAAAAAGTTTTCATTAAAATTGCATCACATATAGACATTAGGAGCATTTGCGTCACTAGTTTTAAAATTTATCAAAAAATTTTACAAACAAAAATTTAAATAAAAAATTTGAAATTAAAAAAATAATAAAAAAAAGATAAGAAAAAAATCAAAAGGTTTATTTTCTCTTAAAAAATGGAAGTATTTCAATTTAGAATCTTGCTCAAGAGGTTTTAGCTGTCCTTAAGGATGGATATGACGTATATCCTTAATTGTGCAATTTTGGTATGTTGATGATTTTGACTTCCATTTAGTCTAAGCTAGGGTTAATATTTATCTTGTCTTTGATGTAAAATTTTTGCTCTCCCATGCAATTTATTTAAATGCTTTCCTTGGCTGCTAATTGTTATTTTAATGACTGCGCACCCACATGATCGCCTCACATGTTAGTGGATAGGTATAAAATCCATCCAAACCGCCTGACAAAACTCTTTTTTTTTCTATAATGAACAAGATTAGGTATCGAAATGGCACTTATTGATTAATTAGTGTAATCAAGTCCCTGAACTTAGATTCTATGGTTGTGTAGGAAGGAAGGTATACTCCCATGCCTTACTTGGTTTCTAGCCGATCCCAATAGACTAGTGGCGACTCCTTATTACAAAATTTTAAGAATATCCCAACGTCATGGGCCATAGGCCCATCCTTTAGGCAATATCCCTAAACCTGTTTCGTCCCCCCAAGGAAAGGTCATGACAACTTGGCAACTCCACTGGGGACTTGGTTTTGAACCTTAGAGGACTTAGGCCAAAATTAATCTTGTTTAAAAATATTTTTGTTTGGCAGCGAGGATTCCAAGTACGTCCCTAACATTAAAGGTGTTAAATATTTTTGCAGAATGTGAGGTATAAAGGGAAGTGTTTGCTTACCTTTGTCTTGCAGGGAGGTGTAGAAATGTATGGTTTATTTCTTATGTACGGAGTATTGTCTGCCTATAAATTATTGTGTATGTATCCTTTGCATTGCACTACACCATGGCACACACTACCCGCCGCTAGACCTGGGCCGCATAGGATCACTTAGGATGGTGTTGAGGTGGATACCACTCCGACTACAACCATGTAGTACGAGTCGCCCATCTCAACCCCGAAATTTCTTTCTTCATATTGAAGGTACCCACCCTGGTCTACAATCATGTGACTCGGGTCGGTTATTTGACAAAGTCGGAGTCATGAGAACCCCAACCTAACCACGATTATGTTGGTTCAGTCCGGTAATCTCATGGCTTCATTTTGAGCCGTATAGAGTAGAAATTGAACCACATCCCATGTGCATGTCTATGTAATTAAAAAAAAAAAAAACGGAGACAAAGGTTGGCACCTATTGTGAGTGTCATTTTCATTTTTATTTGTTCATTTTGTATTGAACTTTCATCTTGAAATTCGCGGAAATCAATCGAATGCTCTTGGTGATGTAGGCTTATGATTGAAAAATTGGCAATCACTCTTGAGAAAAGTGAACATAGAATGCAAGTTCTAAACACTTTGATTTGGCCCTACTGAACACATGGTTTTGTTTAAATTTCTAGTTATTGGCTTGAAATCATTATTTAAAAAAAAAAAACTTTCAAGTTGTGATTATACATTGGGGCACAAAATTGAAATTGCATTTTCAATCAAATTCTCTCCATTTTGTGTATAGATTTCTCAAAACAAAATCACCTCATTTTTCTATGAGTAAAAATCACAAATTAATCTTTCAAAAATCAATGTCACTTTTGCATGAAACTTTTGGAATAGAGTAGACGTTCGACTGATAGTCGTGGATCGATTTCTTTTAATGATGTCTTCTCTTATGATAAAATCTTGGTGAAATACTAAAACCCCATAATAATGACTATGGCGGCATGTACTGTCACCTCGATTTTGTTGTCAAAAGTGACCTCATTGAGAGATCATTCTCATTCACACACTAACATTGTCTTCTTTTCGCAGGTCATGCATGATGACAATTCTTGACTCTACTCGCTTGATCATGCCAAGAAGTCAACTTTAGAATTAGGATGAAAATGAATTTATACGCTCATATATGCAAGTGTATTTTGTATGATATCATTGTCTTTATTCTTGGTAGTAATTATATTTTCAGTTTTGAGTTTTGCATGCGAACCCAATCGGCACTTTTGTAAATCATGCAACTCACATTTTTGAGTAATTAAATTTGATTTCATTAAAAACATCATTCTTAAAAAGAAAAAAAAAACACTTAAAGTATTTCAAATGGACCCTTGGAGCTGAGTTGTTATACCTTAGCTTCGAAATATTTTGAAAAAAAAAAAAAAAGAGTTTCAAGAAGGATGTGCGTAAAATTTTATCTCTTCACTTAGTCGCTTTCTCGAGTTGGTCCATAAATGATACTTTGAGATGGTAAGGTTGTAATTGTTCCAGTAGGAACTTTTGATATAACAATTCATTCGTTCATCCATTTCTGTTAAATAGATAAAATAAAGGGATGTGTATAGTTCCTAAATGATTTCCAATTGAGCGAGGAAATAACATGTCCAATCTTTTCTTTGCAGGCAATAAATGGGCAAAACATCTAAAGAACAATATCCCCAAATGTGGAAACAATGAGCAATCCCTCTCCTTTCAAAGCAAGATCTTGAAAAACACATCTAATGATCCATATTTAAATTTTTCAAGCTCCTTGTCAATTAAATGTCTCTTCAAAAAAAGCATTTGAAAAAAAAGTAGGAATTGAACTTTGTAAATTGTTGTATACAATAAGGAAGTGCTTTTTATGGATAAAATTAGGGCCACATAGCCATTTTTCAATCAATTCTAGCGACTTTAGGCAAAGTTCATACCTGAAGAACGGAAACACGTGAAGGGTAAATGGTGTCGATTCTAATTGCTCATTTTGATAGCATCTCGACATGATTCTTTCTTTCCTTTGATAGGAAGACATCAAATGCTTAAAGGCAAATGCAAGTGAAGGGTAATGCCAAGTTACCAAATATCCATGAGGGTGAATCCAAGAGATGTTAGCTCTCAAAGGATAAAAGCGAGTGAAGGGTAATAATGTACCGTTTCCAACATTTCTATCCCTGAGGATTTTTGCACTAACATATTATTTTACATTCTTTACAAGGTTACTAGGACACCATGCCGCAGGTAAGTACCCTTCTTCTCAATTTTTTTTTAAGTAAAAAAAAAAGAAGAGAACTTCCATTACAAAAGAGAACCTTTGACGCTTTCCTAGAGACAAGCAAAAAGCAAAAAAAAAAAATAATAATAATTGAGAAAATAAAAAATTTCTACAAACTTTTTGAACATCTTTTTATCTCAAAATTGTTTTCACGTTTTGTGGATTATTCATTTTGAATCAAATTTCCTTATGGAGATTGATCTACTAAGATGATCTGACAGTGAGATGGAGATGTTAACCATGCCAAACAAGAAGTGCTTAGGATGAAGAAAGGCAAGTCATTTCCAAATACGTCATTCAAACACTTTTGAGAGTTGAGTGAAAAACGACATTCTCTTAGGATGAAAGATTCATTCTTATTGAGCGCCAAGATCGAAATGATAAAGGCGTTTCCTTCATCAATCCCAAGTACTTGTACTAATTTCTTGCTAGCCCTTTGGGCCAAGTAAAGATGATCCTTCAAAGTACCCCTGTCGAGAACAACCCTAAATTGGGGGCAACATAGGAGGTTACAGTCATGTTGTAAAGCAAAGGATTGAGAAAGATCCTATTACTTTCACTTGCATCAATCTTCTGGTGATAGCTTCAGAGGAATTCTCATCAGAGCTTGACTCATTCTAATGTAAAGAAGAGCATTTTCTTCTCTATCCAAACACTGATACCCATTGCTTTAACCAATTTGGGCCTGTCGCGACCTAAATTTTCAGGGGCAATCCTAAAGTTTAGGTTAATGGATTACTAAGTCCAAAGACTTGGCGCGGACCCTCCCAAGTCCTACCAATCGCGACTTGAAATTAATCTATTTAAACATGCAATTATATTCAATTTGGAGCCGCCACTAACCAATTAGGATCGGTTAGAAACCCAAGTAAAGTATGGGAGAATACTTTACTTTTGCAAACCAGAGATTCAGTAGGTCCGGGGACATGATTACGCTAGATTAGTCTAACGCCCTTTCGGTACCTTTTATTTTAATTTCAAAAAATATTTTGCGGGCAATGTTGATTAGTTTTAACTTAAGCTACTAACATGCGAATGGTGGTCATACGGGTGCACAATCAATAAAATAACATTCAATAAAAAATGCTAATAAAAATGCATGCCCTAAACATGATTTCTAAATGACATTACACCTAATTTTTTTTAAATGTTAATTATATGCAATCTTAATTTAAACTTAATATGCATGAATTTATTTTAATGACATGCGAGATGCAATTCATATAGTATGACTTAAACTTATCACTATATGTATGCAATCTAATTTTTATAATCCTAAATATGCATGTGCTACATGATATGAGATGAATGACATGGTATTTCTACATGCATGCTCCTTTATGATTTTATTTTAGTAATGATTCATTTTTAATGCATATATGCAACATATGCTAAATAATGATGGTATGAGGTTAATTATGAATTAACCTATTAACTAACCAAGGAAATGATCTTCTTGTGTTTTCTTTTTTAAATGACTTTAAAAGATAATGATGCAATACTAATCTTCGGCCTTTTTTAATATTAAAAATTACACGACGAGAATATTAAAGTATTAACCTATGACCCACTAACTAAAGTGCAACATGTGGTGCGTACATTATGAAATCTATATAACCTAAATAACATTTTTTGTTTTTGTTTTTTAATATTTTTTTTTTGTGTTTTGGTTTTATTAAAGGAAAATCATCCTAATTCTACATGAATCTTAAAAAGAAACTAAAATACGTTGCTTCAAATGTGAAATGAGTATAAACCTAGATATCTAATATGATGCATGATATGTGATGAGCAAATAATAACACGCTAAAATAAAAATCCATCCATGTAAATCAATGGCATTTTAATATGAATCAATGATGCAAAGAAATTCATGAATTTCGCCATAAAAAGTGAAATAATCAAAAATCTAACCCGACGTCTCGCTGGTCAATATTTTTGATTATCATAACTTAATATGACAAATTTCCTAACGATAAAAATAAATCAAAACAAATCAAGTTAGAATATATATATAAAAAATGAAATCAAATATCTAGAAAATCACCTAGTCCAACTCACGGTTGGCCCGAGGAATGGCGAGGAGCAGCTGGTGGTTCGGTGATGGGTTGCCGTTCGGAACAAGGGCTGTCTACGTTGGAGCTCCGGCGAGGTTCGGCAGTAACCGGACTGCAGCAAAACGAGAGGAGGCAGCAGATGACTCTGTTCGGGCGTGCAGCGGCAAGCGAGAGGAGCAGCGGTGTCGGGTGCGAGACGTCGGGCTCTGGGGCCGGTCGGGTTGAGCGAGCACCGGTGGAGAGCTCCCGGAGGTACGGTGATGGTCCGGTAGAGGTGGCGTCTCACGGGTGTGTGGCAGCTCGGTTCCAACGTCGCGGGTCGCGGTGGAACTCGGAGCGGAGCGGCGGGCTTCGGAGCTCCGGCGTCGCGCTGGCCAGCGGCAGACAGGTCGCGATGGCCGGCGCGGGTTCGGGTGGTGCTCAGCGACGGCAAGGGGGAATCGTCGGGCACCGGGTCGAGCAAAGGTGACACGGCGTCGGGGCGGAGCAGCGCGGGAGGTGCAGGCGCTGCAGGCTGGCGTC
Organism: Eucalyptus viminalis; assembly: GCA_014182385.1. Classification (NCBI taxonomy): domain Eukaryota; kingdom Viridiplantae; phylum Streptophyta; class Magnoliopsida; order Myrtales; family Myrtaceae; genus Eucalyptus; species Eucalyptus viminalis. Next base: position 65,228,726 of record CM024533.1, on the reverse strand, counting down.
ATGGGAGGAGCGAACAGTTGCTGCAGCGGCGTCGTTGTAGCAGGCGTCGGGAGCGAGGTTTCAAGCAGCGACGATGGCGTTGGGCACTAGGGACGTAGCTTCGGTGTGTGGCGGCCGCGGGCAGCGGGGATGCAGCTTCGAGACGGCGGTGAAGGAAATCAGCTTCGCGAGCTTCATGGACGGTGACCGGCAAGAAGGAGCTGTCGGTTCGGTGACAATGTGAGGGCTCGGGAGCGACAGCTGCAGTCTCGGCAACGCAGAGGAAATGGACAGCAGGGACACCGAATGGAAGCTCACACCGAGGAAGATGAACAGTGGTCCATCTTTTGCTTTCTCTTCTTCTTTTTTTACTTTTTCTCTCACTCGACGCTCTCTCTCACCTCTCCCTCACGTCACTTTCATGTTTCCTCCCTCTCGTCTCTCTCCGCACACTTCTTCTTTTCAGCAAAAAAAAAAAAAAAAAAACAACCGGAAGCTTTTCTCTCTTTCTCTTCAGTTTTTCTCTCTTTTCACTTTTCAATTTTTGACGAAAAGTAGCCCCCCTAAACATGAAGAGAAACCCCCCTATTTATAAAGCGGAAACTCGAATTTGTTTCGCCGGTGGAGATTTTCGCTCAACCTCTCGCCGGTGGAGATTTTTGCTCAACCTCTCAACAACAAAGTGGCTCCAAAATCCCACGAGTTGAGTTTTTGAATTTTGAAATGAAAATATATTTTCAACAACAAAGATTTTTAAAAACTGAATTTTATTTAATTTATTATTTTCTTAAAAAAAATATTAGGTGTCAACAGGGCCTGATTATTCATTTCTGAACCCCGAGTGGTGATCATCTCCTTTCACTGGGGTAATAAGGATTGATCATATACAATTGGCATTTACAAGAAAATATGAAAAGCATCTCGAAAGTCATAAGAGCTCCAAAAGTTCAAAGAGCAAAAAGTTCGACAAAATTAGAGGGCATGAAAAAGCAGTGTGCCTGGTAAAAGTAAGGCCAATGCCCGTAAAAAAAAAAAAAGAGATGAAAAGCTGCATCTTATGTGAAAGAAAAATTATCAAAGTCCAAATGCTTGCCTAAAAATTCATCGCAAGTGCAAAGGAAATTAGAGAAAGGAGCAAAGCTTCCATACATAAATGATTAGTCAAGGGACTTTCAAAATATACTGTGTTTCAAAAGCCAAATGACTTTGAAAGATTGAGTGACCTGATCACGATGCCATGATGATCACCGACTCTATAGAAAACCTTCTTGAAAATTTTATGCCTTTCGAGCCTCTCCCGAGCCAACATTACAACCCTCTCTCGAAGTCTATTCTGATTGGGATGGTTTAAGTGAAAATGAGAATGCCATAAATAAGCTATTGCTTGAAGGAGTGTAGGTAATTCTATCTTGTCTTATCTTCTAAGTTCTTGACTTGTAAACCCGATGAAGACAGCGACAAATGTTCCTTTTTTGGCCTCAAAGCAATAATTCATTTGTGTAAGCCCTAATCAAGCCTATATTGCGGTCCTTTCAAAAGACCCTTTTGATCGATCAGATTGTGCTCATCGTGAATGTTTCTAAAGGCCTTTGATGTGGGTTATGTGAGATACCCTTAGCAATTAGTTACTTCCCACGTGAATAGATGGGATCAAGTAGCCATTTTATCAAGAGTGTGTGAGAAACCCTTTTTAACTAAGAAGCTCTAGTTTGGCATGCTTAATGAGCATTTTTCACGAGTCGTAGCCATTCTAATAAGAACTTGATTCCTAGATAATTTGATGATTAATGATCCATCCCCAAGTAAGATGACAATTTTGCACTACGTGATTGACATCGAATATTTCTTTAAAAGCAGTCGAACTTAGCTTGATTAGCTTGTTCAATTAATGCTGTAATATTGCCAATACGTCTCTTGATGACGTCTCTAATGACATTTGCTCAAGTTGAGTTTGACAGGATTTCTCAGTGAAGTCATTCAGTTTTCAAGGGGTTAGCAGGTGCTTCCCTAAAAACCAAAAGTTTGTGGTCAACCTTAAACCATGCTATCTCCAAAGGTTCATGGTCAGCCTCAAACCATGTCATCCACAGGGTTCGTGGGTTTATTCTTAAACCACACGGTTCATGGATTTATCCTTAAACCACGGAGTTGGTGGCTTTTCCTAAACCACACGGCTTGTGGGTTCATCCAAAAACCACACTTGTTCGCATTAAGTTGAAACCCGTTTTTACACGGTGAGACCTCCCTTCCATTCGGAACTACTTACCACATAATAAGACTTTCCTATCTCAGTTGAAGGTTATTCTCTTACAAAGTAAGGTCGTCCCTTCATCCCCTTTTCTCATCAGCGGCCCTTGATCGTCATTGTCCATGGACAAAATTTAAGTGTCTCTCGTCTTTGAAAGAAATCTCTTGAGCTCCTATTCAAAGAGGGATAGCACTTGACACCTAAATTTTGACGATTTGTTTAAGTGTTTATTAATTGCATTGAAAAATTATGGATTAATTTCTAATCCCTTAACAATTTTTTTTTTTTATTAAAATTGCATCACATATAGACATTAGGAGCATTTGCATCACTAGTTTTAAAATTTATCAAAAAAATTACAAAAAAAATGTTAAATAAAAAAATTCAAATTTTTTTAATAATAATAAACAAAAAGATAAGAAAAAATCAAAAGGTTTTGGAAAATTCAAAAATTCAATTTTTCGAAATATCCAAAAAAACTCTAAAAAATTAAAAAAATATTCAAAAATGTTAAAATTAATCTCTTGGTTTATTTTTTCTTAAAAAATGGAAGTATTTCAATTTAAAATCTTGTTCAAGAGGTTTTAGCTGTCCTTAAGGATGGATATCCTTAATTGTGCAATTTTGGTATGTTGATGATTTTGATTTCCATTTAGTCTAAGCTAGGATTAGTATTTTTTTTTTTTTGGTAAGAGTAAGCAATATATTAATAGGGGTCAAACTGTACAAACAACACGGCTCCAAAAGCTTACACTCAAAATGAACACGCTCATTAAGAGTGAAAGGAAGTCGTGGACAAGCAAACAAAACGACCAACAGCAAGCCAACGGCAAAACAAACCTGGCAAAAACATCTAAACAACCACCGAAAAGCCTAAGTCAGACTATAATCAGAGGAAGCAAAGATAATGGGGTCCACATCCCACGACCGTTGCATCCGCCTGTTCCTGGGAGAGTCCTCAACATTCTCAAAGGTAAGGGCCTTATCCTTAACAACCTTGAGGAGATGCTTCTTCATGGTCGAAATAGATAACGGCTCCCCACTGAACAGAATATTGTTCCTGTTTCTCCAGATGATGTGACACAGCGCCCCAAAGGAGAATCGGGCAACACACTTATAAAACTCCTTGCCGTTGAGCAAGGTAATGGCCCAACTGAGAGTCTCCTCCCAAGTCCTGTTGGTCCAGGGGAAATTGCATCTAGTAGCCCAGAAAAAGGCAATACTTGAGGTAATGCGACAACCAAAAAAAGAGATGATTGATTGAATCGGGCACCTCGTTGCAAAAAGGGCGGAAGCAGCATCAATCCTACCATAAGACATGAGAAGAGCGAGTAGGTAACCTCCTCTTGGTGATGAGCCACGGAGTTCAGTTGGTAGCGAGGCGGGATGGCATTACTCCAAATGAAACAATGCCAATTGACTCGGCCTTCTTCCTCCTTAAGGCCTCCCAAGCCGAGGCCACCGAGAACAAGCCCGTCAAGTCCTCCCTCAACAAAACCGATCTTGGGTTCCGGACAAGGAAGGAAGCGGCGAACCCCAAGACTCAATCTACGATCGATAGCTCGTCCATCCTCAGAGAAGAGATCGGCAACCAAAGCCTGCCTAGACAGACCGGAGCTATAGATGAGGGGATCCGTGAAATATAAATTCAAAGGACCCTTGGGATGCCAATTGTCGAACCAGAGCGACACTGATAATCCATCGCCTACCCTCCAGTGGAAGTGAAGTTGGCAATCTGTCCTGAGTTGTAAAAAATTTTTCCACGCCCAAGAGCAACAGGTTGGCTTTTTAACTACCCAAAAGTTCTTGGTTTTTAAGAAGGTCGAGTGGACCCACTTACACCATAACGATTCTTTATCTGAAAATAAATTCCAAATATGCTTGAGCATGGCCGCCTTGTTACACTCACGCAATCTCCGGATACCAAGACCTCCCTCCACTTTAGGAAGGCATACATCTTCCCATGAGACTTTGGCACCCCCCCTTCCCAACTCAGGACCCTTCCAAAGGAATTGTCTGAGAATGCGCTCTATCTGGTCCAGTACAGCTGCAGGAAGAATAAAGACACTTGCCCAAAAAGCCTGAATGGCATGGAGGACTGACCTGATCAGCTGAAGTCGGCTAGCAAAAGAAAGAAACCGATGAGTCCAGGACTGCACCCTAGAGGTGATGCGCCTCACAAGCTCAACGCAATCTGCCTTTCGGGGCCTCGATGTGATAATTGGAACCCCAAGATAACGGACTGGAAGGTTACCCTCAACAAAGCCAAGCTCCAAGAGGATTTGATTTTTCAAGGTCGGTAGGCCTCCCGAGATGAACACCTCGCTTTTCCTTGGGTTTGGGAAAAGTCCGCTCCAAGAAGAAAACATATGGAGACCATCCCTGAGAAGCTTCATGGATGGCAGGTGGCCCTCGCAAAATAGAAAGACGTCATCCACGAAAAACAAGTGCGAGAGGCAAGTAGACTTACATCTCCAGTAGAATCTGAAATCCGGCTGTAGCGAGCACCTCCCAAGAATCCCAGAGAGCACCTCCATAACCAACGTGAATAAGTAGGGAGAGATGGGGTCTCTCTGACGTAAGCCTCGCCCACTAGGGAAGAAACCATGTAGCTCCCCATTCAACGCGATGGAAAACCGAGGAGTCCTCACACAGGTCATGATGAGGTGAACCAATTGATCAAGAAATCGAAAAGCAAGTAGTACACTCTCGAGAAACCGCCAATCCATGGTATCATATGCCTTTCTGAAGTCGACTTTGATAGCACACTTGGGAGAATAGGGTTCGACATGGAACTTAGAGAAAAGTTCCTGCGCCAAGAGAATATTATCCCTAATTCGTCGTCCCTTAACGAAGGCACTCTGAGACGGATTGACAAGGTCTTTTAGCACTGCTGCAACCCTATTCGCCAACACTTTGGTAATAATCTTGTAGACCGTGTTGCAACAAGCAATAGGCCTGTAGTCATCAACGGTAATCGCATTGGGAACCTTCGGAACCATGACCAAAATGGTGTTATTGATTTCTCTGAGCAGTCTCCCCGATGTGAAAAAGTCCTTCACGGCTTCCGTGACCAGTGACCCTTGTATCCCAATTCTCCTTGAAGAACTCAACCGTGAAGCCATCCGGACCTGGTGCCTTACCTCTGGCAAGGGAAAAAAGAGTATCTCGAATCTCCAAATCAGACACAGGGCGAGCAAGAAAAGAAATCTGATCATCATTCAGCTGGGTGCCGATAACTTCCCGAATCTCCGATACCTGAGGGGTGTCTAGCTCCATCCTTGGCTTAAGGAAATCATGAAAATGCTCCACAAAATGCTGTTGGACCAATTGAGGCTCAGTGATTTGGTTACCTGAGGAATCCACAACAGAGAGAATTATGTTTCTCGGATGTCTCTTCTAATGACATGCGGTGAAAGAACTTTGTGTTCCGGTCACCTTCCTTGAGCCATCTTATACGAGCTTTTTGTCTAAAGAATGACTCTTCTTGAGACCTAAGCTCCACTAAAGTACGCCGCTGAGCTCTCTCCAGGTCCACGAGGACCATGCTGGTAGGATCATTGAGGAGGCCCACCTGAGTTTGCTTTAAGGCTTCCCTCGCTTCAGAAGTCCTTACAGAGATGTTGGCGAAGGAATCTCTATTTAACTGCTTGAGCCGACCCTTCAAGATCTTTAGTTTGCGCACCAGCCTAAACATGGGCACTCCATAACCCGGATTCTCCCAAACTTGCTTCACAATTGAGTCGAAATCCGAGTGCTGCATCCAGAAGTCGAAGAACTTGAACGGCCTTTTCCGAAGGATCGGGTTCTCCACCTTTACCACCATAGGTGAGTGGTTGGAAATCCCAGGTGCAAGGAAGGACGCTTCCGAAAAGGAAAAAAACCTGGCTCCAACAAGGGTTTACCAGGACTCTATCAATCTTTCTCATCTTCCGAGAGGGCCTTGAAGAGGTCGACCAAGTGTATCGAAACCCCATATACCGAAGGTCATCCAGCTCCGCCTGATCCAGACACTACTGAAATTCATCGAAGCACGGCAACCAAAGGTCCGAGCCACCCAATCTGTCCGAGGGGTCCTTTATAGCATTAAAGTCTCCCAAAACAAGCCAAGGCACGTCCTGTAGAGAATAGCTTCTCACCACCAAATCCTCCCAAAGAGGTCGGCGAGTAGAAAAAGAATGCTCATCATAAATAATAGAGACATAGCAGGCTACTCCGGTCTCCAACCAGCAAAGCTTCCCAAGAATCATTTGATCCGAGACCGATAAAACTTCAAAGGAAACCACAGTAGGATCCCAACCAACCCAAATCCTACCCCGATTAGAGTACTCGAATTAGCCCGCCAGCACCAATTCGAAATCAAGTTCCCAGAAATGGCATTGAAGAGGTTATGAGGGATTTTATTCTCAACTACCCCGATCAAAGCCAACCGGTTCATCAAAGCGAAGTTCCTCACTTCCACTTGCTTGAGAGGGGCACCAAGCCCTCTAATATTCCAGCAACCTATGTACATATATATACAAAAGAAGAGGGCAAGAGCATTACCTCCTTTTAGAGGAACTACGCCTAGTAATAGGCGGAGCTGTCCGGATCGTCGAAGGAGGAGGATCCGGGGCAAGAGCAAGCAGGTTGTCCTGTGTAGTTGAAAGAGGATGCTTCGGCGTCTCAGTAGGCCTCTCCTCCTCTATAGATGCCTTCGGTGAAGTGCAAGGGGAGAGGAGGTCATCCTCCGACAAAGAGATGTCTGTGCCCCCTACAACCTCCAGGCGGGGCACCGCAGTGTCTACCGGCACCAAAGTGGTGATAGCTTCAACCGAAGTAGTTAGAGCAGTATCACCCTGCTCCGAGATAATCAAAGGCCCCCTAGGGGGTCTTCGTGAATAAGTACCAGGCAGCCTCTTCTCCACAGCCGTAGTCTTGAGATTCAAAGACCTCTCTCCTTCACTAGGACTGGGTAACATCCCCTCCAAAGGTTGAGCCTTGTTCTTCTTGCTCTTCACTTGCTTCTAGCCTTGCTCCGGGTCTTCAGGAGTCTTGGCGGGTTGGTCAAGGGGGCGAGCAATGTCTAAAGGAGTAGGAAGAGGCCGAACAGGGGGTGGGGCAACATTACATTTATGTCCAAAGACCCCACACTTAAAGCATTCAAGGGGCTCCATTCATAGTTCACAGCAATGGACCTAGTGACCCCATCAACATTCACTTCCACCGTCGAGACTCTTGGCCGATTAGCTTGGATCTCCACGCATACTCTGGCAAAGGAAATCATCCTCGTGCCCTCGGTTCGTTGATCCACATGAAGGGGTTTGCCAACGGAGCCGGCTATAACACTGTCGCCGGTGCGGACCACAAGTCGAGGGGAAGGTTCTTGAGTCTTATCCACACCGGAACAGAGGTTTGCTTAGCCTTCTTCAACTCCATAAGGGGTTTCTATTATTGTAAAATAAGGGGAATCCGAGCTACAGTGATCGGTCCCTCATCTAGGATCTTCCTCCTGAACTCCGGGTCCGGGATATGGAAATAGTAGAACTCTTGGTCATCCGCCAGCATATCAACTAGCTTTGTCCCCCAAATATTCTTCAAAGTCTGTTCAATCATCTGAAAAGGAAGCTTCCTCCCAATAAAATATCCTACCAAGAACTCCTTCCATTTGGGATGTGCAGCCTGTAGCACTTCTCCCGACAGATTTACAACCGCTTTCTCTCCCACAACAGCAGCAGGAGGAATATATGAAAGGCCGTAGCCCTTTGTGGCCAACTGTGCCACATTGGCCCACGAATGGGCTTGGGGGGGCCTTGACGAGCTTGCTGGCTTGCTCGGGCCCTCTTATTAGGAGCCCGAACTTGACTTCGACCCCGAGAACGGCCTTCCCGAAGAGGCCGAGAGATTGCCCCACGTCTCGAGCCATCCCCTGCCACAGAAGACTCTCCTACGGGTTGGGATTGCTGGCCCGGCTTGCTAGCTTGCCGATCCACAGCCTTGTGAGGAGGGGAGCTCGGCCCCTTACCCCTGCTACCACCTAGTCGAGGTTCCGCCGAAGTAGAGGCCATCGAGCCACTAAGACAACAAAAAACTCAACAGCCAAAGAGGAGCTCCATACCAGGCCAAGCTTCGAAGAGGAGGGATACTCTGAACCACCCCAGCCGCCTCAAAACCAGAGTCGAGCAGGCCACGATCCCGAGTAGCTCCCGCAAGTCTCGAACCAGGGCTGAGTGGAGGTCCGAGCGTGAGCAGCTCCCGCAAAGGCTACGAACTAGAGCCGTCACGATCCAGAGCCGAGACGGGTCAGAGCGTGAGTCGAGGCGGGTCCGAGCGTGAGCCGAGAGGGACCCCCCAGCTGTCCCGAGCCAGAGCCGAGACGGGTCCGAGCATGCGTAGCTCTCGCAAGACTATCGAACCAGAGCTGAGGAGGAGCGGGAAGATGGAGGAAGACCGTCGAACCAGAGCCGAGGAGGAGCGGGAAGATGGAGGAAGGAGAGGGGAAGAAAACCCCCAAAAATCGGAGCAAGAGGGAGGCCGAATCGTCCAGGCCGAGCAGGGAACCAGTCGGCGTGAACAGTGCACAATCGCCTGCCTTGAGAGAGGAGATGAACAGTGACGCGAGAAAACAGATGACCCACAGCTAGGATTAGTATTTATCTTGTCTTTGATGTAAAAATTTTGCTCTCCCATGCAATTTATTTAAATGCTTTCCTTGGCTGCTAATTGTTATTTTAATGACTGTGCACCCGCATGATCACCTAACATATTAGTGGATAGTATAAAATCCATCCAAACTGCCTGACAAAACTCTTTTTTTTTTTCTATAATGAGCAAGATTAGGTACCGAAAATGGCGCTAATTGGGTAATTAGGTATTGAATTTAGATTCTCTGGTTGCGAAGGAAGTAAGATATACTCCCATGCCTTACTTGGTTTCTAGCAGACTCCAATAGGCTAGTGGCGACTCCTTATTACAAAATTTTAAGAAAATTCCAATGTCACGCGGGGTATGGGCTTGTGAGAGCCCGCGCCTAATCATGGGCCATAAGCCCGTCCTTTGGGCAATACCTCTAAACCTACTCCCTCCGTTTGAGGGAAGGTCGCGACAGCGTTCACATGAGGTGTGAACACAACCTTGTCATGTCCTAGATTAGAGTTAGAGGCTGGGACATCCTAGTACGTCACCCTATAGGTTCAAATATCGTTTAATTTTCTTTCCTCTTGTAATACATGCGGAAGACAACTTATAAAAACAAGATAATAACTAGGGGTAAGCGGTTCCCAATTCCTTACAGGTTCTGCCTGAAACCTGGAACCTACCATCGAGTACAGGTTCCTCATTTTTTGGAACCTAGAATCTACCCGTCAAGACTAAGAACTTGGAACCTACCCTGTCATAGGTTCCAAGGTTGTTTCCAACTTCCAACATGTTTTTTTTTTTTGTTTCATTTTTAGTTTAAAAAATGGAAATGAATGTAGCAATAATAAATAATCTTGTCATTCATCAAAGAAAATACAACACGAACACAAAATCTTCATGATGACAAAATGTGGCAACCCTCAACACGGCCCCCGATCCGCTAGGGTCGCCACAGATGACTTACCTTTCACTTTTCCTAATAACATGTCACTCTGATACCATTTCAATTGCAGCGGGTCCATACAACCTGGGGGTTTACATCTTTTAGATCAGTCCCTTGCACAGTTCATATAACGGAAGCATACTCAACATCTCCCTAACCTGTGCACAAACTAAATAATACGATGTAATACACACCAACTACAACATTTCATATATATATAAGCTAATGCCGAACCACTTTTATTTTTATTTACATACTAAGATGGATTTCACAAGTCGGTATAACAAAAGGCCAAGACTTTAAGTAAGCTCGACTAAACCCGAAAAGAACTCGACTATACATCAGACATGTAAATCTATCCATTGGCTAGTGTCGGCCATCCCAAAAAGTGTCAACCTCCACCAGTCACACGCTCTTATCACACCCATCCCGGTGCATCGACTAGTGGCGGTGGCAGCATCCCCATCATCCTCCCATCCAACGAACATGGACAGATAGAAACTCCTGTACTACTAGGCCATCAGGTAAGCCCATATCATACATAACCAAAACCCGGACGCGGATAAACACCAGACCATGAACACCGACGCAGGGGTGCTCTGAGCACTCGACCTAAACATCAGACGGCAATCCATAAAATGTACCACGCGTGACGGGTGATAGAGGCATCTTTCAATCTGAAATGTTAGTCTCCAAAGGGGTGAGTACAACCACTCAGCAATAAAGATCCATCAAACTACACAATGCAACAAGCAAGACAATCAAGATATCACGAGTAAAGCACATATCATCCATGCTATCGAGCATATATCGCCATGCGATTGTCCATATATCGCCATGCAGTTGTGCATATCTCACCATGCCATCGTGCATATACCACCATGCAGTCATGCTTGTATTTCCATGAGGTTCATCCCATGCCATATGCACATACAGACGCATAATTCATATCATCCATACAACCATGTATACATCCCCATGAGATCCATTCAAGCCATCATGATCGCATTCTCAATGTCAAATATCATCAATTTACTTTCATAAGCAGATCATGTATCATACCATATGCATACACCCATGCGCATGATTCAATTTCCCATTTTATCTTTCAAAAGGATCTCATCATTTTTTTCCATCCAGGGACCAATGTTTGCATCCCTCCATTTATCGCTTGCACCTAACTTGGCATTGCGAGGAAGCTTCGGCACAAACCTCCGGGCATCCGGCACAAACCTCCAGGGCTTTCGGAATTACGTACCGCTATACCACCAGGTATTCCCTCTGGAATTACGTACCATATACCACCGGGCATCTCGAAACTCCCGAGGACCCTCCGGCACAAATCTCCGGGCATCCGGCACAAACCTCCAAGCATCCCGACACTCTTGGGGCATCGTCGGCTCACACCTCCAACGGTATCATTATTATCACAATATATAATCACATATATGTCTCATTTTCAACATGGCATTTGATGCAACAATATCAAAGGTCTAAATCAGCTTTTTGATGCCATATGATATACCAAACGTCACCATATATGCAGTACACATAACACCCACGATATCACATTTCATAAAGAAATTCATTGGTTTTTGAAAATTGAACAAATTTTCAGGTAAAACAGAATACACTTCTTTAGTAAAAATTCTTGGAAAATTAATAAAAAATCTCAATAAATTCTGAAAATTTAACATGAAGTAAAAAAGATCCTGAGGAAGATATTTTGTGAAGAACACCATGTCAAGAAAGTTTCACATCAATCACATAGATCCATACAATACAGAAAAATAATTTCCAACACCACTTTTTGCACAGTTTCGTAAATAATTTCGATTAACCCTTAAGTGAACTCCGAAACTTCTGAGATTTTAATATGTTATAGGTGAGATCTATAGGTAAAATTCCCATGAAGAAATAAAAGTCTAATTCCTTGTGGATTAAAATCTATAATTTTCATAACTCTCCCTAACTCTCGGTTCACTGTCCAGATTCATCCTCTTCAAAGAAAATCGTTTTCCCAATCAATACTTGTCCGTTTATTCTCAAATTTTAGTATGTTACTCCTCAAGATGTCATATACAAATTTCATCACGGAAAAAAGATCATATTTCAAACTTATAATTTTATAAAATTCACAGAATCACACTAGGTCAGCATAATGGTTTCCAGATCTATTTTCTTCAAAGAAAAACTGATTTCACCTACCTATACTGGTTCATTTCCTCTCACATTTTGATATGTTACTTTCCAAGAAGTCCTATACAACTTGTATCAAGAAGTCGAAGTGAGATTCCAACTAGAATATTGCATGCAACTCACGAAATCACCAAGGGTCGACATAACAGTTTCCAGATCTAGTTTCTTCAAAGGAAAATCATTTCACCAACCAATACTTGTCCGTTTAATCTCAATTTTTAGTATGTTAATTTTCAAGAAGTCCTCTACAACTTTAATCAAGAAGTTGAAGTGATATTCCAACTAGAACATTGCATGAAACTCACGAAATCATCAAAGGTCGGATTGTTTCTACATGCAATAACTCACTTGGAACATTACCACCATTCATTCGAGTTCCAGCATTCAACATGACAGCTCAAGCATTTCCAGCATTCAACATCACAATCACAGCAAGCAAAGGGTAGATCAATGGACTCTACTTGCCTCTAATCCAAGCAAAAACATAGCAAGCGCACGGCGGGGCAAGGCGGCTCGACGGCGGGACTCGGCGCACACACGGTAGCGACGGACCTCTTTCTTCCTTTCTCTCTTTCTCTCCTTCTCTCTCTCTCTCTCTCTCTTTCTCTCTCTCTCTCTCTCTCTCTCTCTCTCTCTCTCTCTCTCTCTCTCTCTCTCTCGGTCGATAACCCCCTTCATCAATCCGCCGTTCCTCTTTTCTTTCCCCTTCATCATTAGCAGTCATTTGATTTTGCATGGTATCTTACAGTTGGCTACAATGGACTAACACTTGGCAAGCTTCTCTTGCCCCTTGGGGATTTGCATGTAGGTTGATGGGCCATCCTTGGGCCGGGCCTCTCCCCCTTCAATCGACGGCAGCCCCCTCCCTTTGGGCTTCGCGGGCTAGGCCTTAGTGGCCGAACGGTGGGGCTAGTCTTTGGCCTAAAAATTGCAGCCCACTCCCTCTTTTAATAATGTACTTTAAATCCCCACTTATATAAATACATAATTGAAATTTCTAAGGCCATAAAACTTGCAACATAAATCAATAAATTCCAACTTATAAAACGCATGGCCAAGAATAAAATTTTTCCTATTAGTTAATCATCCATTAAAAAGCTCGGCCTTAATCTTATTGCAAATCAATGGTCAAATGGCTACAATATAATTTGATGGTGCTTCCATAACCTATTCATGGTTCATAGCACATCTAGGGGTTGTCATGAAATTCTAGGATGCCACAATTCTCCCCTCCTTAGAGAATTTCGTTCTCGAAATTAGACATTTCCTATGTCTCTTGAAACAAGTGAGGGTACCTTTCCTTCATCTCATTTTCACTTTCCCATGTGGCTTCCTCCACATCATGATGTCGTCATAACATCTTAACCAGTGGAATTTTCTTGATCCTAAGAATTTGCTCCTTTCGATCAAGTACTTGCACAGGCTCTTCAATGTACCTCACTTTCTCATCCACTTTGATGGCTTCATGATTGAGTATGTGACTAGGATTCGACTGATACTTTCTCAGCATCGATACATGGAATACGTCATGCAAAATTTCCCAATTTAGGAGGCAGCACCAAACGATAAGCTACATCTCCTATTCTTTCAAGTATCTCAAAGGGTCTAATAAATCTAGGGCTTAACTTACCCTTCATTCCAAATCGAGATATTCCTTCATAGGGGATACTTGAAGGAATACATGATCTCCCACATCAAACTTTAAAGGTCTCCTACACTTATCTGCATAGTCTTTCTGCCTACTCTAGGCCGTTCTAAGTCTTTTCCTTATTACCTCCACAGCCTCAGTAGTAATTTGTATTAATTCAGGTCCTGTCAAACTCCTTTCACCTACTTCATTCCAACAAATAGGAGTCATGCACCTTCTTTCAAATAATGCTTCAAACAGAGCCATGCCTATACTTTTATGAAAACTATTGTTATAGGCGAACTCTATCAAGTGCAATTTTTCATCCCAACTTTCCTTAAAATGAATAATACAAGCTCTCAGCATATCTTCCAAAGTTTGGATCACTCTCTCCGTTTGTCCATCTGTTTGAGGATGAAAAGCAGTACTAAATTGAAGCTTTGTCCCTAAAGCATTCTGGAGACTTCGCCAAAAATTTGAAGTAAACCTAGAGTCTCGATCCGATGTGATCGTTACAGGAATACCATGTAAGTGTATCACTTGGCTTACATATATCTCAGCAAGTTTATCCATCGAATAGTCTATGCAGACCGCTAGGAAATGAGCAGACTTAGTCAAACGATCTACTATTACCCAAATAGAGTCGTGACCATTTGATGTCCTTGGCAATCCTTGCACAAAGTCCATCGTCACATGCTCCAATTTCCACTCTGGTACGTCCAATGGCCTCAACAATCCTGCGGGTTTGTGGTGTTCCGCTTTCACTTGCTGGCATGTAAACATTAAGAAACATGCTTAGCTATATCCTTCTTCATGCCATTCCACCAAAATTGCTGGCATAAATTTCTATACATTTTTGTACTCCCCGGATGAATACTATATTTATTCTTATGTGCTTCCGATAGGATTTCCCTCCTCATTTCTTCACTACCAGGAACACAGAGCCGTCCCTGGCATCTTACTACTCCATCTTCCAAAACTTGAAACTCTGGTCTTTTCCTTAAAGACATAGCGTCTCGTATTTTCAAAACCTTCAAGTCAAATTTTTGTAAAATCTTAACTTTTTGAATAATTTCAGGCTCAATCCCTAATGCAGTAAGCATATCAATAAGGTGGTACATTTCCAACTTAAAATCTGAATCCACAATTGACTTTAACAGATTCCACTATGTTATTCTTAGACTAGCTATGTCCATAGCCGACTTTTGACTAAGGGCATTTGCCACCTTATTTGCCTTTCCTGGATGGTATCGTATCTCACAGTCATAATCTTTTAGTAATTCCATCGACCTTCTCTGTCTCATGTTCAACTCTTTTTGCGAAAATAGATACTTCAAACTCTTATGATATGTATAGATTTCAAACTTCTCCATACAGATAATGTCTCCATATTTTTAGAGCAAATACTATGGCTGCCAATTCCAAATCATGGGTTGGGTAATTTAACTCATGAGGTTTCGACTGCCTCAATGCATAGGCTATGACCTTGCTATGCTGCATCAAAACACATCCCAGTCCTTTATGAGATGCATCACTATACATTGTGAATCCATCAGGTCCAGATGGTATAGTTAGAATTGGAGCTGCAGTCAACTTTCTTTTAAGTTCCTGAAAACTTCATTCACATTCTCCACTCCATTCAAATCTTACATTCTTTCGGGTCAATTTCGTTAAAGGGATTGCCAAATGTGAAAATCCTTCGATAAACCTCCTGTAATAACCCGCTAAACCTAAGAAACTTCGTATCTCAGTTGGCATTGTTGGTGTCGGTCAATTCACTACCATCTCAACTTTTGCAGGGTCCACTGCAATTCCATTTCCCGACACCACGTGCCATAAAAATATTATTTGATCCAGCCAGAATTCACACTTACTGAATTTGGTGTATAACTCATGATCTCTTAATGTTTGCAATGCTATCCTTAGGTGTCGTTCATGCTCTTTAGGTCCTTTAGAATATATCAGGATATCATCAATGAAGACAATTACAAACTGATCCAAATAAGGCTTAAATATCCTATTCATTAAATCCATGAATGCGGTTGGTGCATTCGTTAATCCAAAAGGCATAACTAGGAACTCATAATGTCCATAACGAGTCCTAAATGCAGTCTTAGGAATGTCCTCTTTCTTTATCCTTAACTGATGGTATCCTGACCTTAAGTCAATTTTTGAAAAGACTGAACTTCCTTGCAACTGGTCAAATAAATCATCAATTCTAGGCAAATGATACCTATTCTTTATAGTCACTTGGTTCAATTGTCTATAGTCAATACATAGACGCATCGACCCGTCCTTCTTTTTCACAAATAGAATTGGTGCACCCCAAGGTGAAGCACTTAGTCTAATAAATCCCTTATCAAGCAACTCTTGTAGTAGCACCTTCAACTCCTTCAGCTCCACCAAGGCCATTATATACGAGGCTTTCGATATCGGTCTTGTTCCAGGCATTAGTTCAATTTCAAACTCAATCTCTCGTTCTGGTGGTAATCCAGGTAACTCCTCAAGAAACACATCTTGAAATTCCCTGACTATTCGAATCTCATCGATTTCAGCCTCTTTCTTAGTAAGATCTCTTACTACTGTTAGGTATCCTTGACATCCTTCGTCAAGTAGTTCATAAGCTTCTACCATTGAGATAATGGCTATAGAGGGGTTTGTTTGACCTCCAAAAGATTCGAAACTAAATTGATCAGGTAACATGAACTGGATCACTTTCCTATAGCAATCCACCTTAGCCCTATGCTTATGGAGCCAATCCATTCCCATGATAACATCAAAATCATTCATAGCCATCACAACTAGATCTATTTCCATATCTCGCTCTTCTATAGTTATCTTACATTTTGCACACATCATCGTAGATAACACCATATTCTTTAAAGGTGTGGAAACACAAAGAGGCGTCTCAAGAGGTGTAGTTTCTATTTTACTCAATTGCATATATCTTTCAGATATAAATGAATGAGTAGCATTGGTGTCAAACAATGCATATGCCTTCTTGCCATTTATGAAAATCGAACCTGCTATAACATTTTTGGAAGCTTCCGCTTCCTCTTGGGTGACCGCATACACCCTTCCTTGTGCTGGTGGCCTCTAAGGATTCCTTGGTAGATTGGGTACCTGTCACACCGAGCCAACACTCAGTTGCGACCTCTCTCATGGACAGTCTCTCTTGAGGTGACCTATCTGTCCATAACCATAGCATTTCGGCCGTCCATTGCAAGGTCCTAGGCCATGTTGCCCATCACACCTTTGACAAACATCATACTGATGGGGTGTTTTCCCTAAATTCAGGCCATCCCTAGCTCTTCCAAAATTTCCAAAATTACTCTTTTTCAGCATCCCAAGTCTGACCTTGACCAGGATAGGGTCTCTTACCCCTTCTGATATCACTAAAGGTCAATTGCCTCTTAGACTCTAATCACTCTCTCACCAGTTCTTGCTCTACTAACTGTACCCTTTCATAAATCTCATTATAATCTCTTATATTCAAAGGCACTAGTTGTTTTCTAATATCAGTCCTCAACCCTTTAAGGAATCTCTTAGCTTTTTCCTCATGATCCTCAATCAATCTGGGAGCATACCTAGACAATTCATAAAATTTTGCCTCATACTGATCCAATGTTCCGCCTCCTCAGGACTTCCCATTCCACTAAACTTAAGTGGCTTTAGCTTCAAAAATTGTTCCACCAGTCCTTGAGGGCGACGTTCCACTCTGGATTGTTGCTGCGCTTATCTTTCCATTAGATTTCCAATATTGGCCAATGCCTGCAGGATGTCTTCCATTCGAGGTTCAACCCTTGCAGCAGAGGCTTCAGCCCTAGCCCTCGATGGATTAGCACTTCTAGCTCGCACCATAATTTTCTTGCAGTTTCCAAGCATTTGCCTTAGGAATAATTTGAGACTTAATGTCTCCATTTAAAAGCAACTACAACTATATATAAGTAACATAAACATGTTACTGGCACCTAAATGCAACTCGTAATAAACTACTAGGGATCTACGAGTGAATACCCATCACCCGTTGTTCAAAACTAGACAACTATCTTAGTTAGTATCCTATGGTGTGCATTGTCATCATATTCCTCAATTTCCAAATGAGGCTCCTTATCACTCCACCTATAACCATTGCTCTGATACCATAAAAATCGGCTGTGGCACCCCTCAACACGGCCCCCGATCCGCTAGGCTCACCGCAGATGACTTACCTTTCACTTTCCCTAATAACATGTCACTTTGATACCATTTCAATTGTAGCGGGTTCATACAACTTGGGGGTTTACATATTTTAGATTGGTCCCTTGCGCAGTTCATATAACGGAAGCATACTCGACATTTCCCTAACCCATACACAAACTAAATAATACGATGTAATACACACCAACTACAACCTTTCATATATATAAGC